>JBBDHG010000014.1:12082500-12362500 GCA_037951165.1 Lophius americanus | reverse complement strand
CATGCCCTCCAAATTTATGGCCATTTTATCCTGTTATCTGCATGCTGATCTGCTCCAAAGGTGGGGGTGTTTTAGGACCTTCTTCCCTTTGTGACCTATCTCTGACTCCATCTTATATCTACTGCTAAACTAACACAATATGCTATACTGTTCAGAATTCTACTAAACTATCAGAATGCTATGCTATTATATGCTTACATAAAACTACTTTTACTCTACACTATTCCGAATCTAATCGGAATTAGGTTGTCATTGTAAACCCACCTGTCACGTTCAGCTCGGGGTCCGTAGATAGGCAGCTTGCGGGCCGGATGAGCACCGCCTATTGTGGGCCGCTGTCACATGTGTGTGTATGTATATATATACATATACATATATATATACATACATATATATATACATATACATATATATATATATACATACATATATATATATATATATATATGTTTGTATATATATATTTTGTGTATATATTATGTATATATAATATATACATGAGGTGCTCAATTTGATTTCTGGGGAAGTGGCCAAGACATTGATAGCATCAATGCTTTTCGTCATCCAGGAACCATTGACACTCCAGCCACATAAGGCCAGGCATTGTCATGCACCAGAAGGGACCAAGGGCCCACTGCACCAACATACAGTCTTACAATGGGTATCATACCCAGATCATCACTGACCCACCGCCAAAAAGGTCATGCTGGAGGATGTTGCAGGCAGCAGAACGTTCTCCACAGCGTCTCCAGACTCTCTCACATGTGCTCAGTGTTAACCTGATCTCATCTGTGAAGAGAACAGGCAAATACCAGTCGGGCTAGGCGTTGCCAGACTGTGAAAACAGGCGCCACTCGTGTACGCCCCAGTACACCCCACTTCGCCACTCGTGTACGCCCCAGTACACCCCACTTCGCCACTCGTGTACGCCCCAGTACACCCCACTTCGCCACTCGTGCGCATGTTTCTGCCTAAATTCTCAGAAACAGACTATGTGAGTGGCATGAGATCTCTCATATATACATGTGTATACATATATACATATATATGGTGAGTAAATGTGAACAAACATGTTCTCATTTTTTACATCAAGTATTTTTTATGATATTTAAAAAAAACATTTTTTTGCTCTGAGTTATGCTCCAGAAACCAAACTGACATGTGTTAGCATATATTAATCAGTTCCTCTATGCTTCTTTCCCTTAAATAGCACTATCCATAAGCCGAAATTCAGGTTTCAAATCAAAACATTCACATAGCAGAGGGAAGATAGGTGCTCATATATTTTTATTTATTGAGTTCCAGTCATTTAGGGCAGCTCAGTACACCAACTAATACTCCTTTACATTAAAGGTTTTTACTCAAGCGTTATAATCAAAAGCATGTTAGGCATGTGCACACAGCAGCAGGGGGTCACTAACATAGGAGAGAGATGGGTAGTACACATTGCGTATTGGGGGGAATTACCAGGTACTTTCTGAAAGCACCCTCAAAGTGCTTATAATTCATAAGTGCCAGCTTAGACATGACCTGAATCTGAGATTTCCTGAACACATCTAATAACAAATGTAGTAACAAGCCCAAATAGCGCTGTAGCGGACATCCAACACCCACATTTCTCTACAGTCAGACAAAATAGAAGTAGTATTGGATGTCCCAAACAAAAGGTCAAGCATAATATCACATGTGACAATGTGTGGAGTAGTTTAGGAGAGTAACACATTAACAATGAAAGCTGGAATAGAGAGGACACTTCATACAGATATCACAACAGAGATCGCTGATTGAGTGGGGCGGTGGAGCCCATCGCTTTGATTATTGTATCGGTAGAGGAGTGTGGTTAAAAACAGTGTTCTACAAGTCAAAGTGCTTTGTAAAGATCAGCCGGCCTCACCAAGAACCCCAAAAGCCAGTATGCACATGCACACACAAGGATTCACTCTCAGACTGGCTCACTTTAATAAGAAGTTTTGGAGTGAATAAATACAGCAGTTACTGGTCAGGGTGTATTAATCTGCACACTGAATCGACTGAAAGGTTCAATGCGAGAGGAATGATGTGGAATTGTACGGATTAAGATTCCACTCCCAACTAAAGCAGCTCATTTGCCATGAGGGCCACACACTATTCTCTGCATTATTGCCTACGTTATCAAGGGATAGACGGTCAGTCTGATCAGGTGCTGCATGAGAAGGGCTGTGAGCTGCAGTGAGCTGTGGGGTAGAAAGCTATGAAAAACAAATGGAGTTGGTATGGCAAAAAACAGAGGAGCGCTGTTGTTTTTCAAGCCACCAGAATCACTCGCATGGTGTTGGTGTAACCGGAACCTGGACGCCAGCCGGTCAGGACGACGACGACATCTTGCTCTTTGAAGAAGCCTCTGGCCTTGCCTGGAAACGAAACATGAAACATTTTGCTTAACAGTGTTTTTAGAAGAAACCCAGTTAGCTTTAAAGCTCCTTATCATAAATGTCAAACCTCTGCATAAACTACAAAAAGTGCCACAGATATTTACCCATTTCCATGGCAAAGTTAACACGCATATCCACATCTTCTGCCCACACATCATGGACGGGCTTCATGTAGAGGACGGGGAAGATGCCACGGTACAGGTGTGCCTGGCGAGCCGTCTGGGCGTTACGGGTCACAGCAAGGATGGGTGCGCGGGGCCTGTACCTGGAGATCAGGTGGGCAGATCTGCATATACACAGAAATAGAAAACTTAGTATAAGAGATGACCTGCTTTCATTAACATTTGGAATACGTTCAATATAATGTTGCCAAAAGTGTGACCGGATGATTCTGATGATTAGAGAGGGAAACAGCAGAACACCATCAATGTTAAAAGAATATGCTTATCTCAAAATAGTGCCACTCTTGGTATCAGAGCCTCTTTCTGGTCTTTCCAAACATAGACATAAAGAGTGAATCCCAAAGTATGGAGGTACTTCATGTGGGCCACCATTTATTACTGCATTATTAAAAAATATTATTCAAAATAATTTTTATACAATGTAGGACCATCAATAAGTGTTAAACCCCCATGGAGAAAGATTATTGGGATTTAAATTACAATGAAATCTATTATACCAGCTCCCCACATAGGTGTTCAGTTATTCTGTGTGATTTATACTCATGTTGAGCCCAGCCCCTACATGCTCAAATATTTAGTAACTTTAAACAGCAACCTTTTACAGGTGGAACATATCCAATAGGATAGTCAGGGAAGCTAAGCAGAGTCTGTGCACAGCCTTGTCTAATCAGCCAGAATAGAATAACACACCTATAAAGGGTTTGCAGAGGCTAAACGTCACTGTTGGTAGCCCGATCCAAATGTCCAATGTCAGACTTATTGTGTTCCCTATAAACCAGTGAGGACTTAGGGATGTTCAACTATGAAATCAACTCTCTAAGCAACACACCTGCAGCAGACTATGATCGCACATATTTTGTGCCTCGGTGGAACCGTGCTTTACACAGAGCATTGCTCCTTTAACTTCCATAGAGCATCAAGGCCTGTGTCTAATTAATGATTTCAATTAAGTTATAGAATTTGAAAATTAAATTCTAAAACTTAATTGAAACCACCAGTGTTGGTGAGAACAATGATTGCACTTGCACAGCATTTGAAGGATGACTCGACCGCACCATTGGATACAGCCTCTGAAAGGGTTCTGGCCAGCAGTGTGTATAAGCTTCTCTTGCTATCTGAGCCCAGACGTACCGTGATGAAAGGGTTGGGGGTTTACTGACACACACGCTGGTTTATACAGCTTTAGCTGTTTATTAATTATTCCCATGAGGACTGATGTTATATTTAAAGCCTACAGACATCCACGAAACTTGTGGGTTAAGATGTAAATTTGTGTCTTTTTACTTAAGGGTTTTGAAAAGCACAAGCAGCACTCTAAGGTATTTGCCGGCCTCTCCCAGTTACCTCCCCAGTTAGTCCCTGTCTGGCCCTACTCCACATACTACCAATAACCTCCTCCACCAACCAGGATAGGATAACCTGCCTACCTTCCAGAGCTAGTGAGCACAATGATCCCAGAAGCCAAGCTCTTGAAGGAGGCCTCAACAGCACCGATTGCAATTGCCTCAGCGGGGTCTTTGCAGTGCGGCGTGGAGCGGCGCAGGTCCTCAAACACCTGACGGTGGAACATGGCTGCCTCGGCTTCACGAGCAATCTGGCACAAGTGAGGGCACAATGCATCAAGAAAGAACATTTCCAGAATGGGCACGCACAGATACAAAACGAGGAAATTGGATAGAATAAAACAAGAAAGGGTGGGCCCGTGGGAATGTAGGGGGTATATATAAGAGAGGGAGACAAATAACAGAAGTAAAGAGGAGAACAGAGAGCGAGAAGTGATGGGATGGGCAGTGAATATAGGGGTTTAGAGAAGCAATTCAAATGGGGAAAAAGGGAAAGGCTAACATTACAATATATCCAAGAAACCAGATGTTAGCACAACCAAAAGAGACAATACCTAAGATAAAACAATCCATGCTTATCCGGATTTAATGCAACTCCACTATTAGATTACCTTTTACAAAGCTGACAATATTAGAAAAACTAATACTCAAAATTGAGAAAAATGTAGATAATAAGATAGTATCTCCTTGTTTGAAAATGTAAGCTTAGAAATAAATGATACAAGATCACCCCATTAACCCAATTAATTTAAAACTTCTCTAGAACTATTCTTCTGATTTTACTGTGTTTATATTTAATACACATTAACTCACCATGTGCTGTGTGCGTACTGCCTCCAGAGGATAATCGCCCTTGGCAGTCTCGCCACTCAGCATGATACAGTCGGCGCCGTCCAACACGGCGTTGGCTACGTCACTGCCCTCAGCACGGGTGGGTCTGGGCTTCTTGATCATGCTCTCCAACATCTAAATGGTGTTCATTTGATGCATTACAGAAATATACACAAAAACATATCAAAATAAAGATTTTGAGCGGTCCTAACAAAATGAACGGTGTCATGTTTCAGAGTTTAAAATGAGACGTTCCTCCTCCTCAATCACAGAGCTGCTAATACTAACACATACAATTTTTACAGTGCTTTAGCTCTTACAGGAAAGAGAGGTTGAGAAATACAATATACCTATTGCCATTATCTAACCTGGGTGGCACATGTGATCGGCTTTCCAGCTTCGTTGCAGCGACCAATCATCATTTTCTGGGCTACGAAGACCTTTTCTGTAGGGATCTCAATTCCAAGGTCACCACGGGCAACCATGATGCCATCACTAGCATCCATGATCTCGTTGAATCTGTACAGACAACAGTTATCAGCAGTATTCACAATGTTATAACACAATGTCAATCCAGAATGTTAAGATTTCGACGCCTTGTAAAAGTTTTTCTAAATGCACTTATTTAAACGGTCACAATATTACCATAAGAACTTCAACTGAAGTCATTTATCTAGACCTATACTAATCAAAAAGGGAATGTAGGAGCAAGATTATCAATCAGAGGTGAGGGAGTTGCTTTTATTGGTAGGCATATATGTAGATAAGGAAACCACAAGGCATTCTTCTTTACAACAACTAAAGCATTTTATTGTCATTGCCTGAATTTGAAAAGTGTTTTCATTCTCTGAAGATGGCCATGCCTTGACAATTAAAAGTATTTTAGCTGCTGTAAAGGAGACTGCCTTGGAATTTCTTTGTGATTTCATGACACTACCTGATCTACTTCACTGAAGCCAACACACAAAGAAAAAATAGTTGTTTTTTTTAAATGTCAGGTGCTCACACACACCTGCGCACACCCTCATGGTTTTCAAGCTTGCTGATGATCTTGATGTCTTTGCCTTGCTCTCCCAGCACTGCTCTGACAGCATGTACATCGGCTGCTTTGCGGATGAAGGAAGCAAAGACCATGTCAACCCCCTGCTCCAAGCCGAACTGCAAATCCATGATATCCTTTTCTGAAACAGCAGGGAGGTCTACAGCAGCACCAGGGAGGTTCACCCCCTTCTTGCTGCCCAGGGTTCCACCGTTGTCAATCTCACACATGAGGTAATTAGAACCTAGAGACCAGGAACAAGAGGATATGAACAGTCTAAATTATTTCATTGATTATTAAAGAAATAAAGGTGTTCTCTAAATTTTCTGAAGGATGACAAAATATTTAAAGGGATAGACTTTATCAATGTTTACCACTTTTCCCAACTTCTTCAACAATCTCCTTGACCTGGAGGGATATGAGTCCGTCATCAATGTAAATCTTGCTTCCGATTTCAACCACTTTGGTGATGTTCTTGTAGTCAAGCCAGAGGATCTCCTCACTACAGTTGTCTTGGTAGGCGTCATCCAGGGTTATCTTAATCATGTTGCCCTTCTTTAGTTCTACTTCAGCTGTGCCGCTCTGAAATCATTTACAAAGATTGGCTCGTTTTCATGCAAATACCTTACATTTATATATACAATAATATGTTTTTGTATTAATAGCAAGGACAGGATATGCTAAACTCACTCCACAGATGAGGCCCGTCCTGATCTCTGGGCCCTTGGTGTCAAGTGCAATGCCAATAGGCCTGTAATGGATACTGCCAGGCCTGAAGCTCTCACATGCCTCACGCACATTCTTGATAGTCTCCTCATGGTACTACAGAAAGTAGGAGAAGTGTAAGATACTCAACCACTCAGATATTGATTTGTAACCACTTTTCTGCCTCTGTCAACCACATTGAAATGAAAAGGCATTCCATCACACAGAGTTACCTACACCTCTGGTCTCTGACTGCTGACACAATGACTCGCCCCGCCTTTCCCGTTTTCTCTCTTCCTATCTGTTCTGTTTAATGTCTTTATCAGCAGGCATTTAAAATTAAAAATAACATGCATTTACAATTTTCTAATCTGTAGTTAAATTTTCACAATTCCAGTGAGCTGCATGTGGAGGAGGCTTGGTGTCATCAAAATTACTGAAACTGATGTGGAACACAAACCCATAAATGCTGCCAGCCATAATGTTTTCTGCCACAAAGTAACCACGAAGCGTGCTCAGAATATGCAGTGTTGCTGCGGAAGAATATCCTAAGTTAAGTCGGCATTGATCAACAGCCACATTAAAAGCAAAATACATAAATCTCTGAAATCATTGTCGCGAATGGTGGAAGGGAACTGCCATCTTTGTTCTTTAGTGCACAAGTCCACTGGAAAAAGGTCTAATATTAGCTATAATGGCTGACATTAGGTTTTATGAGAAAAAATAAAACTCGGTAAAATCGTTAGCCAGTTGCCTTATTTGTCAGTTTTAAAGATTAACTGGGCAGAGGGTTAATGGAGCAGAGGCTTAATTTAAAAGCTGTAATGTTTAAGTTCAGTTTGGCTCATACCTTCAAATTCACAGATGAGATCTGAAGGAAAGTATGAACAACTGTATAATTAACCTTCTCCAAAAGCATTAAAAAAAATGGTATAAATTAATTGCAGAGGATAGGCCATTGAATTACGCCAGACTTAATCAGGCTGTATCGCTTAAGAGATGAACTTGGTTGGTTCAAACTTTAACTTTACTTAAGCTCAATACTTCTTTCCGTCACGCTGGTTATCCAGGTCTTGTTTGACAAGTCAAGCTTATTGCAACTCATAATGAATTGCGAGCTTGTTCATTGTGACCACTATTGACCATTTTCTTTCCCAATAGTTATTTCACGCACAGCTCAACATACCGAATAATGCTGATTGCTGATAAAGTACAGAACAACCACCGATGGGAATTGTCAGTAAAGTTTAAACGTGACTTTTAGTAATGCGATGTGTTACATGTACTTGCCCAACTCATTTACACAGCTGACAGAATAGTGCAATTACCCACCTCGTGTGTGCCATGAGAGAAGTTTAAGCGAGCAATGTTCATTCCAGACTTGATCATCTCCTTCAGCATTGGCACAGAACGGGAGGCTGGCCCTGCAAGCAGTTATGGAAGGAGACGATTAACAAATGGCCTAAAGTTGAAATGAATTAAAGTACAGTATATTTTATTTATTATTATTTTAAACCAAAGCCATCATCAGACTTAACTCTGGCTTGAAAGTACGCAGCCTATAGACAATTTCTGTTGTTCAGCAGTATTAAGAATGGTCATAATTCTGTGCAATACTCTTTATTTATTAACATACTGTGAAATATAATGCGTAAACTATAATAAGTGCGATATATTACGTACAATACTACTCATTTCTGAACAATGCAATATTCTCATTTTATTCCATACATATGCTTGCAATGTCTTTTTTACTGTATGTAACCATGTTAGACTGTATATGTACATCTGTACATGGATTCTCATTATTCAGTTGCAAGACAAAAACGTTCTGACTAGTTGTTACGCGGTTTTAGCCCTGCCAGTCACAAATATAATAGCAACCATATATCTATGGGGCTATTACATCTATCAGCCCCAATTATTATCAGTTACCGGTTCTTATGTTGTGGCTGTTTGGTGTATATTACATCTTTCTTGTTTAGACTCTTGTGATGTACACCGATTAGCCCCAACATAAGCACCAGTAACTGGTATTATTATTGTGGCTGATCGGTGTGTGTTAAACAATAGTGCTGACGAACCAATAGTGCAGATGATGCCAGTGTTGCGAGCAGTGGTGGGCTCAGAGTCGATGTCCAGCAGGCACAAATGTTCCAGGAAGGTGTCAGCCATAGCAGCGTTGAGCTGCTGAGTCTGGATAAAGGCAGAGCCCATGTCTACAGACTTTTGATGAGCCATGGTTTTTGATGGATTAACTATAGAAGTCCTTCAGAGAACAAAGAATGGAAAGCAGCAAGTCAGTATAGAGGTCACAGAAATGACAGATTTTAGTATTCTCAAACTCTTTCAAAAACTTACCAGGTACTAGAAAAATATACAGACTTAATCCGACATTTTAAAAAAGGACATTTGTTGGTAATAATGTATCTATCGGGGACACTAAAGTTCTTTAAACTTAATGACTGGTGAATACAATGTATTTTATATTGTGTTTGTATTCATGCTTTCAGGACGGGCACTTTATCAGCACTGTTGAGAGCCCTTAGAAACCCAATGTAGACAATCCTGCTTTGTTTCTAATTGAGTGACAACCAAGACAAAGTGGTGAATACCCAGCAAAGAATGAATTAATTACGCTGATTGCTGCCTTCCAAATTTATACTATTAGGACAAATAACCGTTTTTCTTCATCTTCAGCACCAGCGATCTCTATATTTCCTCAGCGACCAACAAAGACCAAGATTGTGCTTGTGAAATGTTATAGTTCGGGTTTATCTTTAAAAGGGTACTGAAAGCTAATATGTACAAGACTCTCTTTTCTCAAGTTCCTGTTTGCCTTCAGTATTGTGCAATCAGCGGTGGATCCAGACCAGATAAATGGAGGCTTGAACCAGCTGTGAAGAAGGCCGATTCAGAGATTCACAAATCAACATCATGGTATGTTTCAACAAATAACAAACTGCAGGTATGAGAAGTGTTGCTTGTACTACAGCTCTGTTTTCTCTGCTTATATAACTAGCACAATGACCTTATGCACAAGGTTAAATGGCAGAAATTCAAGCTATGGATCTCAGACTGAGAAATTGGCAAAACATTAGTGTTTCATTTAAACTGAAAGGTCAGAAAAGCAGGTATTTAGGTATATAAATTATCACTAAATGAAGATAATGAAATGTGTACAAAAAAGGATGAGCTGGATTTTACAGTTGTGAAAATAATTATCCTGAGATGTGAAAAAATTGATAATTCCAAAGTTAAAAACCAGTCAATCCACTCAGAAATAGACACAGACCATATAGTCATAAGAGAAACAAGGGCGAACCCACACACAGGGCTTTTCTACAGTTTTTCCACAACTACCGTTGGCTCTAGATTGACTTTATCCCCTCGACATATGCCTCAAGACAATAATTCGTTAATATAAAAAAATTGGCATATCAAATGATTAGCTGGCAGCCTGCACTCACACTGATCTGTGCGTGGACTAGTTCACAAACTTTGGTGGATACATGACAGTAACCATCAACCATGTGGGGCAGATAGGTGTCCAACTATTCAATGTAATCACTGCATTTTGCCAATTGTAGATCTTTTTTTGCAATACAGGGCTCCAGACTAGATTTTTACACTTGCATGCATGACTTTTACTTTTTTATTAATTGCAGATTAATGTCAGCCATGTTAGCTTATATTTTATTTCTAGCTTTGACTATGAACGGAAATAGGCACTAATGACGAACAATGTTTCGCAGACTTGTCTCGGGCTAAAGTTTTAAACTCTAGCAAATGTTGGAAACAGAAGACTATTTCTTTGCATTGACTATTGTAGATGTACTCTTATCTCCCCAACATAACCTAAACTTATTAGATTCCCAAACTATATCGTATCATCAGCCTTTTAAGTGACGACCAACACCAGCACCTAGGGTTGTTTTGTTATGGCTTCAAATCATCCTCGAAAGTATTTCAAATACTTTTTTTACAGCACCTACAAAGATTTGTCTTTACTGTGCTGAAATAATAAAAGCTGGGAAATGTTTGCTATTAAAAGTTGTTTTCCCTGTTCTTTCAGTTCTCATGCAGAAAGTTTATTTCTCAGGGGTTAATTTCTGATGTGTGATCCTCAGAAATATTTTCTGTCTGCGGTTGATAGTTGTACATGTATATGTGTAAAGCAGTTTGAGAAATTAAATAAACAGCTCATCTTTTCAGGGGTTTTAGCCAGATTTTTTCTATTATTTTGCATTAACACAGTGTCTGTAGTAGTCACATGACACATAGGGTCAGATGACATTTAAAGTCTAGAACCCAATGACTGATTTTTCTTAGCGCTGAACAAATTCCTTTCAGTCATAGTCTCCCTGAAAAGGCAGACATACAAATGATTACATAAACTGGTGGTGAAAACAAAATGGATTATTGGCTAAGTCTGGTCTTTCTTGATTTACTATACATGTTGCACTTAAATTTAACTGTACCTTGCTATTTAATTTATTGTTTAGTTTGGTTTCATAGAGGAGAACTAATGTTGTGATAAGTTTTTTTCGAATATTGTACAATCTTAGCCCTACTGTAGCGTTACCAATCTATAGAATTTATACGTGGTAAGTGTGTGAATGAAAGTGTATAGTGCAATTGCAACTAAAAACACATTGACGGTCACAAATCATAACACTAGTATTTCTCCTGAACCCCTCGGATTAATCAAATCATAATTTTAAAAATTGCATCATGCTGTTGGATTCTTAGCAGAGCCACTATACCAATGCACCTTTAAGAGGAACAGCTGATGATGTAACACTGGAGCCAAATGGCCAGACAAATTGCTGTACGTGAGCAGAGTCACATCCCACTACCACAGCGCAGGCAACCAAGAATAAGAAGGAAGCAGAAATCAGAATGGGCTGAACCACAGAGTAAGACTGTAGAGGGGAGTTAAACGCTGAAACCTTCGTACAATTTGATACTATAATTGAATGTGATAGTTATTCATCATTTGTTGAGTATTTAATTTAAAATAATGCTGCATTAGCATTGTTTCATAAAATACTCAGCTAATATAATACCAGGAAAGGGAAATGACCAGATCCAAGACCTTACAATAATCAAAAAACAATAATCAAAGTAGATGCAAGCCTGTTGCATATACTGTATATGAGCTATACATAATTAAAAAATACATTATACAGAGTATAATGCTGGGTTTAGTGAATCCAGCTGAGTGAATCTTAAGACTCTTTGATTTGTTATTTCCACAGTGAACGACTACCTTTTTATTATCATCCTTCAAGATATTAGGGTCTGTGTTTCTATTTGAATTAATACCAAAATGGATCCATGGTAATATTTGACTTTGTTAATAAATGATCAACGATATGGCACAAAAGCCTAATCTAATTCTCCACTCAAAGCAGAGTAAAAAAATCATGATAACCGCATTAACACCAGTCAAACAATATTGAAGAAATATTAAAAAGAAATTCACATCAAACGGTTTCGTACTGATAACCGAAGATGATTATCATGATTCTGGAAAATAAATGCATTACTGAGAACAGACGATGATGTAATAACTATTTAACGGCCAAACTGCACGCAATGAAATGCTAAATGGGACTGACAAACTAGTGGTGCAGCTACACTTACTATAGAGTGTGATGTCAAGTGTGTGTCAAGTTGTTAATTTGACCCTCAAGTAATTTTTTTATTTTTCATGGAGTATCTGTTAAAAAACTCATTTGAACAGGAGGTGAAAATGGTGGCGTTTTAGGCAACTGAATGAGTCTTTTACATGTTAGATATTGAATCAAGCGCTATTTGGGCATCAAGGTCAATTTAAAGTTTACACTTTTTTTAAATGTAAATCAGCTAATGTCTTTTGTCAATCGAAGAAGTTTATCCGGTCCAGTAAGCCACCTCCTGCCTCTTAAACAAAGACCAATTACCTTTGAATTGAAGGCTGTGGCAGGTAAACAAACAAGGTTTTCCTGACATCAGGACAACATGTGAACAGCCAACCTCAGTTTTAGTATCCTTGACACATTAGTAAAGCCAACTTGGGAACGGACTCCTTCTAATCCCATCCAATCCTCTTCCACATTT
The DNA here is from genome assembly GCA_037951165.1 of Lophius americanus. Taxonomy (NCBI): domain Eukaryota; kingdom Metazoa; phylum Chordata; class Actinopteri; order Lophiiformes; family Lophiidae; genus Lophius; species Lophius americanus. The sequence continues at coordinate 12,349,884 of JBBDHG010000014.1, read as the reverse complement.
AAAGTAATATTATACTTACTTATTGTAAAATGCTGACAAACACAAATCTTCTGTCTTTGCAGTTTCCTCGTTATTTATATGTAATACACTGCAATCATTGCAGCCAAAGTAGTCAAATTACATTTAGGGTCATCTATTTAAGGAAGAGGTGACATTAAATTAGTTTAATCTAAGAAAGTTGATGGTTTTTAAAGTCAGACACACTCAATCCAACAAGGTACAATATCGGGTTGAACTACATACCACCGGTAGATGTTCCTGTTAGTCCTGGCAACAGACAGCCTTGTTACTATCAATGACTTCAGCAACAGACCCAGTGTGTTGGAGCTCCCTTGACAAAGTGAACTTCTCCCGGCAGCAGTGGCATGAGAATATACGGCTCCAGTGTGTATGCAAACGTACAACACTTTCAGTAGCTCAAGAGTAAATCCCTTCAATGAGGATAAAGGACACGGAGAGTGCCTGCTGTGTCTAAGCAATTGCATTGACCCAATACACGAGGCATACATGAGTCTTTCAGTACAACAGTGATGTGTTACACCAATGTCATTTCCTGCCTAGGTCATACAAGCCTGTGGTCTAAAAATGTCTGAGTCCTGGGTTAATAATAAAGCACAAGCATGTCTGTTTTGAAATTTAATACCCAGAATGTGCTTACATTTTATAGGCCAGTGTTACTACATAGGTTCATCTTCGCGAACGGAACTAATACATATGTGATACATGTTAATAATAATATTAATAATAGTAATAATAATAATACATTTAATTTATAATGCACTTTACATTTCGATCAAATCTCAAAGTGCTATTTTAAACACAGATAGCCTTACAAAACAGAGCAGGGTACTGTAAAGTTTGGTCAAGTGTGTCTGCAGTGACAAACGAATATCCATCACTGGTAATGTTCAACCTAATAGTTCTACCCAGCACTAGTCAGCAAATATGCAGATATGGTGGTAAGTGGTTGCATAAGAACAGTGGCAGCTGTAAAATGCCCCTGATCTACCACATCAGAAGATCAGGAACTATTCTAACCAGAAAATAAAAATAGCAGTTTTGCCATTCATTAACAGTTGTAGATGGTGGACTGTACAATTCTATATAATCACAAATGGCTGTTTATATGCGTACGTTTTTGGGGGAAAAATAAAACTCAAACAAACACAATCGCACAATGCAATCACCCAAGCTTAATATAAAAGCAATTCCTTCAATGTCCGCTTCAAACGGATAACTAGCAAATTCTGCCTAAGATCGCTCTCTTTTTTTGACTTCAAAAGTTCATAACTGACCTGATAAAATTTATCAGTAGGGCCATTGGTCCAAAATGGCTATGGCACCTTCAAAATTTTTTTTAGATACGTTGTCATGACTATTACTCATTTTTGATTTGAAAGGGTTGTGTTAAGTTGGCTTTAAGTAGAGAACTAAATTAGAATTTAGTGCCAAAAATATTTGATTTCCTAAAGCAATTACATTTTCAACGAGCATCTATTAATATGAACGACGTGTTACTTACTGGCATGACAGCCATATGTAAAAAAAAAAAAAAAAAGAAGAGATATCCCTACATGTTGATACAGTGACACAGTGGATACCTTCGACAAGAGATATGACAGTAAAACTTATCTTCAGACATAGTCCTGATAGTCTGTTTGGTCATAACATTTAAGACTTTTATAGACCTTCGTTAATTTAAAGTCCTATTTTGTGCATGGAACCATGGAACCATGAAAGACAGAAGAGGATATCTTTTGTTCATGCTCATTTTGAAAGAAACGTTTAAATGAATTTTTAATAGAAACCAACATATTTCATTAGTAATTATTAAAATCCTTAGTAATTGTCTACACTGTTATGGAAAATAGTAAAAGCCTTAACTTATAACCTATGTTGCCTTTCTGCCTATGTATTTAGTGTCATCAACGCAGATTATTCATATGATACCACTGCAGCAAAATACTGCGGTGAAGCTGCAAAGACAAAATGAATATTACCAAAAACATTTATCATGGGATGGTTACTTCCTAGAACATTTCTATGGAGCAGACAAACGAACAAGCTGGGGATATAAGAGGAATTGTGGATGATTACCAGGAAACACGATCCAATTATCGACTTTTAAACACCAAGTAAAGCAAATTAATACTCTAATACCTTCAATAATGTGAGGGGATTCATCATTACCGCATTTAAGTCGGTAATTAAAAAACACTGGGATTTTGATTGAATAAAGCCGAATACTGCATAACAGTCACGTTCTCATCCTGCGTCACATTTTCCTGATCAAGAGACGTCATCGTCATTGACCAATCAGAGAGCGAGATGACGAGACAGCCACACCTACAGGAAGAGCTTCCTCAACGTTCAACAGTCAGTGTATAACATCTAATGTCGCCGTTTCTATAAATGCATTAGTCCTGTTTGGATACAAAACACGAATAGTGTGAGTTGTTAGTTAGAAACAGAAAGATATTCTCAAATATAAGGAAAATAATAAGAGAAGTATATCCCAAAAGAATTACCCTCATTTTGAGTCGAGACGACACAAAAGATGTTACAGAAACTGAACTGGATTAATTACACATATTCAGGTGTGGTTCCATTAAAATAATTTCCCACACAAATATTTAAGTAGTTATGAGTGGAGAAAAAACTACCAAGAGTCTCGTGCATTCCCACATTTACCAGTTTCTATAATGTAACATTAGTGTAGCTAAAGCTGCAATAAAATGAGGCAGGAATGTGAAAGTGTCCAACATGATATTATTAAGTCGATTACCTGTAGTCTGTTTTGAAGATGCCCAACGTGATGTGCGAAGTGACTGCTGTGACAGCGAGAGAAGCTCAAGGTGATAGCCCTGCTGCTGTAATCCGAAGAACTACTTTTCGGCGATGCTGAGACATATCCATCCGAGTCAGTCCGAATACATTAATAACATCATTCCTTCTTAACTTAACAATTCCAATTGCAATACTCAATTTTTACTTGAATTTTTATTATGTTTCTATATAATAGACGACGTCTATTAATATAACGTCCGTGGAATGTTAAGAAATCGTTATATGAATGGCCATGCGGAGGGATAAAATAATACGCGAAGGAAGTGATTGGTAAAGTTGTTGGACCAATGAGCGCCTGAGAAGAACGTGGAGTCTGACATGTGACGGAGGAGGGCTGTTGAAGTTTTTGGAAATATGACCATTTATGTTTTTTTTTTTAAATGAGAATTATTAATCTATTATAAATTGAATTTAACTCTGCTCAAATATTACGATCATTTATCGCAATGGATCGTGGAAAGCTTCATCAAACATGTTTAACAACAAACCAAAAAGATTGGCTATAACATTGAAGCTCGAACCCCAAAACAGCCCCTAAAGGACTCGAATTTCAACGAGGCCGGTGCAATATATACTGTTCAGTGTATACTGTACGGTGTCAGTAGCCCTCAGTTTGTCCGCGGATGTTGGAGTGATGAAGTCTTGCCACTTTGCAGTGTTTGAGGCAATAGCTCCATCCTGTGACAAAACATAGTATAACAGTTTAGAGATTGGTGGTAGGGCTTTTTCCCCCTACATCATTTATTCTAAATTGAATCCATCCATCCAAGTTCACAGGAGGACTGGTGCCTTTTCCAGCTGACATTTGGTGAAGATACCCACACAAACAGTGACAGATCATCCAAACAGAAAGCCCCCTGAAGTATTTGAACCTCCATATATTCCATATTTCATTCTAAAACTAATCCTGCTACATGTCTACAAATACCATCCATCAATTTTCTTTAACCATTCATCCTGTTTAGGACGATGGGTGGGGGCGAACGCCTATTGCGGCAGACAATGGGCAAGAAACAGTATGCACCTAAGAGTAACCAGTCACCACAATGCCATACATCCAAACAACCATTCAAACTCACATTCCCACCTGGTGAGAATTTACATTCACCACTGCATCTATATTTAATGTTTTTGGACTGTGGGAAGATTCCAAAATGCCCAAGGAGACCCAAAAAAAACACACTGGAACAGGGAACTCCATACAAAAAGGCCCAAAGTCAATTTGGGCCCAGAAAATACTTGATGTGAGAAATAATGCTTGACTATACACTTGAATTGCAAATTCCAAATTCAGAGCAAATGTACATCTCTAAAATTACCATTATACAAAATATAAATACTAGATATAGTCTATTAATGTAAAAACATTAAGCCTCTTTGTCCAGTGCTGCAAATTATCCATGGATGATTAACTATGATGTTGTCATAATCAGCTCTGCTAAGAAGAAGAGGCAGACATAATCATTGCCACAGTGGCACATGATGTCTCAAGCAAAGTGAGATATATAAATGCAAACGCTTCAACAAAGGTTATATAGACCAATCAGGCAAACATACTCCTTAAATCAATATTTCCTTTCCATATGACAAAGAAAACTCTAATCTAATTTTTCCTGTACTCCATGTGACCTCACGCACACTTCATTGAGTGCATGTACCCCCTTTTGTTCTCACCTGTTCACAGCTGTTGCGTCAGCACTGCTGCTTCCACTGCCCATCTTGCTCTCGCACTGGCTGCTGCCAGCCTCTACCTGGAGCTTCACCACTAACTTTGGCCACGGCTGCCCAGGTGAGGCACAGATCTGCCGTCCAGTCACAATGTCCTCTGGTCAAGCGTTGACACAGTCATCATTACTTGCTGCTAACACGTAACCTATAGGCAGCGAGGTTCAGTCAGACAATGTGGGAATATTACACAAATAGGACAGGTTTTAATGCATCTGAATGTATAATCGATGTATGAATAGAGCAAGTCAATCAATCAAAAGGTAGGAAACCATCAGAGTAAAATAAACACAAACTAACGGACAGATAGAAAAACTACAGCAACTTACTTATCCAATACATCATGACATTTTATACAAGGCATAAACTGTGTGAAAGTGTAAAATGAAAGACAAAAAAAATCTGGTTTATCAAGTAATGAATGTTATTTTTTGATTGTATGGCAAGTAAAGTGTTCTTATCTTACCAATGTATGTATACTTGCAGCAAATGTATGTTTTAGACATCAGTTGTAGTTGGACATTAATCGACAGATGCAAGTGATTTTATTAGGTATTGAAATTTTCATATTAAAGAATTACCAGGCCGAGGAACTACTGATGAAGAAAGCACTCATGGCACAATATCACTTCACCATGTGTCATCAGAATAAGAATTTTGATAGCGCAAATATGTGAAATTCTTATAGTGCGCCATTATAGAAATATGATGGTCATTCAAATTTTGTCATACTTTGCGTTGAGCTTATAGTTGGTCATTCCTCTGTTCATTATTAAGGTCAGTTCATAAATAGATACCTTAATAGTATAATAAGGGTAAAAACTGATTGGCCTCAAATACCAAAGGCCATCATCTCACACATGCATGTGATGGCATCATGTATAATAAACCCAACAGATGGGACTTTTGAAGATGCAACCAAAATGTAACTCTTGCTATTTACATATGTCCCGACCATTAGATTAATACATTTCAATAACTGGTGTTATCTGTAGAGCATTCAGTGGAGCTGGTAAACATCTATATGAGAGCACACACAACAATCCTCCATCAGAGACGTCCAAAGCATGAGTCCATTATTCACTGACAATGACTTATGCAAGCAGAAAACAAGCGGACAGATAGCATGCACAAGCATTTCTGCTCTTCTTCCTCTCAGCAGCAGTGCAGTCAGCTGCGGGTCACATGACTAGTTTCCCTGGTCTCACTGAGTGTGCGCAGACACTATAGTGTTGTCAGGCAAAATAAGAGACAGCAGCAAGAGAACAGATCTGCAATAGATAAACATACAGACTAACACACACCGGCCGGATTGCTCGCAGACGCGCGCCATAGGCACTAACAGACAGACGCTGCCGAAGTGGGGGATTGTAGCTTTGGTATTCCTAATATCTTATTTCCTGGGCTGATCGGCCCGTCGTTCATCATTTCAATAGAAAACAGAAACCGAGAGGGAGGAAGAGAGAGGGGCAGGTGTGCCCTTTAAGAAAGGGAGCAGCTGCTGATGCAAGGACAGCATCCGAGTCTCCATCCTCTGTGAAGGTAAGTGTGGATGGATGGATGGATGGATGGATGGAGGGATGGAGGGATGGATGGGACATGGGTGCAGAGTGGAGGGGGAGGGGGGCAACATGCCTGACCGCATCTGTGTTTGTGTGGAATATCATCAGAAGGTGGATTGAGGGTGAGGGTAGTGGGTGGGGCTGGGGGTTTTGTCAGCGACTGTTGGTACGTGAGACGACAGAGGCCGTGCTGGTGTTGGGGTAGAGGTGGTCTGTGTTCAGGACATGGCAGGGTAGCAGGCTCATAAAAAAGCGAAGGAGGAAGATGTGGTGCTGATCAGGGAGCCATGCAAAATAGGGTGCAGTAGATGAGGAAAGGAGCCGAACACAACAGGAAATGTAACACATATCCTACATCAGCAACAGAAAAATACAGTATTATAATTATTCCGTCGGACAATACAGACGATCGCCCCATATCTCTGGTGGAGGATGAGCTCAGTGTCTAATGTCAGTGCAGTAAACAAAGTAAAGATGAATAATTGGTCTGTATATAATTATATAAACCTAGAAATAGAATAAATGCATTCATACTAGATGGCATGTCATGCCAAATGATGTTTCTCTTCAGTCCTTACATGTACCAGGATTCAGTCTTGCTAAATATTGGAAATAATTTTATTATTTTATTTCAATATGCATCAGAATAATTACATGTTGTTTCTGTAATATGATGCTGGAATGTGAACCATGCAACACCAACAATGTTGTCTCGTGTGAAGGTTACCATGTTCATTGTTTACATTTGTGCCACACAGTGATGGAGACTTTGAAATACAGCTGCTTCTGTTGTATGAGTGAGGCTGTTTATGGTTGCAGCTTCTATTATGATTTTTCAAAATTTACTCAAAATCCGGTCCATATAATATTCACAATCTTCTTCCTTATTATGAAAGCTCAAATTATTCCCTTGGAGGCAACCCTCAACTTATAATTTAAATGTATTATTATTATTATTATTATTATGACATTTTCTCAAGATGTGTTTACCAAACTGTCTGTGGCCATCGCATGCTGTCCTCATGGTGATCCAGGAAATAACATGGCAATTCAAACATTTAATTTGATTTTTTTTTGCCAGGCAATTCAAAAATATTCGTTTTATTAATGTCCTAGTTTCAAGGGATGCACAGTGAAAACGGTGAGTAGAAAGGAGCCAAACATTAACATGAATGAGGACAGACATCTGTCATAGAAATAAATAAAAAATAAAGAAATACACAGCTTAAGGATTATTTTTGATGGAAATGGCCCAATAATGGCCCAGCTTAAGGTAGAAGATGAGCGTGATATGTCTTATCAATATAATAAAGAAAGAGGAGTTGAATTATTATTATAATTTTATTATTATACAATTATTATGAGTTATTTGTGTCAGGATTCAGTCTTGATATTACTATTCAATTTTTTTATTTCAATATGTACTACAGTGTGTTCATTTTTTTAAAAATTTCATCTATAACGGTGGATTTGAAATATGCAACATCCACAGCATTGTCTTTTTTATAGGGCAAGTTGTTTATATTTCTGGCATGAAGTGATGGGAAGCTATGAAACACAGCTGCCTCTGCTATAACAGTAAGGTTGTTTACACTTGCAACGTCTTCTGCTGATGCATTTTCACTGTTCAGCTCTTAAATTGTGTGCCAACCTTTAGTCCTTTGATATTAATACATGACGTTCACTGACAATAAAAAAGACACAGAGACATCCCTGGTACTAAATGTACAGAGCATAGCTCCCACACATTCTCTCAACAGTGATTAATGCCACTCTGAAAGGAGGCTAAGATGGCTGTTGCTAGGAAACATGGCAAGGTGAAGTGCAGACCATTTAAAGAAAATAGGAGAGGAACGCCATTTACAAAGCATGGCATCACGGGAGCTGGCCTCTTTGTTTTATGTTTTGTTCCGTTGCTGAACGTGAATTTCTATTTCTTCATTTGCAGTTTGAAGGGGGAAAGAAAGAGAACCGGTTCAAAAGAAGACCTTCGTTTTGTTGTTCTGGTTCCCTCTACCTGGAAAGTGGCCGCCATGATTGGCAGTATTCAAAAGCCCAAACCTGTTTGAGTGAGCCCTATGAACAGCAGACCCAATGGTAAGCAGCTGCAAATCTCATTGGAGTTATTCTTGTATACTATTAAGCCATTACTTTCATGAATGTCTTTGGTTAAGATTTAAAAAATGGTAAATTAAACAAAGTTACAGTGTTGTATGTACTTACAGAGGTGCTGACCTTCCTTAGTCACTGAGATATTCTATTAATGGCATTTATGCTTTGCTTGGTGTCATTGCATGTAACGATATTTTTTATTGAAAGAAATTCTATTTGTCCTTATTCATCCGTTCTAATCAACAGTTGATTGTTGAGGAGAAAGAATGCAGAATATCCTGTCTATTAGAAATGAATAATACCTGCTCACATCTCTCTTTGACATGCTTTGCAAAGTAAAGCATGTCAAAGATCTCCCTTGCAGGATATCTCCCTTGCAGGAAGCTAAATAGGGAGATATGAGAAAGGAAATGAGAAGAAAGGATGACAGAAATAGGTTGCATTTTCTTTCCACTGGACTGTAATGGCCTTTTTACCACGTGTGGTTCCACAGGACATCAAAGGCCAGTGTTGGACAGACGAGGAGTCAGATGGGGAGAACGAGTCAGAGCAGTTCCTTTATGGCATTCAGGTACAGCAGAGATTGCCATCTTTTTGATCTGGTATCTCATAATACTGTTTTTTTTAATTAGCTGTTTGAAATTCTTGATTAATAGACAAATCCCATTATTTGAGTAAAAGAGCTTCTGATGAGCTGTATTTGCTGACTTACAAGCTCTGCTGTCATAATATCAAACATAACAATTTGTCCATATAGAACCACAGAAACGCAGCCACCAATATTTTAAGATTTTCATACGTAATGGTCATGTGGCATATTTGGCCATATGATGCCATCAATCACCCAAATCATTTGAAATCACTCCTTTGCGGATTATGAATACTCCGACTGAATGTAATGGCAATACAGTGAGTATTTGTTGAGATATTTTGCTGACTGATTTATATGACCTAATGCCTAACTCAGTTTGAATTATGACTATTTGCAAAATGAAAATTGCAAAGAAATGCGTAAGTTTAGTACGATCCCCTTATGCATCACAAAGTATCAAGACCAAGGAACAATCTGTTTCTGTGGTTGCCATTTCATGAAGCTTCTTATCTTGTAAAGTTTTTTTCTTCATCACCACATTGTCTTATTCTGTTGGTTGTATATTGAAATATAAATCTAATCTGGGACTTAAAGGGACTTATTTCTATGCTGTCAGAGAACATGAGTGCAGAATAGTGAAGATAAGGATGGAGGATAGGGATCTGTTGTACCCACTCTAACCTGAAGGATAAAGAGACTTCAATTCAACATACAGGAACATATATGACAAACGTGGGTCGCCTGCAATTATTAGTACTTCAAGATATTATGTATAGAGTAATATTTTAAATTAAAAGATTCAAAACCATTGCTGTCGAGTTGAATTCCTATCCGTTCATTCCCAGTAGTTCAGAACGTTACATGGGATTTCCTGAACAAAATTATTTTTTCCTTCCTCTTTTAATTGCATGATGTAATGATGTGCTTGATATCGGGTCAGAACCATGCAAAACCGGCTAACATGTTGAACTACTGCTAATCCACAAAGATCAATTCAGATATTTAAGAACTTGGTTTTTATTTCAGATGCACACGACAAATGCAGTTGACTAGATTGTTTGTTGACGAGAGAGAAAACAAAATTACATATTTAATCCTTTGTAACAGCTGGTCACCGTGACGCAAATAAAATAACCCATAATGTGAGCAGTTTAAACTGACAGCTAGAATTTTAGTTAAACAAATAGATTTCAATTTGTTGACACATTAATAGTTAAAAATTTGTCCCATGTTTGAAACAAATCACTAATAGATATCATTACTTAATTGAAAAAAGGAATCCTTGTTTGGTACAAAGCTTATAAAGGTCATGCATAAATAGGTTTCTTAAAGCAACAAATGAAGAGATAAAATAATTATAAATACATAAAAAAACAGTTAAATAATAGCTTTTAACTCTATGTAATTGTAGTGCATAATTGTAATGCTAATTCAAAATACTGAATCCAGCAGCAACTTTCAATCATATATCATATATCATATATCAGTGACAATCGAACAATGTAGGGGTCTTAAACTAAGAGCAGTGGACACTCTCTGGCGCCCACAGGTGGTCATGTATGGATTTATAAACTTATGTCAGGACCCGGGGATAACAATAGAGAAAGACAGACAAAGAAAGAAGGAAGAGACTTCAGCAATCTCCCTGGATTTACAAGCACTGGCTTACATTCCAATTACTGTCAGCATTAAGCTGCCTGATAGCAGGAGGAATAAAATAATCAGATTTAAGGTTTGTTTTTGTTTCGGATGCATAATAGTTTCCACCTGAGGGCAATTAGGCAAATTTAGTGGAGAGGACATGGTGAGATTGACTAGTATTTCCTGTTGCTTTCTGGGTCATAACTTAGTCCGGGAGTAAGCACAAGAACACCAATCAACCAAAATATAAAAAGAAAATCGGATCCTTATGCTTGCCCAGTGTTACCTGCTTCAATCACATCAAATTAAAGCACAAAATGTTCACTTGCTACAATGTCACCGCTGACAGGTGCCATTGTAGCAAGACAACCAATGTTATTCTGACTGACACCAGTGAGTGATTCGAATATGATGACTGATAAGTGCACATCTCTTCAAATTCCATTATTTTTGAACAAACCATTGAAAATTTCAATCCGTGGGACAAATTCATTATATTTAAATTCATGTGCTTGTGGAGTCAGATCAAAACGTTGGGGACCGCTGTTGTGTAATATCTCCTGTGCTGTAATTGTGACCAGTTAATATCCTGCATTTTACAGGGGAGCTGTGCTGCTGACTTGTACCGCCACCCTCAACTGGATGCAGATATTGAGGCAGTAAAAGACATCTACACTGACAGTGCTGTCTCTGTTAGGTACAGCTAAGATATACACACTTAACTAACCTTTATAAAAATTAAAACAATATTATGGAGTGACGCTTTGACTAATTCTTCATGCATTTTTTTTATCACACATTGTACACCAGCATAATTCAAATATCTTGTGCATTAATTTCAATGAGACACTTTGTGTAAAAGTACGGAAAAAATACCCGTATATTTTCTCCCTTTCCCTTTCTTTGAGTGGCCTCAAGGGATCATCAGTTAAAAAGTTTGGAGTTTAATGCATCCCATTACTTGTGACAAATTAGCCGTATTTGTTGTGTGTGTTTCTGAACAGGGAGTATGGAACCATCGATGACGTGGACATCGATCTTCATATTAACATCGGTTTCTTAGATGTGAGTCAGCAATCCTCTTTCTTTGCACACACCTCCTCGCTGTTTGCCCATTACTTATCTAGCCTTGACATTTTGAAAAGTAACATCATTTACAATGTATTGCATGCTCATAAGTTATTCATTAATGAGAAATTGCCCTAATTAGGGTGCTAACGCTTCATATTTGTGTGTGTGTGTGTGTGTGTCTGACTCAGGAGGAGGTTGCGACAGCTTGGAAAGTTATCAGAACAGAGCCCATTATTCTGAGACTGCGCTTTTCTCTTTCTCAGTACCTCGATGGACCTGGTGAGTAAAGATATCAGTGTGGATGTTGGTTTTCTGGGAGGTACATTAGGTATTTGTGCCACTCAATGAGCGTAGGAGGTGAGTAAAATATGTGCAATACTAGAGGGTGAGTGAAAGAGAGTGTTTGTGTGTGTATGTTTACACTGTGTTGTGTTTGTCTTTTTTACTCAGAGCCATCAGTGGAAGTGTTCCAGCCATCCAACAAAGAAGGCTTCAGTCTTGGCCTGCAGCTCAAAAAGTAAGTCATGCCCAGGCCCTCCCCGTCCTATTCACTGACTGCGCACTTGCTTAGGGCATCATCAGCCAGGGGAATACCTGGTGGTCACATGTAGTGTCAACAAAATTTGAAGCGCCGGCACACAGTTTGCCAGTAGTCTGCTACGATAGAGAGAGAGAAAGAGAGAGACTGAGGGAAAGATAGAGCATGTGCGAGATAGAGAGAGATGCAAAGTTTAACTGGCAGGTCTTTTTAAAATAAAAGTCTGAACGTGAAAGTATTTTCATAATTTGCCTCAGATTCCATGACAGCACTAGATAGAGATATGAGGAGAGTCTCTCCCTCAACTTGTACTGGACATTCATTCATTCATCCAGACAGTCAGTCACTCATACAGTCAGCTCGTCAGTCAGTCTTTTTCTGTAACTACTCGTACTGGACATTCATGTCAGCTGATTTTCAAGAGACAGATTTTATTGTCCTATTCAAACGAAAATATTTTATAAATAAATGTGAAGCACCTGAAATAGAATAAGAGTTTGTTAAGTTTTTATTTAATTAAAAGTTAAATTCATCTAAAGTTACCAATGAACTTAAACAATTAATACATGAAGCAAGGACATTCAATTGAGAATCTTTAATTCCGCCACATTAAACACCATCATCTTCACTCAGGCCTCTAACTGCTTGACTCTCCTTTGTTGTAACATGGCAGGATCCTGAGCACGTTCACCTCGCAGCAATGGAAGCACCTCAGTAATGAGTTCCTCAAGGCACAGCAGGAGAAGAGGCACAGCTGGTTCAAAGCTGGTGGAACCATCAAGAAATTCCGTGCTGGTCTAAGCATCTTCTCCCCCATCCCCAAGTAGGCTTCTCCCACGCTTCTCTCTAACACACACACACACACACACACTTTATTTGATGTAGAGCACCCTGTGCATTTCCGACACTTAACCAACAGTCCAATCAAGAGTAAATGTAAGCTATAAATCATGAGGTTGTAATTTATTAAATGAGTATTACTTTACAATCATTAGTAATGATCATGTATATATGGCTTATTATCTTTCATACGCTTCTAATTCTGTCGAATAAATCACACAAAGAAACAGGGTTTTACGGTAAATTGCGAACATCGTGACTCAGTGGTGGACAGAAACTAAATACATTTACTCAGGTACTGTACTTACGCATACTTTTGATATACTGCTATTTAATTCCATAGTTTCCACTTTACGCTACTTTAGACTTTCACTCAACTACATTTGTCTGACATCTGTAGTTGCCAGTTTCTTTTCTGATTCCATCTTTTCATACAATTTGTCTCCAGTGAAAATATGTGTGGAGTAATCTCGGAAATATCCACTTTCATGGAACGATGTCCATGGTGTGTCTTTTATTTGTTTCTGAAGTCCTTCCTCATGTCATGTCTGGCAAATAATTTGGGCATTGATCAGTCCGAAGGACAAGATAGCCTGACCTGGTTTATTGGCCGACATTGTAAGCATATAAAGATCCTGTTAGATCTGAATGGGAGGATTCGGGTATGAGACTCGTAACTGATATGCCGGGATCTTCTCTGTTTGAACAGATCTGTCTGTAGTAAGCCCATATTTTTTTTTTTACAGAAAACAACATAAACTCCTCAAGTTAATTCCTTTTATTCAAATTTTTTTCTTTTCTTCAAAAATCTGATTCAAATCTGATTCAAATAATCAGAAAACAAGATTTTTTTCTTCATCGGCATCTTGCATGTTTTACAAAGTGACATGTTTCTATCAGCTGTGTAGTACTTAGTCATAATAAAAAGATGCATTCATGTCATTGCATGACACTGAGGCAGGAATTCTTGGGCAGATACAAAAGGTACGAAGTATAACAAGGTAACATTAGTAAGGTTTTTGGATTTTCATGAAACATACTGAGAAATACTACTATAGTATTTTCTGTTGATTGATTTTATATTGTGTCTCTATTTTATCTTTTTCTTTCATCTTAATTCTTTTGTGAAAGACTCTGTGATGTCTAATCTAGCTAGATAGAAGATAACTATGTTTTGTAAACCTTTACTATAAAGGTTTGCCTGTGAAAGTTTAGCTCTAACAAAGCAGACAAGCAGAGGGATGCAAGCTCTGACTCAGCATACTGCAGGTTGACTTCCACTCATAATTTTATCAGAATTTGACATGTTTCAACTATTTTCCCCATGGTGGGGGCATTCTTCCTGGTCTCCGTCTTTCTGTAGGATTCTTTGACAGTTATGGTCGCACAGGGATTGAATCCCAGCCCTTAGATTTCAGCTTTACTAACTTCAAAACTGTCCTGACATCCTCACAACATCTAGTCTCATATCAAGAGGATACGTGGGTAATTTATCGAAAGAGATGGCGGGAAAGGAAGTTCAGAAAATAAATATTGTAATGATAGTTAGTGACATTAGCCAACACAAATTGCATTCAGTCTGACCTATGCAGTCTTTCCATATATTAGGAGACGTTTCAAATAAGACTTTACACAGAGCTGCATTTTAATAACAAGTTAATTTGGCCAAACTCTACATCATGTCAACACAGTCAAAACATTATCACCTTCTCATTACAGAAGAAAACGGCTGATTAAGCATGAATTTCATCCTGTTTTCTTCTAGATCTCCAAGTTTTCCGCTGATCCAAGACACAGTTTTAAAAGGGAAGCTGAGCGTTCCTGAGCTGAGGGTGACGCGTCTGATGAACCGCTCCATCTCATGTACAATGAAAAATCCAAAAGGCGAGCTCTTCAGCTATCCACCAAACAGCCAGGTTAGTGCCAGTCTTGATGAATAAGCACTGCTCTAAATTTTACACCCCTCACATTTAATATCTGAACCTACTATGATCCACCCTAATCAACTTTTAATTCAACCACCACTCAGACCGATCATACCTGAGAGCTCCCTCCCTGCAGTAACATGCCTGGAGCACCATGACCCATAATGCTTTGTCTTCGCTTAACCCATCAGACTGTGGCTGTCCCGGCGGCCAGGGCCCCAGCGCAGATTACCACGAGGCAGCTGATTGAATTATTTTTCTCATCCCAGGCGGGTGGCCACTGCAAGAACATCCCGACCTTGGAGTATGGCTTCTTAGTGCAGGTTAGACCTTCTGGCAACATGATTCTACTAAATGTTTATGTACACCCTGTCCTTTGAGAGTCATTTATAAAGCCCCAAAACACAATGACTGAACTATGTAAGTAAATATGAAGGCCCACATTACAGTTCTTTTCAGATTTGGCAGTCCTATTCAGTCCCTACAGGAAGTTGCTGACGCAAAACCATGAACTGCTATTTTTGGCAAACCTAATACAATGAAAGCTGACTTCTCTGATGTACAGCTCAATTAAAGCAGAGACATTTGTAGTAGAAAGGACAATTGCCATACAATTTTTTAAGTAACAATTGTGCTACCAAGCCGCTCATTTGCAGTGATTTAGGTGGGAACTACTTTCTTTTAACAGATAATGAAGTACTCAGAGCAGAGGATCCCCACGCTCAACGAGTACTGTGTGGTGTGTGATGAACAACACGTCTTTCAGAATGGATCCATGCTAAAGGTATCACACACTATAAAGATTGCCATGCAGAAGGAATTTCTATTTAGGGTTCAAACTTGGTATTTAACAGTCTAAAATTTGATCATCTGAATTTTTAGGACTTAAAAAGGCTAATACACGCACAAGCACACTATTGTGTAGACACAGTTCTTTGAATAATTGAATGTTTTTTGCAAAAAAACTACAACTCTGATATTCCTTTATATCCAGTATATGCTTCTGGCAGTATAGACGCAAAATAGGTCTGAAGTTTAATTCACGATGGTCTTTAAAAGGTCTTAAAATGTCTTAAATTTAACTTAGTGAAATGTGCCTCTCTATTATTCATATGATCCTCTTGGTGGATGCTCAACAATTTTAGTTAGGCAGGAGCAAGATAAAGAGAGAGAGAGTGTTAATAAGTGTATTTGTTTAAACTTGTTTTGTATAGATGCGTTGGACACAATGAAAGAAGTGTAATTTCATCCCTCCTTGTCTTTTTGCATGCGTGTTCATACAGCCGGCTGTGTGCACCAGGGAGCTCTGTGTGTTCTCCTTCTATACTCTCGGTGTGATGTCTGGTGCTGCAGAGGAGGTGGCCACTGGAGCAGAGGTGACCACAACACAAAAGAGAGTTTATGATATCATTCATATTTTTTCTTCCCGCAGCAATTTATTTATTTTTCCTCAGAATATTTATGCTAAATAAGATATAAAAGTAAGAAACAAATTGGAAGCAAAAACAATTGACTTGGGAGGGAGAGTATTGATGTCACTTATACATGTTTATGTTACTTGAACAGGCTCCTCTCTTCGTAGTACACTCAAAGAGTCAGTAACAAGATGAGATAAATGTATATACATAAAAATCCCTCTTTCCCCAGGTGGTGGACCTGCTTGTGGCAATGTGTCGAGCTGCACTCGAGTCTCCTCGTAAGAGCATCATCTTTGAGCCCTACCCATCAGTTGTTGACCCCAATGACCCTAAGACTTTGGCCTTCAACCCAAAGGTCAGCACGCTCTCCAGCGAAATCAACATCTCCTCTAAATCATTACAGACATTTCATTCCAAGATGACACATTCCTATGTGAAAGTGACATAGTTTCTCTGAGACTATATCTTTGAAGTTTTCAACTGTTCTCATTGCATGTTCTGGCCTTATTACACCTGGTATAAACTTGGTATTTACTTGTATATTCAAGGACTTTCTTTTATACAGTATATCTTTTGCGTATATTTGTATACAGAGTTTAATTATGGAAAACTGTTGTATAAATAACAACACTGAAAAATAGTAATACTGTTTGACAAACTTTAACCTCTACATGTGATTTAAGATGTCTGTATGTTGTTCCCTTTCTCATTGCATACAATGGATATTTGGCTCAACCGATAAACACAGAAGAAGAATTATGAGAGGCTGCAGAAAGCATTGGACAGCGTCATGTCCATTCGGGAAATGACCCAGGTACAAGAAGGAAACAGAAGGGAGGGAAGGGAAGTTGTGCAGGGCTGCAATTGACTGACTGTGAGGTTAAAGCTTTATGGGTGGGATCTTTGTTTATCAAAGGGACAGTTATTGCTAATTAGTTTATCTTTTCAATGCGTCCCCATACCTCTTTGTAGTTTTTTTTAATCAACTATCTAAATATGTATTAAGTAATAAAAACATGATACATCTGTAATTAAACGCTAGATTCTTCAATTTAAAAAAACAAAACCCCTGAAGAATCCAAACACAGACTTAGAACAGCACTTTAATGCTTATGTGTTCTTTTCCAGGGCTCGTATCTTGAGATAAAGAAACAGATGGACAAACTTGATCCCCTGGCCCACCCCCTCTTACAGTGGTAAGCAGAGAGGAGCTATTGGAGAGAATGAGTTTGCTCTGATTTGCATGTGAATGCGATTTGATGCCATTTGCATGTGTCCATTTGCATGTTTACCTGATTTTGTTTCCAAAGTAATACACAGGAGGAGTTATCACTAGTGAGAATACTAATATTCATGGCGAACATATTGAATTATGATTTTATTTAATCAGGGCTTTTCTACGGGAGACATCTAGCAAAAGACTTGTTGAAATAATAAAGCCAGTGATGGCTGTATTTCATTTAGCTGCTTGATTTCCATGCTCCTGTTATTGTGTGTTTTTGCTCACCGTCAATCTGTCATTGTTTACTGGGACTCTTGAATTAAGTGAACCCAATGTTTTGCTTTTTTGCCTTTCCTTTCTTGACGGCTCAAACTGTCTGCTGTGAAAAATGCCTCAAGCAGAGTAGTAGCATTATGGCAGGTACTCTAAATTCTGTGGCACTCAAATTAAATTTTTTATCCTCTCTGTCTTCCTGCAGGATAATTTCCAGTAACAGATCCCATATCGTCAAGCTGCCTCTAAGTAGGGTAGGGAACCAAAAAAAAAAAAAAAAACATCTATAAAATCCACGTTTTAATATGTTATGTTATAGTTGATACTCATTCTCTGTCTTTTGTCTCTCCCCAATTTCCTTATTCACTTACTCTCATGATCCCACTGCTATAGCAGTTGAAATTCATGCACACCTCCCACCAGTTCTTGCTGCTCAGCAGCCCCCCAGCCAAGGAGGCTCGTTTTCGCACTGCCAAGAAGCTATATGGCAGCACCTTTGCCTTTCAGTGAGTCCACTTTGTATCTTTTTTTAGCCGGCTGAGCTGTCATATCACGAAATATCTGTGTTCATTGAATGCCACGTTTGCAGCCTAACGGTGATATGCTTAAAAGTCTGTCAAGCTGTTGTAAATATCAGAAAATAATTATTAGCTTTATATTGCTAAGCTTTAGCCTTGTAGGACAATCACAGTGTGACAAATGACTTATTGTGAATAAATGATCTCAAATCAAGCATAGTCACTAAAATGCATGCCTAATTTACTTCTACAGCCGTACATTCTCCCAAACATGGACACGACATGACGACGAGTGCGGTACCTGCTAATTAAGTTGTGGACAGGAGAACCCCTCAAGCAGATTTTTATGGAACCATAACAAATAATAGCACAGAACTGTGGCCTGTCTCTTGGATAGAGAAAGCACCTTGCTAATCCAGCACATGGAGACAGCAGTATCTGTGATACAGAGATGTAAATGGTAGCAGATGGGACTTTGCTGAATATTTTAGATACACATAGCCCATCTGGTTTTACAGACTAACTGGTGATCAGTGCATACAGGCTTGTTTAGGATGGCCAATTCTATACATTGAATAATCTTCAACAGAGAATGCCCAATTTGTATTACAACTCAGCTGCTATCATTTTCTAATGTTATAAATATATTTATATATGTATACAGTTTAAATGTAGGTTCAACATTAGTTTAAAGACAATCTTTGTCCGTCCATCAACAGCCAGTATGTGAAAACAAGAACCTTTTCCCGATTATTTAATGGAATGAAGGAATACATAGTCCTTCAAAACTAGGTAAAATCTCATGACACAGCCAAGATCTTATTTTATTTTTAGACCTGCGCACTGAAATGTATTCAAATAACCCATCCTCTGTGGCAGCAGTGATTATATGTCAACCTTCATCTATAAGTAATTACTCGTTTGTGTTTTTTAGAGCGCTATGATGATGTAATAGACTGTACCAAAATAACCTTACTGAAATACTATAATTAGATGAGTACAGCACCTGTCTAGTTGTTGGAGACAGTCTGATTTTTGTCTTTTATGTAGTTTCAAATTGTAACTTTCACAGATTGCTTTTTTAATATATATATATATATATATATATATATATATATATATATATATATATATATATATATTTGAAGCCATCAAGTAATAGATTCTTTGCTCTCTCCACCTGATCTAGTGGTTCCCATATAGAGAACTGGCACTCTGTTCTGAGAAATGGACTAGTCAATGCCTCATATACCAAACTGCAGGTACGTAACCCTGGCTTTTGTCTGAATTTACAAATCATCTGCTCTCAGATAGTAAACCTTCTCCCAGAAAGGGCAGGGTTGTTTTATGGCTGATTCATTTTTGCAATTAATGGATACAAACTTTTCGTTTTGTTGGTTACGCCATTTATATTTTAACAAGTGGAGCAGACTGGAAGATTTTCCTGTCCACTGTCAACAGCAGCAGACAGCACATCTTTTCCCATTGTGGGCCAAAGACAGTGGTGGTGAGGTGTCAGCTGTTGGGTCAGGCCCCTGTCTGACCTGTAGGGGTTAACCACCATGAGCACTGAGTAGGTCAGGTGTGAAGGGGCCAGAGGACATGCTCCTTGGTAGTGAGAATAGACAATGTGTAGATGATTAAGAAAAGCCTCTTTCACCAATCGTTATCTATTCATCCTTGGGTCAAATAGGAGCCTCAAACCATCAAGTTCAAATGAATTCAAACCTACTTGTGGCCAGCTGGGTACAAGAGAAAAAAACTATAAAGATAATTTCAAGGCAAAGGCAGACACTTTCCCTGCTGTTTTGATCCAGCCTGTATCCATTTAGATGTGTATATGATTATTTCTGGGTTGGAGTTGTACTTTGTAACCCAGGCCTGCGGAGGAGAATTAAATAATGAAAAAAGGAAAGAGGACAAGGCTTAAATGGGACAAGGCTTAAAGGACACCGGATTGGCTCATTTGCACAATACGGACGATAATGACTGCTTGAAGATACAACGGCATGACCTGAAAATGGATTAAACACAATACAATGTGAAATCTCAAGGATCTTTGAATATTTCATGCCGGCCATGATTACTTTATCAATCTGATATGTTTCATTTATGCCTTCTTTGTTCTCCAACTTTCTGAACTCTCTATCTTTGATCTGGCTTCAGTGGTCATCTGCCTGTTCACTCCTCTCCATTTCACCTTGAGCATCGACAGCCCCCCCTCCTCAGTCATGTGTTGTGTTTCCCAGGATGAGGAGCAGAATGGAGTCTGCCTCCAGCTCCAGCTGTTGCACAAAACCTCTTGTCTATTGTTCTTTTTGATTTCCTCTAGATGTGCTCCATCTCTATCATGTTTCACACCTATACTCTCAAACTCATCTCTGCTCTTCATCTTGTTCTGGTTTCACACTCGTCCATTTGAAACCCACGATACCTTTGTTTTACCTCTCACCGGACATTCACATCATCACTATCATCTGACTCATTTTTTGCCCTGTTTGCCTTCAATCTAGTGCACAAGGCCTCCTCTCTAATGTCTGCATTGCTTGAGCACCCGCTTCATTTACCATAGGTGTTAGGGACAGTCACATGACCTTTTGCACTATGTCATGTTGCAAGGAAAAATGTATCGGCACTATAAAGATGTGTGACGGATTGAACTGGAATATTAAAAGTTCTTTCTTTACTTACTTTGCTGTTTGTCATCCACCACTTTCAATTTTCCATGTGTCTGTTGGATGGGTGTGGATGTATTTCATTTCTTTGGTTGGTGGATTTTTCCACGTAAATTGTCAATTTGAAACACTTATTTTCATGCAACTGCTCTTCCTTCTAACTCTTTTCAAACCCAAGCTGCATGGGGCAGCATATGGAAAGGGCATCTATCTGAGCCCCATCTCCAGCATATCTTTTGGATACTCAGGTAGGAATGACTTATTTGTCAACACTCCGGTCCCCCGTGTCTCTATTTTTCCCCACCATGTTTACAGAGTTGGCTCTGTGCTTGTGACCCTGCCTGATTTTCATCCTGGAACACTTTTCACACGCGGAATCTTTCCATGCTATCATATTTTCCTGCTCTGTCTTGTGAGTCCATTTTGGGTGGTTGTTGACATTTTTGTCGGACTCGTGTGTCGCCTACCACACCATACGTTTGCATTTGTTGTGGCTGTGTGAGGATATCAGTGGTTCTTGGGGGTACTTTTGTAGGCTTTTTTTTACATTGCTTTCCTCTCCATAGGAGACTGTGCGTTGCCAACATATTCGAACTTCTTACCTCACTTCCCTTTTAATATTTCTGCTGAAACACATTTTCAGAGGTTGGCTTTGGGGAACGAAATTGGTAGTCTGGTTTTTTTGTAGGTTATGTGAACTGAAGGCCAGCAGGCCACCAAACGAGCCCAACTGTGAGCACTAATAACACCCACCTTCACAATTGTAAGATTGTGAATATGAAATTCATTAATCTCAGCTTTATACTGCAGAATATTTCTACCGTTTCCGTCCACTTGACATATTCTTATCGCGGCCCAATGAAAATCAATGAAGAAATGAATGCTCCATGATAGTTTGACCCTTATAATGTACCATAAAAACCTACCCCTGGAATACTGAATTACATCATCAGGATCTAGTTGAGAACCTTTTGATAAAAAGTAATATTTGACTATAAATGAAGCAGCACAGTTTCCGTTATAATGTGATGCTACTTAAAATCTTGTTATCTACTTTGATGTGTGCTAGATCTCATGGAACGTCCTCAGGATTCTTTTCCCAAGCATTTCCTGAATTATATGCTATCTTGCAGTGGTGTGCTTCAAAATAAGTCTGAATCAGATGATGCAGATGCTGATCTGAATCACCACTAAAATCAAATATACTGTTTCCTGAGCTATTGCTCACTAAATGAAATTATACCCATTCGCAGCTTTTTGAGTTAGAAAACAAACCAACGCCGAAAAAAAATCTCTCTAAAAATAATTTCTGTACCGGTGAGTTGAAATCTTGAACAATAACGTTCAATTGAAGGTTAGCGCTGTGGGTAATGATTTCTCTCCACGAGGAGTCAAAGACCACCAGAGGAAGGTTTTTCACAGCTTGAGTGACTCAAGGGTAAGTCATTCTGACTCAGGATTGTTTGCCCTCTGTGTGTTGCTTCTTGCAGGAATGGGGAAAGGACAGCACCGCATGCCCACCAAAGATGAACTGGTGCAGCGTTACAACCGAATGAACACTATACCACAGGTGAAGGAACTAGATGTTTTACCACCTCACTTTCCTTTCATTGACTTATAAAGTAAAAACCATATAATTTGAAAGGGTAGTCTGGATTTATGAATTCAGATTCCAGTTTTACACACAGGGTATGTCTTAAGCTGTAAAAGGAAAGAAGTTAAGGAAGGATTTTAAACCTGGAAAGAACACATATAAGAATATTCTGTATATTGACTTGAAACGTTTCTCAAAATCACTATGTGCGTCATGTAACTGTTTCAGATGAAAAGATTTTGGATTGTCATAATTCTCTCAGTCTGTTTGATGGTATTTACTGCAGATGCAAGGTGGGACTAACTATTGCCTTTTTTTTTTTTTAAAAGAGCCGTCCAATACAATCACGGTTTCTTCAGAGTAGAAATCTGAACTGCATCGCTCTGTGTGAAGGTAAGAACAGACGTTGTGTATAGTGACTCGTCAAGGCTGAGAAAACAGTATGTATGAGGCGCTGTGTGTATATGAAGAGCAACAAATTGGTGCAGTTTCTCTGGCAAATCATTAGACACACTTAATATGTATGCATCTATATATATATCTATATATATATATCTATATATATATATATATGTATGTATCTGAGTTCATGTTTTAAGGTAGCATCGCAACTAATAAAAATGAAAACAACAATAGAATGTGATTAGAATGTAATAAATACAGACGACTATTTTATATTTTGTGTAACATGCAGCTTTCCCCTAAACAGTGATCACATCGAAGGATCTGCAGAAACACGGCAACATCTGGGTCTGCCCGGTTTCTGACCACGTCTGTACTCGCTTCTTTTTTGTGTAAGTATCCCTGACACTTTATATGATTCCCGAAAGAATGACATAATTATTTCCTTCGTAAAGACGAGTTGTTTCAGCAGCCAGAAAATCTGGAAATCATTAACACACTTAAAATGCATTGTTAATCGCTCAAAAATGATGGTGCAGTGTCTGCTTCACTTGCCCCACATTGCTTGTCATAAATTAAATTCCGCAGTGGATAAAATGAGTGTTCGTCACTAAAATGCTGCAGGTCCCTCTCTAGTCGAAGCCTTTAAATATGGATGTTTAGAACTGTACTCTGGAGCTCAGCAAAGAAAAGATGGCAGTCGATGTTAAGGCCAGCTTCTGGTTACACACACTGACTTGATGGCAAAGTGTATTATCAAATCAACTGCCGTCCTCTGAGAATGGAAGTTAGATTTGAGATGGCATGCAAATTTAAATCACAGCTAAATCTAATTCAATTCTGCTCAGCTTGTGCTTGTGTTGATCTAGAAATGGTTGATGTATTTGGAACAAGGGGATCAGACTTCATACAGCCTCTTCTTATTTCACTTCATCAACTTGCTTCCATTAGAGGAGTAACTTAAAGAAATACATTTGTCTAAGGAAAGGTTATGTTTTTTTCTCATCACTATTATACCTTGTGAAAGGAAATGTCAAGAACTGGACTATTTAAGTAATTCATCTTTAAAGTGGGTCTTAATCCACCAGGTAGCAGCATCAGACAACAGAAACTAAGAGGATGATAAAAATGATGACAGCTGTCGATGAAAGGATGAAAACAAACAACATGCCAATACATCTATTTATGTTTGCAGGTATGAAGATGGTCAAGTAGGAGATGCCAACATCAACACCCAGGAGCCTAAGGTGCAAAAGGAGATCATGCGTGTGATTGGGACCCAGATCTACTCCAGCTAATAGAGGTTCTCCCTTACGTCTCTCAGGCGGAGACACACAGGCAGGCAGACAGCGAATGTTTGGGCGAGCTGACCTCAGGCCTGATACTAAAGGCTAAGGAAGCTCTTGAGCACATATTTTATCCTGGTCCCTTCATTTTCCTCTCTCTCTCTCTCTCCTTTGTTCCTTGTTTCTGAATGGGTATGCGTTCATTTTAATTTAACTTGGTCAGTCTGCTTTTCTCTGCTTACCTCACCTTCCAACAGATGCTTATCACACTGATGAAGAGAAAAGACGTAATCCCTGCCGTGACTCTCCACCCTTACACACACACAATTTTAAACCCAGGGATGTCTGGGCTTTCTCCTTGCTTCAACTTGCTGCACTTTTATTAATTCTGTAGCCTACTTCTCTCTCTCTATGTAAAAAAAAGAAAATCCAAACAATACATGTGATGGATTTAAATGCATATAGCAGTGTTTGTGTTTGCAAAGGCATTATCTCTGCTTCTGTTTTCTTTTTCATGAATTTCATTATTAAGGTCTGTGACAAAATTATCTGAGCAAACTGTTATTGTGTCCTTCTTTTACTTGGATTATACTTGGCCTGAACTGAAGTTGTAAACACTATTGACACTTTGTTTTCTGATAGCATTATTAAGACTATAACTCTTCCCATTGAAAGTGTTATAATCTGTTTTTGTTACCTAAGGCTAATTGATGATGCGCTTTTGAGACCTCCTAGTCCCCCATCTCAAAACGACTGGACAGAACTGTAACATGCTGTGTCATCAACAAAGACCGTACAATAATGACATTTTTAGTATAAACATCTAATCAAAGACCGTCTGCAAGACAAAATGACTGATCTGTTACTGATCTCACTGAGTACAGGCGCAGCTCTTATGCTTTCAGTACTTTCAGATGCATTTAGATTATTATGGTGGTTGTGGTGCTGTTGCTCTTGCCTTTACTCTGCAAGTTTGAGCGGCTTGACATTTCACAGGTGATGTAATGGATATTGGTCATTTTCGATAGCTGCAGTGCTCATGAGGTTCTGATTCTGCCTCTAATTTGAAGAGTTTCAGTTCTTGAATGCTGTAAATGGAGCAGTGCATCATGGCCCTGAAGCAGTTGGTTTTGGGTTTCTATCAAGAATGGATAAACAAAAGATATATCAGAAAGATGATGACTGATCAAAGTCAAGCTGTGAGGTTTACCCAGCAATATAAATACAGCATAACGATGAAATAACACATGGACCATCCTCTTACTCTTGGTGACATAAAAAAAAACAACCCAGTGGACTGGATTTAATCCGTGGATGTGTTATATCTGTTACCTTTGTTGGGTGTTTAAAAAGAATACCATGCACACGTTGCTTGCATTCATTCTTCCTCAAATACCCATCATTTTTTCTTGAAGTTGTTGATATCTTGATATGAACTACACTGACCCATGGATTCACAGACTACAAAATCCACTGTACAGAAAACCATGACACATTTTACAAAAATATCAACTGACAGTATCCTGTTCGGGTGAGCTCACATCTTCCCTGACCCTTGGGTAACGGACACTGGAGATGCAGATCTGCATTAATGAGCAACTCGGTGGTTTCTCCTCGGAGAATGGCGACCTTGTATATCTAATCAAGTTTATCAGTTAGTCATGTACTGTATGTATGTATGTGTGTACGTGTGGGTTTGTATTCTCTTGACATTATACTCGACTTTGCACTTATTCAACATTTGCCTAAACGGATGAAAATGGACTGCTCTCAGACCTGCAGCTGATGGTTAAAAGGAACAGGGAGAAATACAGCATTAATCCAAAATGCTAACTGTGTCTGCAGTGAGATGAACTTTCAGTGTATCCTGGAACTGAATGGATTTTAAGACACTGAAACAGAGTACATTGGAAATCTCATTGGCTGGAAAGAAGCAGATATGTACAGCTCAATCCCTGTATTGTGGGACTGTGTAAAAAGCTGTACCTGTTTTTCCCAAGAAGTTGGAGCAGAGAGTCTCTGGCTGTTATGTCTCTGATTAGAGATTTTTTTTTTCTCAAACATTATGTTTTGACAAAAATGATGGTGATAAAGATGATGATAATGAAAGGCAATGATGCAGGAAAAAAAGAATAAAGCCTGATTTTGCACAGTTTTATACAGTCTCCCTTTCTTTGAATTCTATGCGGGACATGGTTTCACCGTTGTTCAATTGCTGTTTGCGTTTTGTCCAGAATTCTGTCCACAAGGAGGCATCATTACTCCACCTTCACATAAACTCGGACCACTCTATTCAAGTCCTATCTGATGATCAAACCTGACTTTCTTCCATATTTATAACTGGCTCATGTGTTATTTTTCAAACAAATGATACATTTATGAGTGACTTATAATATTATGTGTAATGATAGTTTGTAGATCTTTCATTAGAATAATATTTCGGTAAATTCTGCCCCTGGAGAAAGAAAAACAAATAAAAGTGGAATGAGTATTACTATAAGAGTAATAGGCAAAATGCTTTACCCACAAACATTATTCATTCAAACCATGTGGAGTTGAGAAATTGATGAACTATCTTTTAAATAAGATTTAAATCAGGCTGCCATAATACAAAATAGTTTATAATAGCAACCAAAAGTAAGTGAAACAACATCACAGTCCTTTGCACTGCAGCATCCACATGCTTGACAAAACTGCATCCATTCATTGCATCACAGAATAATTCAAGTTTGAATGGATTCCTTAGATACATATTGCAGTGCATGCTTTCCTCTCAAAAAGAGCAGATCATTGTTGACCAGCTCTCTCCTCTCTCTATCTCTCTCTCTCTGGCCACAGAAAGCCCTCCTCCCCCTGGACTTTTGCAGCACATGTCGATATTTCGCTGCAAATGTCCAGTCGGATGGCTGATCTGGCAGAGGAGGCACTGTGTGTATAAACCAAGTGCTGTGTGCGTCGAGAGTGGGCATAAACATAGGAAAGCTGAAGCACTCGTGGACCCTTGAAAAGCACTTTATGTGTGTATTCATGGCTGCGGTAATTGGGCTCCTCCTTTTGTGAACAAAGCCATTTCACATGGCCTTTACAACGATATCTGTGCAATATGTCCGTGTTACTAGCTGATGATGTCTATAGTTCACGTCTTACACTGATCTCTGAAACCCGGCCCTCATGTCGGACATGGTCCCCTGGTTTTTGTTTTGTTCCCAATTGCCAAAGCCAGCTGCCAGGTGGCATACAACCACACACGGTTAAGCTCCAACCAGGGCTTTTTCTTATGTAGTTCAATCCTCTGCCACTGAGAGGAGCTCTGGTGTCATTATCATTGCCTTAATATAACCCCTTACTTAGTTGTATACTTAGCAAACACACAGGCACACACATGTGCTCTTGGTATTAGCACACATGAAAATGCAGGTAAACACACACACACCACACAGTTGTTGTTTGGTCAGATAAAGGAGTAGTCAAAGGGAGGGCAGAGTGTCACCAAGGGTGTGTGTCCCTTGGCGGAAGGGACTGCTCCCAGCCTCCCGCTTTCCTGCCTCTTTAATAAGTGTGACCGTTTGATTTCTGCACAAAAGGAGCAATTACAGGGAGTTGTTTAATCACCCACACTTTTATTGAGCTTGAGGTCTCTTAGCTTGCAGCTCAGGCCCCTGTCGTCAGTAGCAGCGGGCAACAGGAGTGACAGAGAAGGTCGGTGGTTTAACGGGGCGCGAAAGGGTCTCGTTTGAGTTAAGACTTTACAGGCTATTCTGCACACTGCTAAGGACAGAGACAAAGAGGCAGATGAGACTAAATAACAGGTGGGCCAGTCAGGCAGATGGATAGATAGACTTAGCAGAAAGATGGAGGCTAAAGGGCAGAGAATGGGGGACACAACAGAATCAGAATTACTTTATTTGCCATGCGGAATTCATTTGCAGGAGTTTCTGTTTGTGGTGTTTGTACCGAGATATAAGGAAAATTTATGCAGAGGTACAAAAGAAAAATGGTATTCGGGTATATGACAATCGCACTTGTTGAGCAGGAAGTATGGTGTATTCCACAGAGTGCAACAGATATCAACATCTAGTTAGAAATGCTTGAAATTGTAAATAGTATGAACAAGGCACAGACATGGTTCATCAAACATACAAGCAGTGGAGCACATATCGACATGTGTGGACATGGCATGGCATACAAATTTTTTATTTTTTTTTACAAAAGAGAAGAAAAAAAAGAAAACAACATTTGATTTTCCTACTTTACAGTCAGCCCAAAGCCCTAGTAAACCCAGACTCCCATTCAAAACTGTACCGAGCACTGTCTCGCCCCTCAGAGATGGCAAAAATGGTGGCTTGAGCTCGATAAAGGCAAAAAGGGGTTTGGTTGTTGTATGGATGAGCTGATAGATGCAGTGCTTTTTCCGTTTTTGGGAAGGGGGAGTTGTTTCTAAAATCTTACAAACTCAGAATGAATAACATAACTTTGTGTTGACCAAGGGGAGACGGGTGTGGGTGAGGGGGGTGCAGAAGAGGGTAGAAAGAGTCGATGATAGGGAGACGGAGGAAGGCAGTACACCATCGCTGCTCATAAAGCCAACAGCTGTGTGGGTAATGTTTTGTGACACCGAGCCTCTCTGAGCCCTTCTGTTTCCCAGAGTGCTAGGAGACGCCATATTCCTTCGTCACAAATGGCTCTGTCATTCACCCCCTAAGTCTTAATTATCGCTCCCGGTTTTTTGGCCACGTTTTGCTCAGGCGTATGGATCCATCTGCACACCGTATAATTCTACTCCGCAATTTACAAGTGGCATTTATTACAATGGCCTCCGTGGCATCTCCTCTTTAACACCAGCAGCCCTTTCCAGAAAGACGAGGGGGGAACAAAAGAGCAGTGCAATCTGGCAGCAACAGTGCCCACCCTTGGTTCTCTCAAATCTCTCTTGTCTTTTTTCCAAAACTCTACCATTACTCTCTGTATGACTATCTCTCACCACCCCCGTATTACTAATCTTTTTCCACTTCTATTTGTGTGTGTGTATGTGTGTGTTTTCATTATTAATTTAATTTTATGGCTTTCAGAGAACTCGCACAAACCGCCCCCCTATCTGCCTTGAAGCTGAGGAAAAGGAAATAGCTGATGTTGATTCCACTCCCCCCTCCCTCCTTGTAATTCATTTTGGATTAATTGTCTTGTCTTCAGAGACAATCCTAATTCTTTATTATTTCCACTTCAGAGGCTTCATGACATCCCCATATCCACATATCATATCCAGGGGAGACTTTACGCCCAGCAGACTTTCTTGTTTTTTTCTCTCTTCCTGTCTCTCTCTCACTAACATCCTCCTTCTATTTTTTCCATCCCTCTCCCCATTCTGCCTCCTCACCAGAGTGAAGTTACTTGTTAGCTTCTACTCAGCCGCTGGGTTTCTGTCTATAGGTACCCCGTAAGAAGTTGGATGCCTGTAACACACACACTCCTCCTAACAATTCCCCTATTAAATCTATATCATAATGTGTGTTTGTGTGTACTGCATGTCCGGTCTGCTCACCTCATCTCTTCTTTAATATAGCAGAGGAATGGCTCTGAATGTTCATTGCCATTGATGCGCTACTGGAAAGATATGTACATGCGTTTATCTCCTCAAGTTGAGCTCCACAGTCCTTCTCGTTGACTCGATCAACGATGCTCAATGCCAGATGGACACTCGGGCTCATCATATTTATTTCTTGCTTCACCATCATCTCTCTCCTGGTCGCTCTTTTCCCCCTCTGTCCCTCGGACCACCTTTGTTTTTCTGCCCTTGGATTTCAAATTCTCAAACTCTTCTAATCTCCATTATTTTACTCATCTGCCTCTCTGCTTGTACCTCTCATGCTTTTACACCTCTTTTTTGCTTCTTTCTTTGTGTTTCGGCCCAGCTCCCTTTTTCTCTGCCTTGTGAGTCTTTTATTTATCAGGGTGTTTCATTCTCTGTTCATGTCAAGAAGGTTCTCAAGTCAGCCGTCATGAGATTTTTAGGCACAGTTTTTGATGGTGCCATGGGCGCTCTCCTGTGTCCCACGACTACAAAGCTCTAACGCAAAAACTCATAGAAACACACACACACACACACACAGACGCACACACACAATGTCCCATCTCCAATTCACTATTAAGTGGGCTTTGAATTTCCCCCGAGTTCTGGTATGGTGGCGGCCGCCTCTAGAGTCCGGCTGTGCTAGATGTGTTGTCTGCTCCCTTACCATTCAATTACCCTTCTGTAATCTGACAGGCTTCTCATAGCCTGCACCAGGACAATCACTTGTGTGTATGTGTGTGTGTGTGTGCATTTCTCTCTCTGTCTATTCTATGTCTTTGTGTGCTTCTTCTATTTTAGCAGTCTCTGCAAGTGCATTGTTACTTTCAGATTCAAACAGGAAAAGCGTTTCAGTCACATCACCTAGTTTCCCATGACACCTAATGTTCTGACTAAAATTGCTTTAAATACCAAGTCAAACAGAAAATCCTCCATATGACACTTCCTAAGTTATATATAAAAAGCCCAAAATGCAGTTTCATTTGGTTATACAATCTTTAAAACCTTTTAAAACCACTTGATACCTGGACAGTAGAGAAGTAAGAAATGAAGAGCTATCCAAACAAGTCCAACAAAAAATGCAATAAAGCCGGAATAGATCATGTCAATGGTATCAACAAAGATGGGTAAGACCACTCCAACTTTGCTTCTTATGAAGCAATGGACGGAGTAATGGGAGGAGGACCACTGGGAAATGTTTCAGACCTTGATGTGCATCTGTGTTTTCAGAATTAATCATGTGACTGGGATTCTTGTGTTACTTCAGATGATGTTGAAGTTAACGTTAGAATTTGCGCTAACTTTTCAGGTAAGGGCAACTTAGTCAAACTTAAAGTTCTTAACATTAACCACACTCTAACTCTGCTACATGAACAGACATGACAGCTGGATGTTTTTTTAAAAGAGTCAAGATTATGTTTTCAGGCTTTAAAGGTCCAGTCAGCTGTTAGGGTTTCAGTGTTTCTGTTTTTCACATAGCGTTCTTCAGATGTTGAGCACAGCAGCATGGACACCGGCAAACACGACAGCTCTCTACCAAACGCAGGAAACGGCTAAGTAGGCAGTTATAAGAGCATTGGAGATTAGCAGAGTTCATCACTTCTGAGCCTGTCACAAAGCTGTTGCCTTGAATACCTGCGTTGGTGCATGTAAGCACCAGATCGTATTAGATCACATGACATGTGAAGAGTTGACAGGGAGTCTTCAATTAAAATTAATGAATGCTTTCATTTATTTTCCTTTTTCCTTTCCTTATTGCTTGTTTTACTAAAATGTCTCTTCTGATTCTCTGGCCTGAAGTCACTGACGCACAAAACACACGCTGACAGAATGAAAGTCGCGCAACAAATGGCAGAAGTCAACATTTTGTTCTCTTCTGCTCACTGTTATTTCGCCTTGTAATCTGCCTCCTCTTCTTATCACTTTCTTCCCTCCAAAACATCATCTCACACTCTCTTTCTATATCAATTTGTCATGTTCCCATAATCGCTGTCCTCTTGTTTTTCTTATTATCTTTATCTACAACCTGTGTCTCCACCTCCCTTTCTATCTGAGCGAAGCATGCAGGCTCTTGGTGTTGACCTGAGAGGGACTGACATTCAGAGGCTGGTCCCCTGCCTGCAGCACTGACATTTCTGCCAGACTTTGATAGTGCCTTTGAACAGAGATGTGTGGAGGGAAGAGCTGCCTTTCGCTCCGCCTTCCAGCAGGTCTAGCTCTGCTTCTCCAGCACTCTGAGTTTTACTGTAGTACATACTGGAGCTCATTTCTAATGTGCACACATTGATTATGTCAAATGCATGCATCTGCACAGATTAATCTCTACTCACATATGTGAAAAATAAATGTGCACTTGCACACATACACAAAATTGTACCACTCTTGATGGATTGCTTTCCAAGACCCTTGTTGCTCCCATCGATGAAACTGGCACAAGGATAGAAACAGAGGGTGTTGGAGGGGACCTGTTTATCTATCCCACCTCTCCCCTACACAGCCCCCTCAACACCCTACTGCAAGGCCTTTCAAAGACACCCATGTCACTCCAGTCACCCTGTAGCACCGAATCTCCTCCTCTTATTTCTTATTCTTCATTTCTCTCCAAACTTCTCTAACCTCTCCTCTGAGCACCACTGATTTTGTCACCACAACGATACAATAGAAGACGAATTTATTTGTTACAAACAATTATACAAGCAGTACAACATAGCGAAATTGGTTCTCTGCATTTAACCCTTCCCCGAGGAGCGGTTCAGGGTGTCGCTCAAGGAGCCTTGGACATGTAAACATGCTGGGGCTCGAAAATGCTATCTTCCGATCTTCCAATTGGATGACGGCTCCTCTACCTACTGAGCTACAGCCGCCCAGAATAAAAGTGAGTCAAAATTAAAACAGAAAGAAAGTAACAGATACAGGAACCACTGGGTTGCATTTCTGACAATCATGATGTTCTTTTATTCAGTGAATGTTTGTTGTGTGCCAAACTACCTGCTACGGCAGATTCCTCTACTTCTCTTAGCTGTCACTGAGGGGAATGGGAGTTTTTCACTTTTTCGTATGTTTCAGGTAGGGAGTGAAGCATGTGATGCTCTGTGAGTCTAATTAAAATGACTTGGCCCTTTTGCCATCGTATCCAGTCCAAAAAATATTTTTTTAAATAAATGATTTTATTTCCAATGCAGGAGCATTGAAATGTCATTAAAATTCTTTTAATTAAAATGTCTTTACCACAGGGTGAAGAAATTGTGCCGGTCCTGATGGGCAGTTTATCAAGTGATGTTTGACTTTATTGTAATATTGATGTTCTACTAAGGGCGATGAGACCGAATTCCAGACCCCTAGAAAGATAAATTACCAAAATATCAATATTGTTTTATTTCATCCCATTACATGTATTTAAATCAGTCGTCCAAAACAGTCAAATCAGTCAGACAGACGAATGGGGAACGCAAACTCTCTGGTTTGTAATGCAGGCTACCCAGTTTCTACTTTCTACCTGCGTTCACTGACATTTCATTGAAAAGCGAGTAATAGTCATCTTTAGAGATGCTGTCACTTTTTTTTTTGAGGAAATCTCTTTAACTGGCAAATCTACCAAGAAATATGTGAAGCTATATCTGAAGATTGTTGACTCAAAAAAAGTGGATTGAACATAAATAGTTTGCCAAAATATTAGGCAAATCTTTTAAAATATATGAATAAATAATCATGTCGAATAAAAGGTATTAATTTAACTTGTAGCCTACTTATTGAGTTACACGTTAGGTGCGTTAACACTCCTCGCTTAGTGAGACAATTCGATTAGCCTCATTTTCCTTGTTTAAAGAAAGCAAGATTTGAAGGTTTAATTTATGTGGAAAGAGAAAACCAGAAAAACGTGACAGGTCCTACTCTTTTAAAGAGACCTCTGGTATGACAGCATGGTATGGTTTCACCTCTTCACACTAGCTCCCCTCCCCATCCACCTCATCACTGCTCCCACAAAGTTAGGGCCCAAGGGTGCCTGCTGCCAGCCTGTTCTGAGCTATTGATTGGGAACAGGGCTGCAGCTCACCTGCTAATTGAAAGCCGATTGGGGCCCTGGGGCAGTGCTTTAAAGCAGGCCCCACGACACATTAAAAGCTGAGGGCTGATGGGCCACTGTAAATTCACAGCTGCTAATAGTGGTGATGTATATTCATCTGTGTAAGAGTTGGAGTGTGTGTGTATGTGTCCATGTGTGCACATATACTTGCTCTTAATGAATGTGTCGTGTGTGTGTGCCTGCATTTTAATGTAAGTAATTGTTTACACACACATGAACTGTGTCTTTTTAAGTGCATGTGCTATTTTTGTATGCTCTGTGTGCATTTGTGTAGCCGCATGTATATGCACGTTGGAGGGGATACGTAAACATATTATGTGAGTGCATGTGTATGTGTTCAACGCCCTGCATGTTCATAGAAACATACACACGCACACGCACATGCACACACATGTACACGCACACAGTAGTACAGAGGTGTTTCATGGTGACAGTCTCTCACTACAGCAGGAGAACTGTCTGTAATGGACACATCCTTCCTCTTCCTCAATCCCCCTGACAACAGCAGAAACTCCTCATCCCTCCCTCCATATCTCTACCTCCATCACTCTATCCCCCGCTTTCTCTTCTTCCTTTGTCTCAGCACGAGTCACACCTATGATCCTCCACTGAGATATACACTCTTGATTTTTCCCTCTCCTCCCATCCTTTCTCATTTTTATCCATGACAGTCTGTCTCCGCTCACCTCTCTCATCTCCAATCTCTTTTCGCCAATTTTTCTTCCTTCTATATACATATGAGCTCACTTATGAGCTTTTTTAGAGCTGAGTTTAGGGGTCTGTGGGGCCACGGCAATTTCATGCTCAACAAACTTACAGTACAATTTCTGTTTGATTTGCTTAGTGCGCGGGGAGATTGTTATGTTGAGGCAAAAAAGTTGATTCCCTGAAAATAAAGGCACACTGTTGTCTGGAATACCTTTAAATGTAACCCTAAAACTTCCCTTTATTGTTAATAGAAAAAGATTGTTCAAACTGCAACAGCTGAATAGCAACAAAATATGAACCAGGATTTCCACATACTTCTGGCCAAATGATCTGTCTAATCTTCTGAGTTTTTCTTCTGTTAAATGTTCTGGTGCCTTTCACTCTCCCTCGTGCTCCGCCTATGTCCATCTCTCTGAGTAGTGTGATTGAGGAGGGAGGGGTGCTGGCCCTTCTACAGCATGGCACATGGAAGCAGAGGTTAATTGGATTGTAATTAGAGTGGAGGTGATTAATTGATAGCATCTGTAAATTTGGATGTTTCCATTGTAAATGTGACAAATGAGAGCGTGGCAAGCCAGAAGAGGAAGGGCAGTGGAGAGAGACCAATATGCCCATTCACAGAGACAGAGGAAAAGGGCAGAGATGGTGTAGAGAAATTGGAAAGGAGTGAATAAAGTTTTATTTCATAGAGCAGTTTGAATGACATGGTTTTCCCGATAACATTGAAAAATGCAAATGTTCAATATGCATTTAAAAATATTTGACCTGACAGCATTGTAAAGGTATCTTAACTTTAAAAATGATCCTAAAAATAGAAAACAGCAGTTGAGAATAACAACATGCACCAAGGACCATTGACCTGGTCAGACCAATAGGGCCCGGGCCTACTTCTTAACATCATACATCTAAAAATAATTAAACTCTCCAGCACAATATGTCATACACTCCATGCTTGTCCCCCTACTCAGTCTTAGAGAGCAATCAAGTCCAAAATATGAATGGTATGAGATCACATGAGACGCTTTAGGTTAAAATGACAATTACAACCTTGTCTGTTAAAATATTTTGTCCACTATATACCAAGGACATGAATACAATGGGGCTGCTATTATTTCGGTCACACTAATGGACTTATAGCAAGATTCAACTGGTACAATTCTGCAGTCATTTATGCCCATGATTTGCGTATTTTCTTCATTTGATTTTGGCAAAAATGGAAAAATGCCAAAACCATGGATGCTTTGGAATTCAAGAGGTGGTACTTGTTGGGAAGCTGTCCCCTAAACAACGTAAGATCTGCTTCTAAACGTTACAAAACGTATGGCCTGGACATTAAAAAACCTACATACTCTCAGTAGAAAGAGATGGATGGTGAGCACAGCTGCACAAATTATGTCCTTGAGAAATACGCTGTACTTTCGTTTGTAATGACAAATCACTTAAAAGTCACTCAGTGATGCTCGGAGGAAAACTGGGGGAACTTTCTAAGTTCTTCGGAAATTCTGCACATATTTTGGAGTTGCTTTGATGTGAGGTGAGTCCATCATCTCTCTGAACTTATGTTGACAACTTGTGCCAGGTGGGTAATATTCCTAAATAACCAAAATAGTATATTCATTATATTCAAATGATTGATGAAGCAGAACAAATGTATCTTATTTCAGTGTCACGTTTTCTTACAACACAGTTTAGACAGGAATATAATATCATCGTTAAAGGAAAATCCAGTTGTTATTTTAAGGAACACACAACCACTAAAAGAAAATTATAACGTTTATAAAAATAAATGATAGTGTAGGTGTAAGCAACTATATCAGTGACATGACAGTGTTATTTGCTATGATTAAGACATAGTTATTTACTTTAGAGAGTGATGATTTAATCAAATGACTTCATTCACTCTCGTGCACAGTTACAGGAGTAAATTGATTCATTGGATACTGTATTGTATATCCAATAGCCTGATGATTAGCTTAGCTTAGAATTTAGAGAAGATGCAGATGCAAGCGACTACCCCTACTAAGGCAAAGGCACAAATAAAAAAAACTGTACCAGCATTTAAATTCTTACTAATATACATATTATTAAAATCAAGATAAACAAAAAAAAAGGATGTCTATCAGGGTTTAAGTTGCTGTTATTAAGCTTCATTAAAAACCAGACGTGACAATGGTCTCACTCTGTTTAAGTAACTTTTGGCATCTTCATTTATAGTTTTCTTTCAATGTCTTGCATTCACTGACTTGCGGTTACAAAGCTGTTATTTATTTACTGTAGTCACACTCACTACACTCTTTCATACAAAGTACAAAATGGAATGTATACATACACCTATATTCACAGAATCTTATCTTGATATTACATAATGTTTAACATAACAGCTAGTGGATTTGAGCAAAGCAATTTTCAGATTTAAGCATGGCATCAAAAAAAAAATGTAGCCTTCATTTTATTGATTCTGTTCTATTGATACTTTAAGCAATGTAAGATATGCTCCCCAAAAAAATGTAAAGGTGACCCAGACGCTACAACACAATATTGCCCAACAATGTACTGTGTTGGCACATTCCTGCTGAGATTCCTTTGTACAACAAGTGAGGTAATTCTAAAGTTTATCTCAAAATTGTGTCTCAGTGCTCACTGAGACACACAGCACACACAAAGCTTCATTATTCCGCTTGAACTTTCTGGATCATATTTCATTCATAATCCAATCAACTAACTATGTATTATATTATTAATGTAAACTCCCGCTAAAATAATTCATGCAATGATATGTTTTCATACATTATCATGTCAGTGATTTTTCTCAAAGACCATCACAACAGAATGAAATCACGATACACCAATGCAAATGCTGATTCACATTGAAATTCTAAAACAAAGCATAAAAATATGTATTAGATTGCAGTAAGAGAGTATTTCTTATGAACGATTTCTTCTTTCTCCTGATACTGTTTTATATGTTAAATTTCGGCACAAAAACAGGTCACCCTGTTAGCCTGCAGGAATTTCACGTTTTATTCTATGACATAAATCATACCTGTTATATCTCAGCTGAGTTTTGATGCCAAATATTGTTAGCTTTCCCCTAGCTGCAATTCAAAATCATCCACAAATATACTAAGGGACGATCTTCAAAAATGTATCATTACTATCACTCACTGCTGTAAACATATAGTAATTGTCTTACTCCATTGGATTCAGGTAATATATCATTGGGTCTTCGTTTCTTTTTGCAAAGATTGGAGAAAAGAGTTCAATTGTTTGCCCGTTATTGCCCGTCTGATCTTATTTTAAGATCAGATGTGTGATGGAATTTTCCACTGTATTTCTGTGCTATTCAGATGAGTTCTAGGGTTATAATA
Source organism: Lophius americanus (assembly GCA_037951165.1). NCBI lineage: Eukaryota > Metazoa > Chordata > Actinopteri > Lophiiformes > Lophiidae > Lophius > Lophius americanus. The sequence goes on along the minus strand of JBBDHG010000014.1, from coordinate 12,311,917 downwards.
CCTCCGTCTTCTGTCTTTGCTTAATAAGCAGGTAGTTTTCCCTTCATTAGTCAGATGACTTCCTTTAATAACAAGATAGATCTGCATTATAGACAAAACTAAGAATTCCGTCCACAATAAATTACTTTAATAAGTATATTTGGCATGCTAGTGAAGAAACAATGGAATACCAGCATTTAATTTAGTCTTCAGGGATTATATGTGGAGTGTATCACACTTTTCTCGTGAGATTAAATACTTAAAGACTATGGCGACTAATTCATTCAGAATTGGCATGGAGTCACACTATCACGTTTCAAATGCATTGTTGGGCCAACAACATATTAAATAAGACATCAAGTCCTCAAAGCCTCTTCTTTCATATGAGTTGTATTGACTACAGACATTTCTTCACAAGATAAAAAAGGAAGGACTGTTAAAATAACTGTATTTTATTTCAATACTTCCCAATGATCTAAATTGATTTCACAGCTGGCCAGTGTTTTTACTGATCTTGATGCTGTTAAAATATTTCGGCTCATGCTTCGGCCCATTGAAATTTAACATGTGGAGAGAACGTCAAAGAAACATAATTTAAAGTGATTGTGAAATGTGTTTCTGACAATTAGTTTTGAGGCTTCACCCATTCACTTAACCCTCTTATGTATCATATACATTCCTAAGAGGAAGTTCAGTTGGACTTTCAATTTAATCACTAGTTAAGAAGAAACATTCACCAAAGTGAAGTGGGATAATATCAAACCTGAGTGACCTATCAAATCAAGGTATCACTTCAGCCAAGATAATTAGCAAGTCTCTGATTAACTGAATACAACACAATTAATGAGGCTTACCATCAAATGTTGCCACTCATATTTTTGGGATATAAATCAAAATCTGTGTAAACCTTATCACAAACCTTATCACCTTACAGACAGTTTACAATGGCTTGTGTAGTTCATAGCTCAACACGACAAGCTGTTCATTAAATGTGGGCCTAATGCTTGACAAATATTCCAGGAGCACTTCTTGAGTGGTGGACACATGAATAGATTTAAGCTAATAAGCCTGTAGTCGCGTCCTATCAGACAGCTTCACACTGCATCAGATGAAGCCTCGTCACCAAATCTACATGTCATTTTATCCGGGGTCCGGTAAGGTCCCATCTTGCCACCATTTCCCCCCCCCCCAATCAGTACTTGGCTGGCTCTTGAAGGAAGACAAGGGAAATGGGTGAAAAGAGGGATGTGGTTGTACTGGGCCATACAACGAAGTGACAAAACCTAACCTGCTTTTCCTTGGGCATGCTTGGTAGGTAAGACAGAGAAGATGAAAGCGGGGAAAAAATTTACTTGTGTGGTTGGAGCGACGCTCAGATCCAAAGAATGAGGGACAGACGTGTTTGCACAGCTGTCCATCTCTTAAGCACTGAATATAAGAGTGTATGTCGGCCACAGTCCATTTGTTGTCAAAGTCAATATGCCTTCCCTCTATGAGATACGCTTTATATATAAAGAAGTGTGTATATAAAGAACATGCATACATAGGGCTGTGTGTGTGTATGTGTGATTGAGTGTGTATCAAGGGAGCATCAAAATCCATCTGTCTTTCTCAGATGAAGATGCCAGAAACATGGAAGGAGAAAGCTGCTCCAAGAAAGGCTGGTGAAGAGAGGAGAGCCAACCAGATGTCCTTTTAACTGCTGACTTGTCTCCTTGTCACCTTCCTTCTTCTAAATGTTCAAATCCATTTTCTTTATATGTAGTACTGGCCCGTAGTCTCAAAAGGTATATGATTGAATTAACATATCTGGAGCTCACCTTCCACCAATGCACATATTCCACTGGAGTGTCAGAAAACCAGGTCAGTGTTGCAGTGTTGTTACTAGAGATAAACATACAGTGTTCATGGTTTCATGAGTGCATCACAGTTTCAAGATAAATTAGTCTTTACTTATCCAATCTTTTTTAAAATGTGTTGAACTTGTTGTAGATGTAGATATTTATCACCTTTCGTCAGCTTGACTTTTTTTTGAATAGATTTCATGATGTAAATACATATATTTTTTAATGTTTTTTCCCAGCTTGTGATTTGTGATTTTCTGCTGTTTAAAATGTAATGCCAATAACCTAGTGACAGAGTGTCTCCATTATTTGAAACACTTCCAAAATCAAATACATTTGATCATCATACATCCACTATTAAACTGTACATTGAGGATTACTTTGCAGAGAATGCATTAGTGCATTCAGTTATATAATAAGTCTGACCCATATGGGCTTTAAAAAGCATAAATTACTTTATTGATAAGTTAATATTTACTTATGCCTCTTTTTCACATTTATAAAATCTACATTCAAAAAAATAGGACTGCGAAGTTATTAAATTAGATGTATGTGTTTTTTACCCTCTTTTTAGCGATCTACACTCCTGTGGACTGTGGCAAAAAAAGGATTCACAACATGTCTACCTGCCACTTTGATGACTTGTATCATGAACTTATCAGTGACTCTAATTACTAAAAATCAATTTTCAATTAAAGATTGTTTTGTGTTTTTGTCACAATAACATATTAGTCAATAAGGATCATTATCTTTTATATTTGTAACCTATCAATTTAAGTCACCAGGGTCTGGGGAAATCAGTTCAAGGCATCAGGGGAACAAAAGATCTCTGTTGGGTTATACAGTAAGTAGACCCAGCAGGACCACCTGTTAAGGTGCACCCAGTCCGGAGGCCAAGGAAGGAGCCATCTGTGAAGGCAGACCAAGTCAGGAGGCCAAGGATTGGGTTGAGCTCAGAGTCAGGCCACCGTCAACCTTTCGAGTCTGGGACAGTGGGGAGCAGTGAGCATTGGGCACTGAAGTCAGTGGAACAGTCATTGGGGGCAGGTTACTATAGTCAGTAGGTCAATAACTGGAGGAGAGGTTCTGCAGTCAGTAGGACAGTCCCTGGGTGACATCTAGCAGTCACTACATTCACATTAACAACTCCACAATGAATAGATAAGGATGGAGGAAGACATAGATTTACACACAAAGATGCAAAGAGGATCAAGGATTGGGAAAAGGTGAGGACTTTCAACAATCAGGGAGGAGAAAAAGGAGTCAGCAAAAAGACCCCCCCTTTTACGCACACATTCATTTCCTGGTGCCAGCAGGAGGCGCTGGCACTGTAGCCATATTGTGGTATGGGCTTCTTCAGGGCGGGACTTTGATCCAACGTGTGAACTTTGGGATAGACTAGACAATGGAAATTGTAGTTTTTAGCACATGGGTTAGATGGCGTTAAATTATGGAAACAATTTTTTGATAACTTTTCATCCCCCGAACCTGGAGATAATTTTCATAGAACTTCTTGGTCCTTGACATGTCTATCGATTTTTTCCAACTGTGAAGCACGTTTAACCATTCAAACAACCACTTCTTCTTTACGAAAGTTTGCCAAGAAGCTATGGCAACTGTATTAATCAAAAAGGCAAGTTCGTTATCAACTTGAGTTAAATTATCTCACCAAATTTGAGTCTGTGGAGTCAACGAGCTAGTAAAAGTTAATCAAAGTATGAAGTGTGTCAATTGTTATTGCCAAGTAGGTGGCGCTGTGGAAAAAAACAAAATTATTTTCATTCAGACCTCCTCAGGGCGGGACCTTTATCCATCATGAGAGGTTTGGTGGAGATTGGCCTATGTATTGTGGAGTTATGGTGACTTAAATTTTTGTGTCGAGTCAGCAATATGGGCCACCAAGCCACTTCCACAGGTATGTTCTAAAACATCTTTTCAGAATGTAAGCAACAACTCAACAATGGATCTCCAAATTATTATGGTTCGTCTGACAAAAGTAGGCTATAGAAGTATTTAGGATCTATAGCCTTGGAGTAATGGGTCAAATTGTAAAACATGACATTTGTTGTTACAACTACATGGCACTATGACAAAAGCTGTTTTTGTTTCCTCTACACATCTTTGGGGTAAAACTTTAATCCAACCTGTGAAATTTTGGTCAGATCGGACGATAGACGGCTGGGTTGTGGAATTTTTTTTTTGTATGGCGAGATCCCAATATTTGCCGCCCTATTTGTCCCAGACTGTTGACCGAAAACTCAAAATTTTAATCTTTATGGCTTTAAGATGCCAACAAAAAAAGTTGAAGTCGATGGGGTCAAAACTTTAGGACTAGTTTGTTCAAATATAACACCTGGAAACGTCAGAAACGCCTTAAAATCGCACATTTAATTCAAAATACCATAGCAGCATAAGACTTCTTGGCAGATAATATGATATGATAAACACATGAACCAAGATTATTGTTTTTAGATGATTTTTTACGAGATTTTTCACGAGACCTGATAAGTGTGCAAAGTTTCATGAGTTTCAAGACGTGGAGATAAAATAGGGTCCTCGCACTGCTAGTGCTCAGACCCTAATAAAAACAAAATGCAAATGGAATATTGTAAGTATATCCCTGAAAAGTTTGGGTTTTGGAATCGTCATCGCGTCCACCTAAGGAGTACTTTTGTGTTAACGCGATTACAGGAAAACAATTTCCTGGATAATTTTAAAATTATTATATCCAAACAGTCTTTTGTGCGAGGAAGTGGAGTGATTTTTGGGAAGATAATTTGTATATTTCCAACACAAAGAAGAATTTTATCACCGCACTCTGCTCATGCATTATGGATTTCCTCACAAACAGACTACAAAATGTTGGATTGGGCCACCGTACATCCTCCAACTTCATCCGGAACACAGGAGCACCACAGGGCTGTGTGCTTGGTCCAGCCATCTTCACCCTCTTGAACCACGACTGCACACCCGTCCACTCCTCCAACACTGTAGTGAAGTTTGCTGACAACAAAGCAGAGAACTAGGAGATCCATCACAGGGAGGAGCTACTGCATTTGGTCGAGTGGTACTCCGACAATAACCTGGTCCTGAACACCACCAAAAGCAATGAGATCATTGTGTATTTCAGGAGAACCAGTAGGGCCGCTCCAACATAAATGGCGAGGAGGTGGAGAGGGTGAATGACATGTAATTCCTGGGAATCCACATCACAAAAGATCTAACCTGGTCCCTTAAACACCAACCACCTGGTGAATAAAGCTCAACACAGACTTTCCTTCCTCAGGAAACTAAAGTACATTCTACTCCCTTCTCAGGTCATGGTGAAGTTCTACACGAACACCACAGACAGCATCCTCTGCCGCTGTGCCACAGTGTGGCATAACAGTTTTGCGGAAGACAAGAAAGACCTGGCCCGGATCGTAAAGTCTGCTCAGAGGATTGTTGGGAAAGAGCTCCCAAATCCAGAAACCGTATATGCTTGCCGTCTATTCATCAATTCTGAAGAAATCAACTGTCTAGAAAATACTCACATTATAGATTAAATTCAAAATACATCAGCATAACTAATTTTTCTGTCCCCTTCTCTATTAGCATAGTTTTATAGAATCATTTCACAGGAAAACTTTTCATTCATATCATTTAAAACATCAAGAAAACTAATTTTTTCAAGTTACAAATTAAATCTAAAATCAATAAATTTTTATTAACAATATCAACAAAAATGAACTTTAAATGACCTTTGGTAGATGGCTGGACTGATTTAGCCATTTTTTTCTTCTGTCACAATAAAACAGCCAAGCTGTTGCTCCTCCTATCTGTTACTGCAGTCAGGAGCAGCTGCTCCACAGGTGCATTTCACATTAAATGAAAGCAACTTGATTGATTTATTTTCTTGTTTTTAACGCAACAATACTGACACATGATGAACGGTTGGAGGAAGTGAATGGACGTTGCCTTTAAATTAAAACGTGCTTAGTCTAATACGCTGGTAAGACTTACTAATACATTTATTATTCATCATTCAAATTTTTTTTTCTCGTCTGTGTCTACTACGTGGCTCCGTAGCATCTCTTCTAAGGATTAACCTAAAGTATATTAGAGTGACTGGATAAACCACAGATATGAATGCATTGCAGAATTCAGGATTCCTTTAAACATGATCCTGAAGCAGCGAAGCATCGTCTAAACATCACAATGTCACTTCAACGCTTGACCATGGGTATAATGTTTGTTTTGTGGAATGTTATGGTTATTTTATAAGTAATAGGACCACTGTATTCCAAACGGTTCAACATTCGACTCAGAAGTCCATAGAATATTCTCCCATACGCTCTGATGATCATTAAGGTATGCTGTTGCAGAATTCTGAAAAGCCTTAATGTTTGTGTCGGTTAGCATTGGTTTTCACTTTGCTGCTCTCCCATGGACGTCATTTTGACCAGTGTCTTGGAGCCATGATACCAAACCTTCATTAAGGTGAGAGAAGGCAACACTTCCATGTATTTTTTCTTTGGATCTCTTGTTACTTCCACTTTGTCCTGTTCCTGCAAGTGGTTTGAAAGGTTAACCACTTCAGGGAGGGTTCTATATTGTTTTATTGTTTGATACACACAAGAACAGAAGAAACCAGGAGGGACTCAAATACTTTTCACAGCACCGTATGTCCTTCAGAAAAACCTTTCATAGTTCTTTACACTGAACTTGACTGACACTTAGCTGATTAAGAGCACTTGCATCTGAAATTATCAAATGAAAATGTTGGTAATGCATAAATGGTATGCATTTCAATGATTCCCTTCCCAGGGCAGTATTTTTTTAAATATGAGATAAAACCACTGGTAATGTTGGAATATACAATGACATTCTCATTAATAAAATGTCTTTATTGGATCGCGTATGAAACTTTCCATATCACTATTAATCAGAACTAAATATAAAATAATGTCCATGTTATCTCTGTCTATCATAATGTCTAACATAATATTATCTGTATTGTTTGTAATTGTTATAATAGTGTTTCATTTTCTGTAAAATGCTGCTGAATGAAGAATACATTATATATTTTATCTAAATCAGATGTAGTTGGTTGTGAAGTAAAGTGCTATAAATTTTGGGCTGAAATGCGTAGGCTTTAAACTGGACAATGTAGCTTTAATTGTGTGAACACTGATCACTGCCATCATTGTGTTAATATCAATCATGACATTCATTTACTGGGGGAAAACTTCAGTCAACCTGACTGAAGTTTTCCCCCAGTTTTCCCCCAGTAAAGGCTGTTGAAATGTTTTTTCAACAGCCTGTGGACCATCAAATTATCCCAGAATCCTGAATGTTTTAATCTGTCCTGCAAAACTGCACCAAGAAAATATTCTCCAAAAAAGCACCGGCTTCACCATCGCTAATCAAATTAGTATACAGCAAGAGTGGAGGTAATACAGTATTGGTGCCACCATAATAATAACGTTAATCTGCATTTTTCCTTTGCCATTATTGAAAACAACATGCACTCTTAAACATAATAAGTCTATGGTTGGAAAACCTATTGAGGGAAAATTTTGTTTGAGAAGTTGCTGCCAAGTGATTGGAAAAAATTAAAAAAACTGATATAAAATATGGAAAGTTGTCATGTATAATAAAACATTACATTGACATTCATTTCATTGCAAGCCTCGAACTTTTTTGTTGTGGAACTATGATAAGCACACACCTGCACAAATCTTACTGTCAACATTAGCTGAACAGTGGGAAAATAGTTTCTTGCCTATGTAAAAAAAATCGTATAAATTGTTATAAATTGTTGTCATTGCAGCCATGGAAAAGCACTTGCTATGATGATGTCACTATGGTGATGTCACTGTATTGCCTTATCTCACGTTAAGGAATATTATCTAATTCAAATACCTTCACAAGTTTCCTGAGATAACAATGACATGGTTTTCGGTGATAATGGACACATTTGTCACCTTCTTAGAAATTCATACCTTTCACATATACATGAAATTGAAATAACTGAATCTGAATGATCTCAGCCCCATATTGGTCAAATGCCATTTCTCCACACCTCTGCTGTACTGCACTGTGACCAAATACATATTGTCCTCCATCCATCATGGGTTGTGCATGCCTGGATATTTGATTCTTATTGGGATATTCTTATTTTTTCATTGAATTTACAAAATGTTAAAAAATCTTACGATGTTGGAGAAAGGGACAAAGTAATCCAAAATCCCTACCCATACTTGGATCCACTACAAAACTCAATCGACGCCACCTACACAGATGCTAGATGCCATGGAGAGGAAGGAAATCAGAAGTGATAATCAGACGCCATTAAAATATGGAATCATTCAAAGCATTCGTAAAACACTTGATGGGGCGACCATAGTATGGCAAGGATAAAGGGGAAAAACTCATTTAGAAATGATGCAAAATTCTGCAACCAATACATTAACAAAACTATTTTTTACAGAGCAAACTGATAACTTTCTTTCATTTGTAACTTTCCTTTAGCATCCATTATATTGTTTTCCTCATGGCTGTTTCAAAGTGATGGTTAAAATCAAAGCACATTTCATGATCACGTGATCAAGTGAATGTAAACACCACTGTCTGTGTTACTTTAAAAAGAAAAAGAAGATAAGTCACAACTGTTAACTAATTGTTTATCAGTGTTTTGATAAATGTAATCATGTTAACTCATTTTTATGAACATAGTCCTGCAGTTCTATTTGAAAATTTTTAAAATTCATCTGTATGACACAGATGAGGATCAATACAAATTGTTCAAACACAATCCCTTTCTTTATGCTTATTTCTCTTTGCGAAACAATTCCAATTTTCATCCATATTTCAGTCAGCAGCTGTTCAAGCTGATGAGCAGGGCCAATTCCTTTCTTGTTTGCCCACTCAAACGTGGAGGTGGTGTGTGACAGCTAAGCTGTCATCTCTGTTGGACCACACGTCACACCCCATGCAAGACGCTCTGACTGCACTGAGCAGATCCTTCGTTGACAGGCTGCTGCACCTGCTGTGTCTGAACGAGTGATACTGCAGGTCCCTCCTTGCTGCAACTGTTCGTCTGTAACTAAAGTTAGTCTCAGCCGACCATCCTCAGCATTACACAACGGCAAATAATTCTACAATACTATGAATATATATTAAATAAACTACTGTGTGTAATATCCTCATCATCTGTGCAATACCTCTAATGTAACAACTGTCATCGGTGAAATATTCCCATTTTGTATGACAACTGTAAATACTGCAATACTGCACTATTTATATATTGTTCTGCTCTTTATATTACTCCTTTGCTTTTAATATATTTTTCTTAGTGTACTTACATCTTGCTTCTCACTGCTGTAACACTGAAATCTCCCCACTATGGGATGAATAAAGGATTGTACTGTAATATCTCAACATCAATATTTTTCCTTTGCCATTATTGAAAACAACATGCACTCTTAAACATAATAAGTCTATGGTTGGAAAACCTATTGAGGGAAAATTTTGTTTGAGAAGTTGCTGCCAAGTGATTGGAAAAAATTAAAAATACTGATATTTTTTGTACTGTAATATCTCAACATGCCTCCTCTGTATTTGATTGATCATTCAGTCCTTCTGGTCTTAAATGCAAGGCAACAAAGTCAATGCTAACATTAGCTACCTCAGAGTTAACATTAGCCACAAGACATTAGCGTAATGTTGATTACCAAATGTTGAAAGAAACATTATCATTAAGCTAACATTAGGCCTTAAATTATCCAGACTTAGTTGTATCTGCCACATCTTCTCATTCTTTAGTATTTGCCAGCTGCTAATTGAATAGGCCGGCTTCACAGTGTTGGATTGCCCTGGAGAACCGAATGGAGTCAAAGTAAAACTAGAGAAATAACATGTCATTGAACATTGGCAGGCTAAGTGCCTCCGAAAGAGATATCACTGTATAACTGGATTAATATGAACCATGGTACATCATTAAAGCGTTAGAAATATGAAAGATATAAGCCACCCCACCTTTGGAAGTTTACCATTGACATTGCTCCACATAATAGTGTATTTTGAGGAGTATATGTGAGGAGAATAACTACTGAATGTACATGAAGCTTTAAATCCAAAGTAAAATTTGTGTTTCATGGTTGGTTCTAGGGTCATTCATTATTTGAAAAAGTAAATACTGTTGTAAAGAAATTTACTTTTTCTTGGCAGGGGTGTTCTTATACACCCCTGAAAGGTGCAACGAACTCAACTACATTGGACAGGAAGATGGGGGATCTTTAAAAAAATAAAAGATTTTGTAACCTGTCTGCACATATATTCATGAATACAAAATATATAACATTAAGAAAGGTACTCCGAGTCATAAAGACAATAATACCCTTTGGTAATCGTTTTTACTCATAGCTTTTTTATGCCAAACACTGTTTGGGGACATCACTTCATAACAGGAATTTTGTTCAGATTTGGTGCCTTGGAATATCTTGACTATATAGAATTGTACTCTGATAACTCACACTTTGATCACTTGTTGGATTTATTTTTAATGAAAAATATGATGGAAGGAACTTCACATTTAATTTGAGTAATTCAGTCAGGGGTATTAGCTACAAAATGCTTGGGATTTGGGGCTTTTCTCGGATATACCCTTGATGTTGGAGACAACAGCGTAGGCCTAGTTTTAAAGTTGAAGGTATTCCCCCTCTCATCGAAGAAGCTTTCTTTGTTCTAATGGAGTCAAGTATTTAACCTCCAGTGATTTGGCAATCATTTCCTGATGAGCTTGTCTCAGGTAATACAAAGAAGAAAGAAACATTGATGGAGACATTAGGGAGCACTAAGTAGCTTTGCGACAGTCCAGTCTGGAAGATTATCATTTTACACATGTCCTCTATGTCACAAGCACTCAACGCCAACTCCGACTTCATTAGCGAATTTTTCTTCATTCAAGCATAATTTTCCCCCTATCAGTAGTAAGCCAAACAGTCAATCAGTAGAAAGCCGCCAAACTTTGAAAATGCTCCCTCTTTCTCTGCTCTTATCCAGCTGTCATTTCAGTGGGAAGCGGAGACTTGCAACCCACCTCCATCCCCTTCTACACCTCAAACTGGAACATCTGACCTTGTGCAATCAATTCCTCCCAATTGAAGTTTTCCTTCTATAAAGTCATTCCAATATCAAACTCCATTCCTCACTATGCTTAAAAAGAATTTGTTCAATTTACCTAATCAAGTTCTGTCATCAATTTCCATCAAAATGAGTTGTGCAAGATCTAACTCAAAAATAACAGAACAATGTGGAACCAGCATCACTGATTGAGTTATTGCAGTATTATCTGTGACACATGGATTATAATTGTCCAGCCAACTAAACTGAACAAGACAAACTACAACAAAACAACAGAATAGTATTTATTTCGCTTTACTTAACTTTGTTTATTCTGCTCTACATGATTGAATCTGCAAAACTTAATGTACTGTTCGATAGTGTGATTCATTAAAAACTGTATAGTTAAGTCTAATCAATTGTAAAACTCGATGATTGAATCGAACAACTCACAGGGTTTACTTTTCTTGATGTTGCAGCACTAGTGTTTGGCTCCAGGGAGAAGTGTTCTTCCCACTGGAAGCACTTAATTCGCTCATTCCCTACATTCCGAATGTAAATGTCAAAGGCTACTTATTTTTTCATATTAAAAATAACAATGCTGTGTGTATGGTTGCATTTATAAGACCTGATTATCCTGATTATAAGGGATGAGTCAGCTAACATGATGATTGTGATAATCAATGATTTATTATGGTGTATCAATTATGGCATAGCATTTTTCAAAAAACATATTTCAGAAACAATAAATAAGGGAGGGTGATAAGGATCAGATGTGGCAAAGATTCTTTCATAAATTAAACTATTTGATACGTTTTTGGTGATTTGTGCCATGAGACTATCGCCGAACCCCCCTCAGGCAGACTAAACAAGACAAATAGCCAAGCCAAAAAAGATTAACTCAATACACTGGTATATAACTATATATATAATTAATTATAAACATGACACACTGTAGATTTGCATCGTTAACTATGTGTGTTGGCTCATTAGTTCATTACACTTGAAGAAAGCATTTATTCAAATACCATTTTGAGCATAACCATTATGCAGCAGCGGTAAATATTTAGACCTGAAGAGATATACCTCATTGAGCGGAACTTAGAGGGCAGGGGACAAATGAGCTGTCATGTCAATAATGTAATTATTGTGTGTTTCTGCATTGATATTCTGCAGCATAGAAGTAGATGATAATAGGAAAGCATATAAACAAAAGGGATTATGTCTTTTTGTGTAGACTACTGGTATACACATTGTTGGATAATAATTCAAGTCTGACATAGATTACAATTGTTCATTCCCGCTCCATTGGTTCTTATAATTTTCTTTCAAGTAGAGAGACTAGCTTACAGCAAAAGGACACACATACATACACGAGAGAATTTTTAGCCTGCTTCCTTCATCACTAAGGTCTAACACTCTCCCTCACTTCGCCATATGATATTAGTTTGCTTATTGGCTTTTGCTATTATTGTTGCTGTAGTTTGATACATTCCTCGGCAGCACTTATTGCCAATATATGTTATCAATAAAACAGAGAAATGTAATTATTGAGACATGCCGCCTAATGCAAGCTGTAAAGATGAGATATAGATAGTTGCAGCGTTTGCTTCAAGCTGTCATATAAGGTAGTGAAAGCTTGTAGAACATTCCTTACAGTGTTGCTTTTCAGAAGTCCCGACCTCTCACAGAGGTCCTTCTTTCTAGTCGCTCCAGTCAGCTCATCAACTATTTTATGCCTGTGTAAAGTCAGCTTTTCAGCAGCCATTTACTATTAACAAAAACAGAATTCGTGGTTTCCAAAGAAGCATACCCTAATGTCTTTAAAGACATTGCATGATGGAATGCTTTGAAGTAAATTACACAGACTTTTCCTTTTTTATTTATTTTTTTACTTTTTTTACAGTGTAACTTTTAATTGAGCTGCACGAGCTGCATAGGCACATACCAATCCAGTCACTCTACAAATCACCCCTGAATAGATACAGTAACTGGATTCCTGCAGTGTTTTCTCCTCTGAATTTGAGCTTTCATCAATGCCTTGCAGAACTCCTAAAAAAAAGCTATTGCCTCTTGAGTTTACCTTTGCTCTATGGGTAGCAGTGTGTACTGAGATGTCCAAGATGTTCAAACTAATTTCAAGAGGGAGGCAATGGGCTTTACTTCTCTTTTTGATGAATTTCTTATTTTGATCAGTTGGTGAAATTGAACTACTTTGGGCATTTTTATTTTGAAAGGGGTTCATATGGATCACTTTAATACTGACTGGGCTCTTTAACTGATTTAAATCAGAATATCAGGGTCTATATAAACCCAGCTACTGTCAGAGACCCTGAATTGATTATAATATTATGAAATCCCTTCCTTTTCATCATCTTCCAAAGCTCCTCTCTCTTCTAAAAATCATTTCTAAGGCCCTCTGAGCAGATAAAGTCTCTGCCATCTTGATAGATGGTGACAGCCAAAGCTATTTATTTGTTGTGTTGTGGTCCCAATTTGCAGCTGGGATAGAGTGTGCTAAAATATAGAATGGTTCCTACAAGACAGAAGGTGAAGTGTGACGGAAGACGGATTCTAAGTGCTTGAAGTATAACAACATTGCAACCTTGTGCAGGAATAGCTGTAAAAAGACAACAAACACACACACACACACACACACGCACAATCAGCAGGTCCAAGCAGGAGGGCAGAGTGAAGGAACACAGGTCCACCTACAATTTCCACACTTCCGCTGCCCTTAGGACAAGAGGACCTGAACATCACGTCTGTAATATAAATGTGTAGGGTCTTACACATTGGGCCCCCATTGACAGTGTGTTCTTTCATTTGTCCTCCTATTTGTAAATGTTCTATTATTCCTTCCATTATTTTCCCCTCAGCAAACGGAACCCGCAGACTCAAACATGGAATAAGAGTTAACTAAAATTTGATTGGTTCCTATTGAGCATTTGAGTTGAGGGATTAATTCCCAAATATAAATGCAATTTTCATTTATTGATTCAATCTACCTATATATCAAGAATTTAATAAGATATAAAAACATGAAAAGCAAGAACAACATGTATACCTCTCCTGAAAATTACAAAGTAGGCCTAAATGCAGCCTAATGAGATATATTCCAGAATATCATTATGCTGTGAGTGTGCACATCCCTGTGTTTAGAGAGAGTACTGAACTGTGTCTAATATGATTACATGAAATTCCTCAAATTTCACACCAGGCCTACAGGCAATTCTTTGCCCTGGTGTTGACCTCTTTATCCTCAAATGCTCTGGCCTTGACACTTACATGGCTAAGTTGTCTTGTCCCATGCAATCGTTCTTTGAGTACATCCACATCTTCCCTTCCCACTAGTGCAGCGTGCTACATCTATCTCTTTTTTTATCCCTCTTGCTCAGCTCTGTTCTCCCTTGTTTCATTTATTTATACGATCCTATGTCCTTGTTATCCCCACCTCTCATCCTTGCACCCTCCCTTTGTCTTACCCCCTTAATTCCTTACCCTCCCTTTTTGTGTGTCTCGCTCTTTTCGCTTGTTTTCCTCCCTCCCTCACTTCCTTTGTGGAGCTCAGGTATGATGCAGAGCCACAGACCTTGCCTGTGTTTAATTACATTAATAAAACACCATTGGAGGTAGAATGACCTCGCATCCCACAGCCCTCTAAACCCTACACACTCCTCACGCTCTACCCATCCCTCTTTTTCACTTGTTCTGTAGCATTTGCATTTCATGGCTGATTACGAGGTATGTTTCTCCCTCTTCGGCATTGGTCCTGCTTCCAATCTCCAGCGGTTCCTAACATACTGTCTTAACCGGAGGTCATGTAAGCTCCTTCTCCCTCCCTCCCTGGCCTGCTGCAGGTTGAGGACGCAGAGGAGAGAGTACTGGCAAAATGGGACCTCTCTCCAACCATCTGTAATGAGGGACATGCCCTTCTAGATGATCTCCTCGGAGATGTAAACCATCCCTATCACTCTCTTTCATTCTGTTCAAATGTACTTTCTAATTCTGTCAACAGGAAGGCTGTGCATATTCCCCTAAATCTCACAGATCCAATCTTGGGAGGGAGGTGAAACATTCATTTACAGAGGAGCTTCTTGGCATGTGCCGGGTTCGGATTGCTTGGCATTGGTGGAGCCTCTCCGCTCCTTGCGTCATAAAGCTGAAATCTGAGGCACACAAAAAGCCCTCTGGGCCAGAAGACAATGATACTATGCATATAAATTACAGCAGAAGCAGGATGGCATATGACAAGCAGCAGTAACTTACTATTATAGCCTGTACCTGATGATGACAACTCCCACGGTAGCCAACAGGTCAGAACAATGGAATATGCTCAGGATTCATGCAAATTGGAACGCCTCAAACATGTGTCAGAAATATCGCTGCCACCGGGTAGAAAGCTTGTATTTCTGAAAAGCGACTTTTTTTCATTGTGACAACCATGCATCCTTATTGTAGTTTATGAATGGATTTAGTGGGCCTCGGGGTCACACAGCTGGCACTTCCTATAAAGAATCATATAAACCTTCCTCTCAGGTAGAAAACACGGAAATTACTGGTTGGACTTAGGAGGGTTTCCTGCAACAGCGGGAATCTAATCTCCCACAGCCACCTTCAGGATTTTCATGAATAGTCAACAGCCTCATCATAAGAAAGTGGCATCATCTCCTCGCAGAACATTATAGCTTAATGCAGACACATAACTTACATTTCCTCCTCAATGGGGAATCCTAACCTTGTTGGGCTCTTTTGGCAATGCTATTTATGTGCCAAATGTTTCCTGAGTGCATGTATGTTGACACTGTTGAGACGGGCTATTGCCAATATATTATGGTCTAATGGCAAAACCACAGGGGCACTCTGGCAACCTGCTTTTCATGGTTGATGCTTTCACTTAGATGGTGACAGCAAAATGCAAATAAAAGCCTCATGTGTTGTGGGCCTGCTAGTGTTTTCAGTGCCAAAGAGTTGTTTCTCTTCACACAGTCATTTTTATTCTCAACGACAATATTTATAAAAGAAAGTACACAGAATCTGGGAGAGCAGAACATGATGCTCATGTTTATTTGATAAAAATCAATCCAATGACAAAATGAGATCATTCATGTCCCTTTGGGTCAGATTTAAAACCTCCTCCTAATACATGTTGCACAAAAGGGTTTTCATGTGATTTGTTTTTAGCCAGCTTACCTTTACTATGACTACATGTTTTATTGATCTCTAATAAGGTTCTCAATTCAAGGCTGGCATTTTCATTCTTTTGCTACACTGTAACGCCTTTATGGGCAAATCAGTATTTATTATCTTTTTAATAATTTAATATATTCTCATCGCTGTATCTCTAATTTGGCTTTTATCTACCTCATACACACTGCACTGTCTGCATTATTATTTATTTCCAGGGTTTCATTAGATGGCCTACTTGTAATACGGCCTATTCTATTCTCTCCGGCAGCAAGGGTAGATCCCCGAAAAGTCCCTTATCGCCTTTGTTGTAAAAGCAATCCAGCTGATTGAACCCCAAAAATCAAATGTAAAGTTTTGTCCAAAATATTTTTCAAAAAAAATAAATATACACAATCCACCTTAACCAAAATTAATCCAGTTTTTCCTCACACTAAGATCCATGGGGTACCAAGTTTGCTTTTTCATAAGAAAAAGCTCCCCTACTGAATAATATATGAACTATTAAAATAAAGTATGATGTTTACTAGATAGATTTCATCGAGTTTATTCATATGCACCAAATTTGGATTAAATCAGACCAAGTATTAGGAAGTTATGTCTATAAAAATGTGTTTTTCATAAAAAAAAACTACTACTAGTGAGTAAGTTACGAACTGTTTGAGTACAGTACAACGCATACAATATGGAGCTCGTCATGTCGATTCATATGCACTTTGGCAACCACATCAGCATTTGCCTAATAGTGTTAGTATTGTCTGCTTCACCCTTACATTAATTTCCTGTTATCGCATAGTTTGTTTCCCATTTTTAATTTTCTTAAGAAATATTATATTCTTGGTAAACTTTATTGGATTCATATGATAGTAAAGTTACTAATTTGGGCACGCACATTTTAGTTAGTATTCTATCGTTGTCATTTACGTTGCATATAATTATTTACTCTTGTTTCTTACCAAGCTCCATCTGGCATAAGACCTGCTCAAGGGAATAGATGAACTTTTAAGCCCAACCCACTGGAAGTGGAGGAGGTCATCATGGGGAATGAGCAGAGATGACTTCCTTTGAAAGATTCATTTCTTAAACTTGATTTAACTTTTGTTTCCAGTTAAGCTGCTCAAGTTGTTAACTTTGGAAAAATGTTTCATTTACTGGTTATGTTTCTTGATGTAAATATTTCTAATTTTAACTGGATGTTTCATATTAAATTCTTTTTAGTTTTGTGTGTGTCTTGGACCAGTCAGTGTCTATATAACCCATTGTGTTTTTGATGCAGTAGTTTGGTTACGTTCAGCTAAGTTTAGTGGAGTTCTGTTATGTTGTGTTGGGTTGGAGTTTTTTTTCATGGCCCTTCTTTTTGGGCCATTCCATTTTTACCATTTGTTGCTTATTTTATGAAATTAAGTAAATACATTTCCCTTTTTAACAGCCTTGTCTTACTGCTGTTTGTATGACTCTTGGCATGCACCAAGGATGCAAGCCAAAGGACATGCACCTTTCCCAAAATCAATACACCTTTTCTCCAGATAAATGTCTATGTGGGCACAAAATTTGAAAATGATACGTGAAATAGTTTTTGAGTTATCGTGTTAACATGAAGGATCTACGATGGACACTGACGGCGGCGATGACAATTCAATAATATCCCCGACTTTCCGGGGTTATAATTAATTGTGTTCTCCAAAGCAAATGTAGTACAGTGGAACAAAATGCCTTGTGTCTCTATTGCATAATTAAGTATCCTTTAGACTCAGATGGATATTAATAACATCAGTTGCCAAATCA
The DNA here is from genome assembly GCA_037951165.1 of Lophius americanus. Classification (NCBI taxonomy): domain Eukaryota; kingdom Metazoa; phylum Chordata; class Actinopteri; order Lophiiformes; family Lophiidae; genus Lophius; species Lophius americanus. Next base: position 12,294,017 of record JBBDHG010000014.1, on the reverse strand, counting down.
CACAAAAGCAGCGTTGATAACTGGGTTACTGCACTGTTTACTTTGCCTCAAAACATCAGGGTTAACAAATGTGCCTTTCCCCTCCTTCATTGTCTCTGTCCACGCTCTCTCCCAACCTTTTCCCAGTTCGAATGTGGGCAAAAACAGAGGCAGACAGGAAAGTTAATTAGATAGACGTCCAAGAGGAGGGGGGCACCTGGTAATGGAAAGAGTCTGTATGGAAACAGATGGCCCTGAATTTATTAACTTGCAGGAGCACTTCAAGGAAGCCAGTGCGACCAGACATTAGGTCAGTCATGTCTGGATGGGGGCTAACAGGCGGTTGAATACAGGTAGAAGCTGTTAGAGGCCAAAAATAGAAGTCAGATTTATCTCTGGATTGTTGCAAATTGTCCCTCAGAGGAGAAGTATAGATGCAATCATCCTCACCGGTTAACAGTGTGGAGTTTGTTGATGTACAATCCAAGAGTAGAAGTGCGAAGTAAAGACGTCCTTTGCTGTTGCTGTACTTGAGTTTTCAATAATTTGCACATTACTTGAGTATTATTTGGTTATTATTTGGCATTATTTTTCATTTTGCTTCCCTTTTTGATTAAATGGAAAGTCTAAAAGGACAGCAACACAAAAAAGACAAGGAACTTTTACCACAACTCAAACGTGAAAAAGCAGATATAAATCATTTTTCTTTTTTAGACTTGTGGTCTACACTATGGTCAATCAGTCAATTTAAACTTAATACATATTTTACCTGCGAGTGGCACAAATAAAAGATGCAATTGGGCTAGAATCCCTTATATTAACGTTAGATTATAGTTATATTGATAAGACATGAGGTTCAGGTAGGTTTGTACTGAAGTAGTTGCTAGAAAGGTCCTTCAAAAACTACTTTTAAGTTTTATGCATTGATTGCATTTCACAGCCTGTGCGTTTTCAATTTTACTTGAATAAAGACGTCAATTCAATACAATTCTCAACACAAGAAACTGTACTTCTATCTTTAATAGAATATTGTGTGTAATTGTGCCACCTCTACTTGAAGTTACTCTTACTAGACAGTAATATAAGCTATAAAGGTTCATGTGAGAGTTTTGACGGATTTTCATGAAAATTTGTCATTTCATTCATCATCCATATATTCTCCCTCAGCATAGTATGTAGCGTTTATCCTCGCAGTAGTTTTTCATGGTGTCAGTGAGCGACATAGCAAATCACTTTTGGACAATTTAATTCACTGTAATCACCTTTTAACTATACTCTAACCCTACCTGCTCTTGGGTTCAGTAAGTCAATAAAATATGTTAAGGTGAATACATAATTGTGAGGTAGTAAATATGATGTTGTGCTGAAAAGAAAATGCAAATATTTGCATTCAATGTGATCTAAAAACGGCTAAGTCTAATGACTCATGCCAGCATGGCCTCATACTCCAATTCCATCTTTGGATGAATCTAAATATCTCTGGATAAATCCACATCCCTGCCCATTATTTTGGTTTTCGTCATGCACTCTGCTCAAAAGTACAACTCACTGTAGTTTAATATGCTCAGACATAAACCCAATTAATTGAACTACAAACGTTCAAGGCAGTTACAGATCTGAAGAGCTTCTCAACAGAATAAGGATGATTAGCTGTGCCATTTCAAGAAATACAGCTGCAAATAAAAACTGTTACTACTGGAAGTTTGGCCTTTAGGTCAACAATAGCTGATGGGTTTATGAAACACTCACATGACCGATCTTTCTGAAACAGCGATTCAGCAAAACTTTAGTGACAATAGAAGCAAAACAATGAAACATCATGTTTCTGCTCTGCAGGGTTGTAAAGGGTTGCATGGTAGAAAGAAAATTATATTTCATAAAACATATAAAATGTTTATGAAATGAAAGATCTAGCAGATGGTCCTTTATTTGCACTCTGTGTCAGTGCAGTTATACAATATTCAACGTTCGACCTTCAGTGCTTGGAGACACAAAATACATCCTTTAGACTGCAAACAAACATATCCTGTCCTTCTAGCACAATAAACAGCATTATATTGGATGGAAGCACACTACTGGGAATGAAACATTCTTAGAAAATAAGTAGAAAACAACAATATTATATTGAGCCCCCGAGGTCCTCCGGCCTCGTAAGAGAGGTTGGGTTCAGTTCTGCCACATACTCTGGCTGCCGTGTGAATCATATGGAGATACATGTACGCACAGGAGCTCAGATTCACACTCTGCCTTAAACCCATGTACCCAAATGTGGAAATTGGAAAGTATTCATTACAAGCAAAGGAGCAAAGAACGTTACAGGCGCAGAAAAGGTGCAAAAGAAAACATTCTAATCGATCTGCTATTTAAATTTCGTTCACGTTTCTTTCTTTCACACATTGCTGTTTGTCTTTAAATAAAAAACACATAGGCTACTTACATACATTCTGAAGCACTGAGATATGCAAGTGTTTCATCAAACTGATCCTTTGACACATTGTATATTTGACAGGATCCTCGGAAGTGAGTTTAGGGGAAGATGTAGGAGTTTTGGTGTGTTGAACCAAAGCTTTAACAAGCAGCAGTGCTGAAATGAAACAGCTAGCTAACACAGTCCTAAAAGCTATTCTAAAATCTAAAAATCGATTTATTGGGATTTTTATTTCTTTTTATTTCAGTCTCTCAAAAACAATATGGTGGAAGGCAAAATGTGCAACGGAACAGTAAGACACGACTACCAAGACAACACTTTGATGCCCATTTATATGTAACCATTACAATCAGCCATTACCTGATCTAGATCTACCAAAGGACGGTCAAGATTAGCTCAACTCAATCGTCTGAAACAGCAGCAAGAAATACATTGTTCAAATAATTATCAGAGTAAGATTTTTCGTTTACTTGAGAACACACATAAGCAGCCAAATGACTAAAGCATTCAGTTGCATTGGTCACAGTAATAGACTGTGATTAATCATGATTACTTACAAGTTTGAAAATGAGTATTTAGTTGTACTTTTGTGGCGTGTTTAGACAAATGAATGTGTGTAGAAACACATCTGGGAGTAATAGTCCTTTTTTTCTTTATAACAACTCAGCATCCTTTTCCCATCCATCTACGATGAATGGCAGAAGTAATGAGCAGAGCTTTTAGAGTATGTAAATGAACTATGTAAAGAACAGTTACACCTTACGTCTCCTTCAAAGGGAATATATTCTCTCCCAAATTTTCATGCAAGTGACTTGAACAGCAGAAAACTGCTCCCCATAAGGGTGGCTGGAATGATGGGTTGCCTGAGGCAATATGGATAATGCCTTTACCCCCTGGATTTTGCAAACGTCAATTCAGTCCATAGCGAGTTAATGACTTACTTATTCCTTTCTCAATGGCAGCGTCAACAAAATGTGTTTTGCCTGACAAATATACAAAAATACTTCTGACAGGGTGGGAAAATTCTGGTAAATGAAGTCAATTTCTTGTCAACGTCCATTGTCATTCTGTTTTCCTTGCCCGGACTGGTTTTCAATATTCAAGCATTTATTTAAATAATCAAATGGATTAATTGCTTTCGATACCCTTATACATTCCACTTGGAGATACCCTGTCCCATAAAGATGCATGGGACATGGCTGCTTTAGCTCAGTGGGTAGAGCGGCCGTCCCTTAACCGGGAGACCAGCTTTCAAGCCCAGCCCCTGACGCAACATGCCGTGGGAAACCAGAGCAACACACTGAAACCTTGAAATCCTGAAACCTCCCTGGTTTCAGGATCTGGCTTCTCATGCGCCGCCTACTGCTCCCTCAGGGATGGGTCAATTGCAGGAATTTCCCAACATTGTACTGCATGTGTGTAACATGTGATAAACTTGTGAAAATAAGATAATTTTTATTATGTGTTACTTTGGCACGGATTTCTCAGCCAAATTTCTATAGTCAATGCATCGTATTCGAAAAGGTTGTTGGGGCATTTTTGCAAATATCCACAGAGTGCTTTATATGTTCTCACTTATTCTCTGAGCTGATTCCTTGACGGCATGTCAATAGATTCCTAAAGGTTCCAAAAATAATTCACAGTGATTCATGATTGATCCGTCGTGATGCTTTAAGTCTCGAAGACGGCTTAGTGTAAGTGACCACGATGTAGAATACTAGTAGAGAAACAGTAAAGTGGATAGAAAAAACTCTACCTCACTCTAACTCACTCTATCTCTTGACCTACAGTTGCTCTGCATGCCAAGCATGCAATGATGCAAAATAAAGATTACCTACTGAATTAACAAGGCTGTTCAGGAATGTATGGAGTAAAAAGTAAAGTTTGTGGTAAAATGTTGGCAGTTATCGTAACACCCCGCGAGAAAAATATGATACTAGAAAATCAAAAATACCTGAAAACTCGTCAAAGGTAGAGACTCAAAGTATTTGCAACTGTAAACACAAATGGCTCTTCAATCTGGAAGCTTTTTAAAATGATGTGTGCCGTTCAGTTCACATCAGATGATGCCTCAGTTATGATGCAACCTATGCTTATCATAGGTTTCACTAAAAACAGGCAGGCACTGGAACTACAGGATGAAATTAGGGTGAAACTTGGTGATTTGATTAGTTTTTATTGGATTTGATTAGTTTCCACAAAGGTTTTCAGATGAATTTTTAACATAAATGTTAACGCTGACAGCTGTAAATGTAATATAACAGCTCATTTCATCATCTCATCATCATCTCCTAATTAGTACATACCAAATGAATTAAAAACTGATTGTGTTTGTTTAAGAAAGATTCTTTCCACTTGTGAACAAGTTTTTGACATATCATCACCTTCAAACAGCTGCAATATCCACAACTAGTTACAGAAGCACATCATCATTATTTTGGAGCCTGGTCTCAGAACCTGTATTCATGAGTCTACTATTAGATTTTTTTTTTCCAGAATCTTCGCTGAGAGCAGTGCTTGAGAGGCTTTGAGAGCTGCAAGTGGTAATAAAATATTAAAGGTTGAGCTTATCGAGAAAAATGGCTTAATTCTCAGCCCATTTTTACTCATTTCAAAAATGTTCCCCTTAACTTAAAGGCAATGTAGCCAGTAATCTATTGCTGACAAATCTGAACTCATCAGTCTTCAGTAACCCAGTGTAACTCTACAGATCATTTGTTTTCTCACTTCCACCGTGATGCATGCCTCTTTTTGAGTGATAGCACAACTCACCAACTGCAGTCTGTTCTCAGCATCACTGATTGAAGCTGCTTAACAGATGTGTGCTGCCTCTGCCTCTCGCTATTTTAGTGATGCAACAGAAGATTTTCCAATGATAACAATTTTTACCGGCAATGTACCTGATATTCCAATATTGTATTTTTTCTGATCTCAATAATACTATATTTATTTAAAAATTAATAAATGCCTTAGGCTGATAAATATTTGTTATACCCTTTTAAATACATATTTAATTTGCATTGCATAGTGTATAAAGTCCAGTTGCCCTTGTACCATCTTTTTCTCTGTGTGCTCTGTGAAACGCTGTAAGCTGTCTGTGTCTCTGCACCAATGTCACTAAGGCAACTCCCCATTCATTTATTTGCGGTCTACATTTAATGCAATTCTTAAAAGTGAGAACATTACCGTTTGACCATCAAGGATAGGGGCGGACACTTTATTGGCATCTTACTGAGATAATCTTTCAATCATGCTTACTCACAATCATGTTTTTTAAAATCCATGTCATGATGATTATGAACAGATAAAACTGACACTAATTTCCATCATGTTAATCAATTCCATGCTTTTTGTAACCATTCCATGGTGAGATATAAAAAATATTGACATGAAATCCAAGGCACTATAGTATATCTATATTTCAGTCTGCTCTATTATATAAATTGAAACAGTAATTTCAATCTGATGTTTTCAGACCTGATGGTATTGTGTTGATGTTGTTGGTAATGACAAGCGCAGAGGGGTGTTTATATTACAGGCACTTATGAATACAGCTTTGAAAAGTCTTCTCTTTACAAACTGTTGGAATATCAATAATGTTTATAGTCTATTATCATTATGTTTTCTTTGCCTCGCCTATGAAAAAATATGTTCTTCAATAATCTACTTTGACAATAAAAGGCGTTGATAGTATGGCTATAGATACATATTGTATTTATATCCCCGAAAAGTCAGGGGAATAATGGAATCTTCATTGCTGCAGCAGATCCTTTGTGTTAATGCCATGATTGAGAAACAATTTCGTGGATCACATTTTATACCCCCATAGATCTCAGTGCGAGCACTGAAGAGACCCGGATTGATTTCGGGAAAGATCGGTTGTATATTTCTGACACTAGGGGGAGTTTTGCCCAAAAAAGTATTCCGGCTTGAATGGACTTGAAGAGGACTTGAAGAGGATTATTTTCTATATATGATATTCCCCTATCATAGTTAATATATTACTCAGGTTTTTCTTTTTCACAAAAAAACTGTTTTTTTGACATAACTTTTTTATTTAAGTTTAATCAGGGGGATTTCTTGTACAACACAGGGGATTGGGGTCTTTTTGGGCTGTCAAAAAACCTTTGCTGTTTGGAATGACAGCAAAGGTGTAGTTACAGTTCAAGATACTCTGTTCCAATCATATCTTCCTATTGCAATGTTTTTCAACAAAGTCACTGTAGTCATTGCATCATTTCTGAATAAGTTGTTGATTTAGATCCGTACAATCCCACAGTTTTCAGTAGATTAACGGAGTCTTTGAGCAAATGTTATTCTCTGACCTGACTCTTAGAGAGCATGTCTAAAGTTACCTACTATCTCCCCAATCAATAATTCGCAGTGATTCATAACTGATCCACAGTGCCACTTTTATTATGCATGACAGGGACAGGGTTTTCCAAGTTATACACATTTTTCAAAAAACAAAATCCATCTGATTTCTATACCATCATGTTTGGTTAATCTATAAGAACAACTAATTTAAACTGATGAAATATCAAATATTTATTATCTATTTAAACCGGCTACTTGCTCAGCAAACTCTATGCAACCAAGCAATTCCTACATGATCAGACTAAACCTAGACTGACCAGATCTCTGTATAGTTTCTAACTATTATGGAACCCCTTCCTTTCTCCATATATTACTTGTTTTCCAAACATTTTTCAGCTAAAGGATACCGAGGTTGCCAAAAGATTGTAAGCCAAGATGTATTTGGATTTTTGACTCTCGTCACCCTTGTATTCCACCATCCCTGATGTCTCCACTTCCAATAACAATAATTAGTAGATTTGTATGGCAATGTTGGTGCATAGAAGGCAACTCAAAGAACTTAACATTTTACAAATAAAATACAACAATGTATATGTAAATACATCAAATACAAATCAGGAGAAATAGGTAAAAAAAAGATAATAGTAATAACAACACAAAAAAGATAAATGAATGAATAGATTTAAAAGATGTTTGATGCCAGATGCCAGTAAAGGTAAGTTTTCAGCTTTTTTCAAACAGACCATAGAAGACACCTGTTTGATATATAAATGAAAGGTGTTCCACGGGATAGGGTATAATTCAAAAAAGCAACTTTGTTTGTGCAGTACCTTATGCAAAAGACCAGCTTCAAAGGACCTCAATGATCTTTGTGGTATTAAGATATTAAAAGGTTTGAGATGAAGTAAGGTGTTGTACCATTAATGGCTAAAAAATAATTTAGTAAAGTAATAGAAAGGCATTACATAGGTAACAGGTGTGATGGACTCTCTGTTCTCGGGCTTCTTTAGAAGTTTAGCTGCTGAATTCGGAGTTGCAACTTCTTTATGGATTTTCTGATGATAAAATGAAAAAATGGGTAGGCATAAAGATATGAGCGACTTTGACAATGACCAAACAGTGAGGTCAGATCATCTTCAAAATAGCAGGTCTTGGAGGGTCTTACTGGTCTGCAGTCTGAGGAAGGGCGACTGGTGACCCGGCGATGGGATCATGGTCACCCAAGTCTCACTGATGCATGAAGAGCAAAAGGTAGCCCATGGCTTCTGTTCCCACAGATGAGCTACTATAGCTGAAGGGAACTTCTGAAAATGCTAATGCTGGTTCTGAAAAGTGTCAGAGCACATGATTCATTAAAGAGTGTTTTGTTTGGGAAAAAAACCCATAAAAAACAAAACAGGAACTACAAACTATTAGGTACAAACAATTTTAATGTTACGGCTGACTGGTGTACGTCTTCATGTTTGGAAGGAAATCGATTTTTTATTCTTTGAGTGGGTTTACAAAACAAAGTGATTATATGCGTATTATAATAATAGACTTAAACACTTGCATGAACTAATGTTGAAGATGATGTGACAACAAAGCCATATTTACTATTTCCTCCATATCAGAGGAAGATGTGTTGACAGAAAAGTGAAGGGTATCTTTCAACAACAACCAGGTGAAGAGGAAGCAGAAGAGACAATGTATCCATATCTACATACATCAACGTACTTGCAATCTTTGCAAAAAAGGTACAGGTACTTTCTGATCACTTTTTTAAACTATAAGGTCACCTGAGCGACGTTAATCTCCCTGTTTTACAAATGGTTTTATAGTGTTCTATTATAGTACATGTTGAAATATAAACAAAGACATAATTTCAGAGATTCCGACGACAATGCTGCAGAGAATTTATATCCACTGGTCTACAGCTAGCAGCAGTTAAAAATCAATACTGCACATGCAATGGAATGGAAATGAAAACTTAAAACCTATTTTAGGGAGACCAGGGTATTCTGGGATTCATTAGCTACCAAAATGAGAGTGACTCATTGTGGTCCCCCTGACCTCTTATTTGCTTTCTCTCTCATTTATTCCCTTCCCTGAATCACTAGTGAACCTAAATATGCAGCAGGATGCCTGCTTATCATTAATTACTAAATCAATAGCAGCAATGATGTTATTTCACCCAAGACTGCAAAATAAATGTATAATCTACCTTTCCAAATAAAATGAGAAAAACTTAATTTATCAAAAACTGTTAGGGCTGAGCTAACATTTACTCCTGAATTTTCCCTACAGCACAGAAGTAAATTAACTGGCAAGAAATTGTGTTTTAAGAGAATGTTGTGGCTTCTGAGTGAGTGCTTCTTTATCTTGCAGAGCCTGTGTGCTCCACCCTCAGGCAGAGAATGCAGTTGAGGTTTGAGGCTGGTCTGGTATTACCATATACACTCACAGATTCACAAAAAATACTGTCACACCTCATACTTGCTGTGCCATGAATATCAATGGAGGCTCCTCTTTTGACTAACTCTACAAAATAGACAGTGAAAAATGTTCTTGCATGACTGGGTTCCACCTGGCCCATTCCATATATGCAGTTTAATGAGATAATGAACACACAGTATAAAGGAAATGTGCATGACATCAAACTGTTAATGCACAATGTATGACTCGTGACTTATGATTTTACTCCGTCAAGGGATTGTAATTTTAGTAGCTGTTTCAAGTGTGTCTGACATTCCAACAAGTCACCTTGACAGTGGTGTGAATAAATTTGGTGATAAAAAAATACAGATGTGCTCATTCAGAACTTGAAAAAACACCAGATGAATTGTGAAATATTCAGATAAAATATGACAAGATATTTTTGCATCAATTTTGCAATTATTCTGCTGACACCTTTACTGTTTCCATATACCCTCAAACCCCTTTTCAAATTCTAGCTGACATAGTGGGAGAATAACCCTTGCTCACTCCAAATGGGAAAATACATTCTACCCAAAAATAATAAGGGAATGATTATAGTCAAATCTGTCTCTACGTGTATGAGATTCTTTTGTCAACGATCCAGGTGCTGAATTTGGCACAAACAAGAAGAAGAACTCTGTCAACCGCTCTATATTTGCATGTGTTTTCGCACTAAGAAGATGCTTAGATACTGGCAAAATTTAAAGAAATCGTGTACCTGCATTTCCTGCCAGGCAGATTCCAGGTCTTCACAGCTGTTTAGGCATACTATCCCACAGAGAAATGACAAGAACGAGGAAACAAAAATCACAAAGCCAATAAGCAGCACCGGTGCGAAATTAGCTCTTTCTTTGTGGGGAAGAATGGCCCTGACGGTATTGAAAAGGGAGACCTGTTGGGTTTTTGATCTCCATTCAAGGCAAACAACTCTGCAGGATATTTATGCGATGGTCTACAAAGACATGATTAAATGGGAAATAAATAAATATTCATTACAAAGCCAACATAGTGCCAGATGTTACTGTTAGTTGCTCCCAGAATACTACTATCCCAAAAGATCGTTCACTCTGACAGGCATCAGGGGTGAAGCTACACCCACACACACACACCCACACACACCCACACACACACACATACACACACACACATACAGACACATGCACACACAAATGCGCACACACAGATGCATACACAAACACACACACACACACACACACACACAAACGCACACACGCACACAGTGAAATGCCTACAAAGTGAACAGCATATTATCCATCAAAGCTGACTTTCCTTCTACCCAGCTATTAAAAAGTACAGTACACACTGTGACGCTTTAACGGGTGAGTCGGTACAAACGCATGTGAGTAAAACGTTGGCCAGCAATTGTCAATTAATGATAGGGAAGCTAATTTAATATGTTATTATAAATGCTTTGTAGCTCACTGACGGTCAAAAATGAAAGATTGATAGACAGATAGACAGACAGATGATAGATTAATATATGTTACTTTTGTTACAATTGTTATTTGTGAATCCATTTTGGTTGGGATACCATGAGTTGTCCCACAAATCCAACAGTTCTTGTTGTTAATAATGGAGACTTTCTTGAAGAGACACACTGCTGGACCAGATTCAACAGCTCATTCTCATCTTTTCCAATCACAACCCATCACATTCTCCATCAATTGGAGATTGAGGGCATTGAGGGTTGAGACGATGAAGGGATCTCCACACATTCTCTGTTAGTTTGGGGTCGTGAGTCATGCCATAGTGAAATTACAGTTGAACGACAGCAGAGAAAGAGAACACTTTTAAAGTTTATCTAAGTATCAAAAACTACCTTCTGTTCATTCACAATGAAACAGAAGGTACAGAACTTACTCCAATTAGCTCCTTTGTAATTATTCTTCTCATTAGCACCTTTTAATTGACAATGAGACATGATATGATTTTGGGCTGCATCGTGGTTGTGGCTATTACAATTGCATCAAGCAAGCAAGAAGGCTCTGGATCCTAATCCAGTTGAAGAACCTCCAGATACTGGCATGGATTACCTGTTGGTACTCCAGCATCCTCAAACAGTTCAGAGACATTTAATAAAGCTGAATGGTGACTGTGGATTACCTATAGGTGTGGATTTAACATGAATTGTTGTCTTTATATGTATTGGTCCAGTGATGAACTGGTGATCTGTCTAGGATGCACTCTACATCCAACAAAGATCAGCCAGGATAGGCTCATGCTAATGCCAGCCTGCAGCAACCTTGCACAGGCTACACAACAAAAGGATGGATTAACAGATGATGTGATCCACATAAATACCACCATATAAGGCACAACATTGGTTGCGTTCTCACTTGGATGAATAAAAAAATGTATTCTGAAGACAACGTGTTGGATGCATCATTCCTTCAGTGGAGTAAATGAGAGGCCATCTTGAAATTTTTGCACCGCAGACAGATAAAGAGCACATTTGTAGAGCAGACATGTACTGTTAAAGCCATACTTCCAATATTATAGCTAAATGCTTCTGTGTCAGCATGGATTCAGCACCACCGACAGCGACATCATGCTGCTCTAAATCCCAAGGTTTGAAATTCCGTGTTGTTATCTCCAGATTTTTTTTCTCCATATTCAAGTCTGTCCTCATATTCCTTCATTTAGTGTTGTCATTGAGTAGCAATTGAAAAAGAAATGTGATTTAAAATTGTGTTTCATTCCAAAGGATGATCAGGATGTTGCATTCAAGCATTCTGCTTTCATTTGAATTATTCCCCACATATGCCTTTATTCAAAGATCATGTCCTTGGTAATATTTACTTTATTTTCAATGGAACCAGTTAAGGTATCAGAAAAGTACCAGTTAGCTCACAAAATTGCTGCTGCTATGTGGTTGATGAAAAAATCTAATTCTGAGGAAAGATCACGACACCTACTCAGATTTGTATGATGGATGAGGGTCCCTGGTTATGACAGACGAATCATTTGAATGCAACTGACTGAATCTTCCAGATTTTACTGGTCGTTTTTTACCATATGATCTTCTCACATACAATTCCTACAACTCCTAGTCTGGCTATGAACAGAACCTGTATTTTAACCCCATGATGGGAACTGTTTCAGCTGTTGACATATGCTTAGGCAATAACTGAAGCTCTATTGATCTCAATCCTTCCATGGTTATTTTCTGATGGATAAAGCACATTTCCATATATTCCTGTTAGTGTTGGTGTGAAAAAGACAAAAGAGGTTCGATGAATCTTTGGGTTGAAATTTTTGTATTACAATTTGCCTTAATGTTAGCCTTTTTTTTAGATCACTTTTGTTCTGTGGATATGGATTTAATTAAACATTTATGCTTTATAAATATATATTCAGATACTGAATAGGGCACAATTAAGTATATATGCTGTGCATTAGGAGTCACAATTATTGCATTTTTTCTATCATCCTTGGTAGGTAATACAATTCATCTTCCCAGGTTTAAACGACACAATGGTAGATGGTTAGAAACAAAACCAGCAAGAATCTGGAACCTGAGGTCATTATTCAGTGCAGCATCCATAAAGATTTCTTCTAAACCAGCATTAGAGCTCTGTCTTTCACCATTGGCCCTCAAGACTTATAGCCCTGTTGGTTTTGGTCCTAAACGTCTGACAGGAATTTACTTTATGGCTGATGCATGCCATATGAATGCAATCATTTACCTGACAGCAGCAGCTCCAGACATATTATGAGGACAAAGCTCCATGGTAACATGGACTACATACTGGAAATCTTAAATGGTACAGTAAATATGAATTTATTAAAACTGTAAATCAGCACAAGTAAAGGTTAAATTCTTTATAAACCCACCTTTTAAAAACTGAGTTTATTAAAACTTCAGGGGAACGGCGTACCTGTGAGAATAGGAAAGGCACAAAAGAACGTAGATGTCGTTTCACAGGAGTGGGGAATGCGATTGCCAATAAAATCAAATGAATCAAATATGCTGGGTTGTTGCCATTTAGGGCCCTGTGATGCTCTCCTCTTGTCACAACCTGTCTGTTGTCTTGCTGTTTCTTCTCCTGTTCACCTGTTGTCACTTTAATTTGCAGCAAAATGGGTGAAATTGTATCAAAATCTAAAAAGTCAATCTTTCATTAGAGAATTCTGTGTTCTATTTGTGCTAATTCATATTCCAGAAAATCAAAGACAGTGTTTTGTAAGTACAACTATATTTTATTGATATCTATACAAAAATCTAAGTTTTGGAATAGATCATTAAAAAATTCACAAAATTTTATTTCACAAAATGATAAATAAATAAGAAAATTGGATTCTTTATGTCCTATTCAATGCTTTTTATAAGCAGGAATCTTCAAATTCTTACATGCTCTTTGTCCCACTGAGCTCTGAGGTCTATCACCAATTAAAGTCTTGCATTGCTTGTTGTAAGCCTGGGCTGGGAGGGGTCCATTTTGCCCACCCATAGACTTAACTGTAGGGAAAATATAATTTACTAGGCCAACCAGTGTCTGCTTCCATGTTATCTGGTGGCTTACACCATTCAAAAAGTTTTCAGCCATTCAAAAGTTATTGTCTTTTCTCACAGGACTTATTCATACCGTCTGTCCCTGAAGTCCGGACACAATTCGCAAAAAACATATTTAAGTATGCTGCTCCTTCTGCCTGGAATCAGTCACAAAATGAACTGCATCCCAGAAAGCTGGGCTCACTGAATACATTTAAAGCCATTGTGAAATAATTGAAAGCAGGAGGATCTGCTTGTAGATGTTTGATGGATTCATTTAAGACATACTTGATCACTGATGTTGATAACTTGTGACAAATATGAATGACTTTATGTTCTGCTGCTAGGATTTTCTTTTAAAAGAAATATTCAATCTTAATGACACTTTTCTGTTTAGATAAAAAATATCTCATCTCAATTTATCTAACATAGAAGGAGAATTATCTAGCCAACAAAATGAAAATTTACTTTTCACTGTATCACCAACCTTCAAAACCAACATATTTGGGGAAGGATGGTTTTCATGTTCTGAAACCTTTTCGTCCTTATTGACATTAACATTTTTTATACTTTAGTTGCACTCGTGTGAAATTGGACAACACGGGCCAGCCTTTGCTCTTCATGCAAATCATTCAGCCCACATAAAGTTCAGAGCAAAATATTCACTTGCTTCCTAATATATCACTCAGTGGTAAGTGTGTTTGTAACCACGTACTCGATGTCACCCTGACTTCACCTGTCAGTGGTTAGAATCTTTTAGCTGATTGGTGTATAAACATCGCTTGTAACCACAGCTGTAATCCAAATGTAGGGAAATAGATAGTACAATATTTCCCTGTGAGATGTAGAAGTTTAAAGCAGCACATAGAAACAATTTCGTAAAGCGCAGGTACCTCACATTTGTGAGGTACCTACCCCCCCCTGATGTGACGTAATATGCTGAGTAACATGAGGAGAAGGACAGTTGAACTGGACATTTGACAGGTGTAATAAGGAAAATACTGTATTCACAAATCCACAAAGCACAAGAAAAGATCACACATAACCCCCCCTGCGCAAAAAAAAAAGAAAAACCCTGTAAAGGTTTGTAAAGCAATAGAAAATCTTTTTCTTATTTCATATTACCCCTTGTAGATTATTTTACTGTGCTGCTATTTCATGTCGATATAGAGATAATATTTAAATGTAAAAAAACAGCAATATAAAAGGACCTGGGGATGGGCCTAAAACACATGATACAATATATAAAAACACTAAATAAGACAAAAACAAATAAATCCGGCTGATTCCAAAAATAATAGGAGTGGGTCTAGGGAGGGAAACGTGGAGGAGGAGAGGGTAGAGAAAAAGGAATATAAAAAGGAAGGAGGGGGAGTGTGCACTGTGCAGTTCACTACATAGAGAGAGAGAGTGAGGGTGAGAGAGAGAGACAGAGAGAGAGAGAGAGAGAGAGAGAGAGCATCTCGCCGGCCCATTGAGGAAAGATGGCTACAGTCAGTGCAAACGGAGTGCAGCAGGAGAATGGATTCAGCACCACGAACAGCGCCGGCAGGATGAACGGGCTCACCATCGGACAGAACACCATTCCAATGAAGGACCACGACGCCATCAAGCTTTTCATCGGGCAGATTCCCAGAAACCTGGAGGAAAAAGACCTGAAACCGCTGTTTGAGGAATTCGGAAAGATATACGAACTCACTGTATTGAAAGACAGGTTTACGGGAATGCATAAAGGTTGGTTCCTTCTGTCATCTTTACTCTGTTGCATTAAAGAGAGCGATCAGGAGTTAGGGGCAAAGAGCGCGGAAAGTGTGTTCATTTTGCAGATGTTTTGGGACAGAGTGAGAGCCCTCCCACACACACACACGCACACACACACTCGCACACAAAAAAAAACACCACAAATACACTAAATGAGCCGTGAGTGGGAGAACACGTGGAAGTGGAGGGCTTGTCAGCGTGGGGTTAATTGTTACCCTGGCCAGTGGACCCACGTGAATACTCGAGTTTAAAGCGCCTTTGTGTGTTTACTTTACACTGACTATCATGTGCTGAGCATCGTATTTAAGGGGGCGGGACAGGCACGAGCTCGGTGCTGTGTTATTTCTAAAGCTGCAAGAATATCTTCACAGCTGAAAAGCAGCCCCCTTTTTGTTTTTTTGTTTTTTTTTATTGCAGCACGCTGTTAGAGAAAATCAATGATTTTAATGCAAATCTTCTTCAGGCAATCGGCGGTGGTGATTAAGGCGGAGCTGCCATGCTTGTCTGACCTTTCAGTAGGGCTTTTATTGTAGGCTACTGATAGCAGTTCTGGAAAATACTATTTACATGGCAGCTGTATTGTTGCGCTGTTCCGCGGGCGGATTGCAGCCAGGAAATACGAGGCAGGATAATAGTAGAGGCTGACATCCAGCATGCATCGCCCCCGAACTCCAAACACTCTTTGTCCAAATCCAGCAGGATGACTTATTAATTAGTCAGGCAACGAGAAACAAGAGAAACGGGGTTTAACATATTTGATAAGACTTATAATGATAGCGAGTTGGGATTGATTTTTATTGTTAAAAGAAAAATCATTCTGAAGTTGAGACTTCAGTCCGAATCTGGATTAAACACAATTTACCACTTTATGCACTGTCCATTATGGATTTGCATATTTAAGATAGAATTAGCTAGATCATAGAGAATATTTTTGATAGGATTATTGGACTAATAGTGGCATTTGAAAAAGTAATTTCTATTTATACTCTGCACACCTTGAAATTACAATAGTGTTACCACTAGTGTTTTATTGTATTTTTGCTAAGCAGAAGTATTATTATTTAATTTTTATTATTATTACTATTATTATAACACAAATATCCCTTTTTACTTATTGAGTTGTGTTTAATACTATCTTTATCATCATGAACAGAATGTATTAAGCCCATACTATTATGTGCTCTAGTCTTTTCGTGACTCTGCTATCACTACAGTTGGTAATTACTTTTAAATAAAGATGTAATTGTATTCACACAAGCACACACACACTCATTCACATTTACGTAGCATTAAATTCTGTGATTTAACTCCTAGTAAAACTATGTTTTTATTCATAAGGTAGTCAAATTATGTATGATATGTAAGTCAGTGGCTACGGTTCATGATCTTATAGATCAGCACAAGTTAAGTGCCCCTATGAGAGACTGAGTAAGTGCAACCCTCAGGTCTCCATGCAGCACCTGTTCCTCCAGCCTTCAGCCGCTGCTGTACAACCTGCCCCCTCTTTTCCGGTGTTCCACTTTGGAGTGCGATGATCGATTAAAACAATGTTTCTGATGATTGCGTTGTTTACACCTCTCCTCGACAATCCCTGAATGTCAACACTCTAGAGGATACCTACTTTGGGAAGGATTATCCTCTACCAAAGCCAGACTGTATGCCCGTTGAAATCACTCTCCAAGGCCACTCTGATTTATGCATTATGTCCACTTCTTCCCGCATGACATTCAAAGTCACTTTGGGAGCACTAGCATGCACTTTTAATGAGATTTCAGCAATGCATTACATGGATGAGTTTTTCTTATTGGTCACTCACCTTAACCATGTTCATGCCTCTTGCAGTACGTGAAACCCGTGGCATGAAGCAAGGCAGTACAAGAGTAAGAAAATGGGATTAGTGTCTTTAACAAAACAGAAGAATATATACTGTATCATCAGCTGTGTCACTCAAGGAGAACAATTTGTAGCTCAGACTGAAATCCCATTCTGAAACAGAGGAGAGCTTTTGTAGGGGAATTGCCGCTAAAATTAATTACTTTACAAGGAAAGTCCTTCAAAATGCTGCACCAAGTTTGTTCCAACTGTATTCTGTTGTGAACAACACACAGAGGTCAACATAGTCCTCCAGAGAACCAGACTTCTGATCAACTTCAAACTTAAAAGTAATTTATTTGACATGCAATCCCATATCAATGCCTACTTTCTGGCCCTTTTCCAGTGCTTTAACCATAAAGAGATAAATCTGAAATGTACTTTTTTCATTGATGATAGTTTAAAATACTGAATCTTATGTAATTATAACTGTAATAAATGTGCATCAGATTACGATATGCTCCTCCCTTTACCTACAGAAACCTAACTTGAGGGTTATATTTTTAGTTTTTATTCAACCATTTTCTGTAACCAATGATCCTGTCTGGGTCGAGGGGCGACTGGAGTTCATCATAGGGCTGAAACATAGAAACAAACAACTACTCACAGTCACATTCACACCTACCAATTCACCTAGATTGCATGTATTTGGAATGTGGGAGGAAAGAGTAACGGGAGAGCAATGAGCATGCAGCAATGAGGAGAACATACAAACCCTTAAAAAACACTTAAAAAAGGGCACAAAGAAAGAGCCGAGGTAACTTTATCATCCATATTAAAACAAATAGTACTACAAAAAAAAGACTCTATCCTTAATTAAGGAATTTCAAATCATGAATACATAAATGGCAACAACTCACCCTGTCTGACGCAGAACTCTGGTATAACTCTAATAACACCCCACTCACATGGAAAATTCTTTAATACTTAGAAGTAGTGCACCTTGACAATGATGCTACTGCATTAATGGAAGTTTTAACTTGTTGGTTCCTATCAGGGTATCTGAGCCTGGTCTGACAACATATTGGCTAAAACTTGCTTCTGCTAGTGGGAGTGAATGATCCCAGTAGACCTTGACAGCCTACAGAATAAGCCTATATACATATAGATGGCACAAGTATGTCTGCAGCAGCCTTGTCTTTTATCCTATATTGGTGGAGCTAAAGAGCCATATATTTTCCATATGAGACTAGTACTACAGTGTTGAAAGGAGAGTGAATATTGGACTTGCATTCATTATAATGCAAAAAACACTGAAAACTAGACTGCAAATGAATTCTGATGCCAAAGCTCTGCGTCTGCTTGCTAGCAAGTCAGCCAAATCAATTTAAAGACTCACGTTATGCCCGTGTTTTGCTCAGTTTGTTATGTGATGCTGTGAAAAAGCAAATAAAAAAGAGCCATTGCAAGTTTAAAGAAGACCTTTACACAGTAAAATGATTCAGTTTAATGGTGGTTACTCACACTAATACATCAAATTTGTCTTAAATACAGACCCTACAGAAACAAACCAACTGTACAAGGGTTGCACTTGCCTGGAAATTAAATTAGGTTCATAGTTTTAGAGTGTGACACCCATCCAAGGTTTTTATCATTTCTACTGCTTTGAGGTGAGCCCTAGACATTTTAACCTTGATGGATTGTTCACAAGAGTAGTTTACAGTTAGGGTCACATGACCGTCTCAGTCTCACTGCCACCCAGTAAAACAGCCTCGGCTGAGTTTTGAAATATCTTCACGATTTCATTGATCTCACTCAAGTAAACAGGTTCATTTCAACATGATCTTACTGCCTTTATTTTCATCATTAACAGTAACATACATTTCCTCGACAGAGCAGCAGAAGAATCAAAGAGGGTAGAATCAGTTCAGCTCCGTGATTCCTAAGAATGTAAAGATCATAAAGACTAACTGAAGTGCAGTAAATTGAGTTGATTGCTATTGTTTGCACATAGATTCTGCCTGAGAGGGATTTGTTTTATTTGTCAGATTTGTGATGTACATGTCTGCTGGTGTCAGTTAATAAACCGTACCTTGTGGTTGATTTGCGGCAACTTTTTTTCTCTGACAAGTAATCGCACCATAATTATGGATTTAAAGGCAGATCAGAATATGTCATGTTTGCTCATTACTAATTCATGTGGATTGTACTGCATCGGTCTGAAAACAGATGTTGTGTTAGGGAAATTCTTGCTTTGCGGCGATAGAAACACCTCCAGGGACTTCTGGAAATCTAGGGAGTTTTATATCTTATATTTTCTTGCTCACCGGTGGTAGCTTCATGCCGATATCAATTGGTGTTTTTTCTACTCTTTCTTTAAGCTGATGATTATATTCTGCCTTGGAGTTGTTGCCTTTCATATCATTCTGGAAGTTTGTGTTTCGTTAGGGAACCGTATACACTGCGTGGGATGACTTGACACTATTGGTGAGCATGATGCTCGTCTGTGTATGGTACAGCTAGGTCATGCTGCTTAGCGTCCATCATTCTGCTGAACACTACATTATCATAATAGTTAGTGTCAGTGCCAGAACACATGCATTGTTCAGACATGCTGAAGAGTAGTGGGGGGCAAATCTTTAGGCTGAGTAGCGTTATCAGTCATTCCGTCTCTGATGCTGAGAGGTGGGACCCTGAGCTGCAACACACAGCAAGGAGGAAGAGATACAAAGAGTTGTTAAATATCCTCATCCATTCTCCCCTCCTCGGTTGGTCCATGCAGTGTAATTGGCTATAAACAGTTTGCCCAATTGACATAAAAACCCTCTTAGGCAATCAAGTGTCAAAAGTAAACAGCAGCACCGTAGTAATATTTAACTGCGACTGACTCCGAATACAGCAGCAAATCCTTGATAGGGGTTTACTGTTAAACATAATTCTTTTTTGATTTTGATTTTGTTTTGAGGCTGAACAAGGAAGCTAAATACTCGAAATGGATTGAAGATGAATGGAATGACTGAAGAAGAATATTGGTCAGCTGGTAATAAGAAACATGCATAGGCATATGAATCCTCATCAGGTATATTTCCCAGTCCCCATGAGAGGGTCAAAGTTTCAAAATCAGCATCTTCTATTTGATTTGCTTTTGCATCGTATTTCTTTTCCTTTACTGCGGTTTCTATTTTTTTCCCCACTTTAATGAACAATCATGTATCGGATGTTTGATGAGGCTGAAGGAGAGCAAATTACCCGTGATTCATGAATTTTTGCACTAATGAATTGAAAATTTAGACAAATTTGTTATTGAGTTATATCAAATACAGGTATCACACTCATCAAAAAAGCAAAAACACAGTTTTCCCGTAATGCCTGGATGCATGCATTTGTGAAAACATGCTAATTTCTGCTTCTATGCACACCTTACAAAAAAATATGGCGGGTGGGGGGGTTTAAGTAATTACAAGCTAATTGTCTGGCAAACATTCTGCTCTCTGTTCAAAGGGTATATCATCTCCTTTAAATGTAAGTAGTTGAACTTTTGTGTCACTAAAATTATAATGGTAAATTGTCTTTGGTTACCAAAGTTATATTTTCACTTCACTTAACTTACTCATCAGAGGAAACCATTATTTGTCCATATTTACACACTTTTTATTTAGAGTAGCAAATGTCCCCTCTTCTGGTTGAAATGGTCTAAAAATCAAACTAGAATATATAATAAAATACTGTCCACCTTTAGCACCAATAACACAAAAGCAATTTGAGGTTTGGCTTCAAAGATCCCAATTGTTGTTAGGTAATGTTAGATTTGCAAATATGCTGTACATTACAGATGAAGTCTGTCAAGACTGGAAATCCAAAAAGATACATATTCTCATTGTAATGAGCAAACTTAAAATTTTACAATAAAAACATAACCTGCTAACAGCTGCCATATCATGTCTCCCCCTCCCCAAACATTCCTATTGTGCATCCTCTGGTGTTAGCAAGCTGAAGGCTCATCTGTTCCACTAGTGGCTTTCTCATTCTCAGACTCCTTTGGGCTTAAGATGTCCCCTGTGCCGGTACTGTTGGATATGAGGCTTTGCTACAGTCCTGCTGATTCTCCTCCACTGTGAGGAAGCTGAGGCTGTCAGACAAGTGACCTGAATATAAAAGGCTACACTGAACAACAAGTTGCTTGATATTCTCAAATATTTTTCTTATAGCAAGGAGACAAATCTGCAGGGACGGATGCTTGCTTTAGAAATGCTCTTGGAAAAACTGCTGTACTCAAATGATTATTCAAACAGTGCTTTGTAAAAATACTGCACATTAAAATAATGTTCTGCTCTGTTTGAAAACACAAGGGAACAGACAATAGGATGTCAACTAAAGAATGTCATGGATTGAAAGGAGGAGTCAAAATGAAAGATATTTATTTCTAACTCATCCAAATGCTATCAAACATTGAGGTTTTCAAATGTGGTAGAGGACAATACAAAGTGTTTTTAAAACTAGTAAAACAGGCATGGCTAATTCCTACGTTTGAATTAAACAATAGAAATAAAGAGCCCCAACTCACATGAGTTCAAATACAAATACAGTGACAGCGAAGGTACCAACAAATACAGCCAGTGCACATAACCATGAGTTAACAACATGCAGTATTTAAAATGCTTCCAAACTTAACTTCAACCGAATTTCTTTTTCTTTACTTTTTGAAATGTATACAACAGCTCAAGAAGCACTCCACCACACTTATGGGAGGGACACAGAAGAAGGGAAAGAAGTACTCAGGTGTGCTGCATTTTTTCAGGGCGGAGATGGATGATTGACCAGTTTCACCGCCAAGGGAAACCAATGAGGGGATTGCACAAGTGGAAACCAATTTTGCTGTTGTCATCTGGAAAGAAAACAAGGGAAGGGGAGAGACAGAAGGACAAGAGTAAAATAAAAGACAGTGGCCGTGTCTGGTCCAGACCAACAGATCTGCATTTCTTTAAGTAAAAGTATTACAGTATTTGCAATAACATATGTTAAATGTATCAATTCCCCTCCTACAACTATGGAATTAAATTGTTGATATGTTAACATGTATGTACATTTCTTTATATTCTACTTAGTTGAAGTTGAACTGATTCATTTTATTTTCATGAACTACTAGGTTGTCAATGCATTTTATCTTGTAAAGTGATCCTAACTGTATAAACTCCACCTAAAGCAACCAAAATGATACATTTATAATGATCTAAATGTCTAATTATAATTATAGTGGAGCAAAAAGTTTACGCAGACCTAATATTCTTACTTAAGTATGTTTATTGTGAGAATATACTTAACTGTGCAGCATTGACGCTAAACACATTTTTGGCAAGGACAAAGTCAAAAAAATATAAATTTAGGAGGAAATTATTCCAAACAAAAACAATGTAACTCTTTCAGTGGTATGTCAGGATTCAAAATGGAAGACAGAAAATAAGAAATGTATTAAAAACAACATTACTGCTACACAATTTTCCTCACAGATTTTTGAATTTGTTTGTAACTCATTGGATGATTAAAAAGTGATCTTAGCTTCTTGGAAAGAAGGAGCAAAGCTGGAAGCATTATCACATTAACACACACACTCTCACCCACACACACACAGAGGAAAAAGTAAAATTGTGAGAAGATGACTCAGCAACAGACTGCATTTCCCATAAGCCTTTGCGAGAATATGCCCCAGGAGGCCTCAGCTCATGTTTTGCCGTTTTGTAATGTCATAAAGTATGAAGAGTGTTTCTCCAGTCTCACAAACTTTTTTTGCTTCGCTTTGTGGCTTGCGGTTTCATCAGTGTTGTCAAAGTGATTATTCCTCTTGAGTAAGTGCCGACTAGAGAAGGTGGATGAAGGTTGTCATGAAGGGAAGGTCTCCTGGCCAGGTGCCAGAATGTGTTACTGGGTTTTTTTGGGGTGATGGGTTGTATGTGCTGCATGCCGAGTATCATCAGTAAGTGCGAATATTTGTGTGTTTCTCCTCTCTCCCATGGGAACCCATGGCAGCAGGTGTGACATGTAGTAATGGGAAATTATGTTGCACAGTGCAAAAAACCTCTGCCGAACGGGGTCAGCCACTGTCAAATCTTCCAAGCACGTAGCAGAGCAAGCCCTCGCCCTTTAATGAAATCTGTCAGAGTTTTCTTACAGACTTTATTTATTGATGCATATTCATTCTGTTTTCCTAAATATTTGCAAAGTACAGAGAAATCTCAAAAGAAAGGTGAGGGTACAGTTTCAGAATTTTGATTATTAGCTGCTGAGAAAAAGCATGCTGTTTCCTATTTTTCCTTCTGTGAATGTGATCATTCTCCAGAAAATAACATGTTTTTATTTCAGTGACTGAAAAAATGACAACCTTAACTAGATATAATACACCAGACCTTTTACTCACATAAACAGAAAGCATATACATGCGTTCAGAATTTCTAATGGGAAGTGGTCGTCATATTTAGAAAAAAAGTGTAAAATTTGAATCTCAGCCAAGCATGTTATTTTCTCTGAAGGCATATTGCTATTAACTTCGCAGAGCCAGATTGGAATTGTTAGTAGAGTATGAGTTCCATTTTAAAATAATACATGTTTTTGGCAGTTGGTTGCAAAACTCCAGTAAGTCCTCTATTATGGCATGCGGACATTGGAATTACTTCAATGAAATCAGAAATCTCTGGGTCCATTTGGAGAGTTGGAATACAGCTTCTGGAATTCAAATGAAGAAATGCTTAATCTCACAAAAACTAATAATGATGATGGAGAAGTGTTAGGCTGGCTTCACATTGTGCATTCTGAATGTACTTTCACGGCAAGCCAATGCAAATGGACATTTTTGAGCTTTTACTTTGTGCGGTCTTAATGAATTCAAAAAAAGTTTATTATTATTATTTTTTTTAATCCAGTTCTTGGCTTGTGCTCTTGCTGTTACATTTATTCCTTGTTTTTGATTCTAACCAAATAAGGAATTTTCTAAAAAATCATGTAACTTAAAGAGATATGACTTGATTTTATTTTTTGTTATCTCCTAAGTTTAATTATAATGTACATTGAGAGTGGTAATCATCTTATTATGACTGTCTTACTGAAGCAAAGCTATAAATTACTTTATATATAATGAATGCATTTGTTTAGAAATGCTTACTGTCTTTTTAAGACTCCTGCTTTAATGACTTTATGGCTGGACTACTGAAACTCAATGTTTGTTGGAATGGACCATGCAGGCACTTTGGGTTCTAGCACATATAAGTGCCAGCAAATGCTGCCAATCTTGGCTTCCTTAGATTGAACTAAATTGATCTTTTTTAAGCCTAAGGTACACATTTTGTTCCTTTTTCAAATGTTTAAATGGCCTAGCCTCGAGTTATATATCGGACTTGTTGCATGCATATTGATCAGGTCATCATCATCATCTCCTGCTGTGTTCTTCAATTCCAAACAAATACTTTCTTTTTCTCTGGCTTTATTAGTATAGACGCAAAAAATTTAAGATTTTGAATTTGTTCTCCTACTTTCATTTGTTATACGTTGTGTAGCACTAAGGTCAACGCTGTGATCTACTTTGAATGTACAGCACCAGTTGACATGTCTATCTCTCTCCTGTCTGCCTGACTCTGCAGGATGTGCCTTTCTAACATACTGTGCCAGAGAATCAGCACTGAAGGCCCAGAGCGCCCTCCATGAACAGAAGACTCTGCCAGGGGTAAGTGCACCAATCTGCCCTATGTCATAGGCTAAAGCCCCTGGGCCAACCGGTCTGGCATGGGAACCTACGTTAACATAGGAATAGTATCAAACTCGCACACATGTATGCACACAGGCCAAGGCACATGGGGACAGTGTGTACATTGAGACACAGATTCAGACCCGTTGAAAGACAAAGAAACAGATGGAACGAGTCACACACACTGTCTCCGACTCCTTCTCAACCTCTTTTTCCTACTCGGGCTCACAAAAATACTTTCCCACTCAGCCATTCACCCACTCGCACACACAGATACACAAGTAGACATACTAAAAGAGCATGTGTGGCCTATCTCACCTTGCAGTGTCACTGCACAGGCAGTAATCACCCCCATGGAAATATATGATAAGCGCTTCTTCATAACAGCCTGCGCTGTCCTTCCCCTGTCCTCTCACAATATGGCTGCCACAGACAGTAATTGCCTTGAGGAATCCCACTCTCATTATCACATATAATCAAACAGTAAGTATAAACAATCATTTTTTCCGTGTTCATAACCATCTGGTGTTTTTGTTTTTAATTTTTTCTCCTGTTTTGATCCACGCCCACTAATTCCAATTTTTTAGCCTTTGGTGGGCAGGTAACTTTTCAATTATAATAATGTCCTCTTCAAATGATAAAGCGTATCGAGAAGAATGCTCTTAAGCCCACCCAGGAGGAGACCCTCAATCGGGGATGAGTGTGAGTTTGTGGTGCTCGTGGTGGTGTGTGTGTGTATGTATATGTGTTGGCGGGGTGGGGGTCGACTCTCACATCAGGGGAATTATTGAGGTGTGATTGGATTACGCTTAAACAACCCAATGAAGGAGAATCTGCTTTGGTGCCCATGCTACCCTCTGCCTCCTTCCTTTCACCACATAGGAAGACCCCCTCTCAGTTTCAAGCTTTAATAAGAGCCTCGGGAAATCCATCTGAATCTCTGGGGAGGGTGGGGGGTATAAAGAGATAGGAGGTGATAGGTGGAAGAGAAAGGAAGTAGGTGCGGAAGAAAGGAACGATTGGTCTGAGAGGGAAGCAGAGTGGGTTTATTGTTGTGGGAGCTGTATATTGTTCATTACTGTTGGGTTAACCAGTTGTTTTCACTTCACTTCCTTTTCAGAGGTACTTCAATGAATGCTAGCACACGGGTTCACTGCGGCGATAGAGACTGGGCTCCCTGGCTCGTTACTGCCGCCCGCAGTTTCGTAATGAGATGATTGTCATGATGGTCCTGGATAGGTGTTCCTTTCTTTAATGCCTTCATGGAGGGATATTCTTGTTTGTCTTCTATATAGAAAGAGGTAAATAGCATATTCTGAGGAGTTTGGGTAAACATTTCCCCCGTAAAGCTCACAGCGAGGGGTCAGTCCGGCAATCTCAGGCTCAGGCACAGTGTGCATACAGAGAGCGTAAAAATGTTTTGCATCTTTCCCTCTCTGTGCGTTTGTGAGAAAGAAAGAGAGAGAGAGAAAAACAAGTAAAGTTCGAGGGAGACTGACACAGACAAAGACAAAGACAAAGAGAGGTGACACTTCAGGACAAGCCTCATTGTTACTGTCAAGGCCTGATGGTTTGACATGCTCTGTCATAAAAAGCTGGCTGTCAGCCGCGTCTCCAAAAACTGTTATAGACTTGACAGTGCAGTCTGATTGCGACTGTGTGACTGCCAGCTAACATGAATGCAAATTGTGAAATCTAACGAGATGTCTAGAACGTAAAAAATGTAGGTCTTTCTCTCACAAGTTATGAAAAAAAAAAAAATTAAACAGATGTAAGATGGTATTTTGAGTGAACAAAAAATACTAAATTGAAGTTGATATAGCTCAATAACATTTACAATTGCTGTTAATTAGTAAAGCTGGTATTAGCTTTAAGAGACGCCCAACATTCCTTATGGGTGCATGAGGATACATGAAAACGGTCTCGATTGACCAGGATGAAGTCCCCGTAAGCCTTCCTTACATTGTGTTTGAATGTCCTACAAAGCTACGCTTCACAGAGAATGCCGGGTATTTATCCGACAGGTTTGATCCAGTGTTTTGCAAAGGTTTCTTAAAAGAAGAGCTTATGTGGAAGGTGTGACTATAACAACAGAAAAATCAAGGGAATGGGGAAACAAGCTCTGTGCCTGTCTTTTGATGAAGTGGCTGCAACAAGCAAAGCCAGAACATTGCGATTGCGGCCCGTCCTATTCCACATCTAACATCTGTCAGAACGAAAGTAGTTTTGGACTGGGCACGGTACAGCTGTGAAAGGAGCCTCTCTGTACTTGTCCCATATTTCCCGTGTTGTTGCCTGTCTGCAGCATTACATTTTTCTGAAGCTTAGTTAGTTGAGAGACAGAGGCAACACAACCTGTTAAAGTTCGGTTATTTTTTAATGATCAGAAACTTACTTTATTTATCTAACTTTACACCTATGTGATTTGTTCATGCCAATTAATATATATAATTTGCTAGGGTAAAATAAACTGTCGCTAACCTAGCAGGTATAGGTAGTTATTTTTGCGACTAATAAATAATGATTTCTTAATTTATGGACAACTAGCAACATAAATGCAGTTGCTATGCACCGCAGAGTCACAGATTTAGAGGGATGAACAAGTAAATTATTAATTAGACAATTGGAAAGGGATAATTACCTCATCCTCTCATGTGTCTAACCTGCATAAATACATGAATCGCAAGCTGCTAATGGGACGACGGACTTAACCAAAACATGTTAAACTCTAAACAAGAATGCTTATTCATGAAATGAAACATTCATACATTCCTTCCATGCACAAACTGAGCCAAGGATCATCGTGATAGTGGCGTCATGTGTTGCACCCGCCGGCACGCTATCTCAGAATGATTTACTTCTCATGCATCCTTCATGTAACACTTTCATTTTCACAAAGTGACTTAGTCACAATTTTTCGGCACAGTGCGTATATTTTTGCATTTACACACCATTCATTTCACAAAGGAAGGGGATGTCGACTGAGCGACAGAAATGATGGCGAGGTATTTCTGTGTGTGGTCTCAGCAGGAGGCTAAGACTCTTACATCGTCTCCATATTTGTTGGGAATCTTAAAAATGTCTGTGATTCACATTCCTGTACTTACTTAGACCTGTGCTGTGCGAATCGAATTAGTAGCGCCACCAGGGAATGGAGCTCTTTCTGTTGTGGCTGAAGCGAGCTTTGTTTACAATGTTTAATTAATTGTATGTAAAGAGCATAATGAGCTCTTGATGTCCCATGCATCCGATCCTGCTGCCACAGTTTGTACAGTAAATGTAATCAGAGATTCAGCCTCTTGCCCTTGGTTTGCTCATGATGTTGTTGTGTTTACATGCACATTCAGCACTGCCCCTGAAGTAGTGCAGCATGGCACTGTATGTCGACCGGTGAGGTCATGCCTGTAAGTGGTTTCTACTAGGATTTACACACATGCGTATACCAAATGGTAGTTTGGTAATAGTGCAGCAGCTACCAATGATTTCATGACTAAATAAGTCTTACTGAATGCCCGAAGAGAAAAATGAAGCATGAATGAATGTTTTGCATTAGAAAAGTAATCAAATTTTCAAAAACCTATCTTTAACTAATCATTTATTCCAGCTAATACTGATCGGGATTTAACTAATAACAAGGAACCATTAGATCTGGTGTATTCCTTAATTTCCCCTTATTACGAGATTCATTTTAAATCTATCTTAAATTAGTGAGTGTGCATTGCTTGTACTTTTGGATTTCTGCCTGACATAATTGTCACAAACCATTTAAATGCAATAAAAAGTTCTTTATACGGTTTTTATTTTTGTTATTGAAACCATAAAGACCACAAAAATGTGTCCTTTTTTTTTTTCTAACAATACATTTCAATCCATTTAAGAGTTTCAGCACTGTATAATTACATGGCACATTATTAATTTTAATCAGCTTTGTCCAGATATTTTGAACAAATATATTATTAAAAGAGTTAGAAAAATAAAGTTGTATTATCCTCTTGATCAGAAAAGCTACAGTTTTTATTGAATGCCGGCTGGGGTAGCAAATACAAAATGGGGAAATCAGGGTACCTAAATATAGAAAAAAAGAAAAAAACAATCAAGTGGATTTTTGTTCAAACAAGAAAATAATTGGAAGTCCAATGGTACACTATATGTATCATTACAGAGTTGTTTCATGTGGTCCATTTGATCTATTTTATATTCCCATAATTTTCCTTTACGGAGAAATGTGTATAGGTTCTCATGAGTCAAAAATGTTTGGCAACTTTTCTACTGTGGCTGAGTTTTGAGTGTTTGCGTTTTATATCACAATCTGGAAATAGAGACAGCAATTAATGATCTGTTTGCAACTGCAGCATCAAAATGTTTTTTTACAAACTGCGTCTCCAACCTCCAATTGAATACCTCCCTTCCTTAGGCCACGTCACTGTCTCCTTTCAGGCCAATTAGCTCCGGTGTTCTCCAGTAACAAGCATGATAATTGGCTGCTGCTGAAGCCCAAAAGCCAATTAAAAAATTTCTGGGAATTTCTCTTTGTCTTTCATTCAACTTGCGATCGCAAGTTGAATCCTTTTGTTGCCACCCTCCCCCAATGGCTCCTCCTGCCTCATCATAACTCTATCACTATACTATTCCCTTTCCCCACTCTCGTCTTCGTCATGTACTCTGCGAAACGCGCCGAGCAAGGGTCGCAGGCCAACTATATGCTTGTCAGTTGTGTTAGAGTTATCTGTGGAGGGATCCGTATTTTTTGGCTTCTGAGTGAGACTACCAGCAGTACCTGACCCTTGTAAGGCAGCCGAACAGTGAAAAAAAAGAGAGAGAAAACTTACCAAGTCATTTTTTTTAAGTGCTTCTAATTTGAAAGATTAAGCTTGAGGGTATCAGCTTCCACCGAAGACAGTAGTAAAATGTGAAACAGGTTTTTCACGAGTATCTCATTTTCTTCCTTTTTCCTTCTTCCTTTGTGCATGAGAAGTTCAGAAAATTGACATCAGTGTGTATAAAAAAGAAAATAGGTCATGTAAAGATTGTGCAGTACCAGTATCGTTTGTCACTTAGCACACTGTCATAGACCAACGCATTTGTGTTCTTGACACTCACTCCCGACATCACACCAAAAATGTGGCCACCACACCATACACCTGCCATATGTCTGTGTCCGTGTTAGGCTGCACGCTGAGAAAGGGAAACCTGCATTTTTCCCCTCGATGTTTTTTTTTTACTTTTAAATTACATGTGCCTTAGATAGACAGGGAGCATGAATGCATGCTCTAACAGTCTGCTGCTTTATTTTCTAAAGCACACATTTTTGTTCCCAAAAATTTGACTTCCCTGCAGCTCATAAACACATAAATCAAAGCCATTCACACAACCATCTGCACACACTCGTAGGTACTAAAATACAGCCAACTAAAAATATGTTATATATTAAGTAGAAAGGGCTTTGTGAGAATGTGTATGTGTTGCTGTGCCTGGGTGTCTTATCAGGAGGACATACTGACTTCCTCTCCAGCAGTTCTACTCTGGGACAAACATATTGCAGTTTAAACTTATTACTCCTTGCACACAGCGCCTTTACCCATTCTTTGAGGGGATGAATTGCATTCTGTGGCAGATCAGTTGTCCTCTTTACCAGATTTGTCAACCGCCCTTGCCCCAGAGTGGCTGCCATTACGAACAAAGAAAGGCCTGAGCACTGGACATGAGACCTCTGCAAAGGCTCCCTCTGCTCTCCTCATCATCAATTACGTCTATATAATTTTCTTTCGTCTGCCTGCTTTAGAAAAGAAATTAAAAAAGAACCATTGTTTTTCTAATCCCTCTGGGATGAAAGTATTTATTACGCTGCTGCACCGTGCACGGCCGTACTGCCGATTAGGGAGTGAATGGAATCACAATCGAAGGATGCACTCAGCATTGTCATCTATTATGGGGCTGAATATTGTGCAAAATTAATTTTGAACCATCTGATGGTGATTTTGAACCTTAGAGAGTGTGAAATGTTAATCCTGGCAGGCAGACGGATGGATATTGTGGCCTTTCTTTTTCTTCTGGCGAATGTGGACAGGGCACAAACATCACTGATAGCTAGAACCCTTACCCAGCTCGTAACAATGGCACTGGCCACAGGCGCTGGAGAAATGAGCAGAAGAGATTATGCTTTAAAGGCTGGAGGGGCAGGAGGATTTTGGTGACCAGAGGGTGGCAACAACAAGGTCCATATGTCCTCCTGATCTTAAACAGGTACAACCTAACAGGCTGTTAGCCAGGTTATTCAGGCGAGGTTCAAGCACCAAGTTTGATTGAAAGATGGGTTCATAAACAAAGTTGCTTACAAAAAATGAAACCCACTTAATAACTTGTAGGACTTTTCTGAGATTGTAAACTGGCATTGCTCTTTGGTAAAACACAGTGAAAGCATTCAGTCTAGAAAGAGACAAATGTGCAAGTAAAAGACAAATGATTGTGTGTTTTCAAAATGG
This sequence comes from Lophius americanus, assembly GCA_037951165.1. Taxonomy (NCBI): domain Eukaryota; kingdom Metazoa; phylum Chordata; class Actinopteri; order Lophiiformes; family Lophiidae; genus Lophius; species Lophius americanus. The sequence continues at coordinate 12,262,536 of JBBDHG010000014.1, read as the reverse complement.
GTAACCTAATAAACAAAACAATCCAAATCTTATTTGGGTTTTTCTGTTATTTTGCTTTCTTTCTCCACTCTGATCATTCACAGTCTAAACGCCAGTGTGCATTTACCTCACAGGAACTCAAGTCAGTAAATACTTAACTAAATGTCACTAGTTTGCTTACAGGAAAAACTCAGATCCGTACAAAGAATAACAAAGTGCGATGTTAAAGAGTGATGCTGAAGTTAATCGACCTGATGACTTAAGCCTATAACTATTTAGTCTGGTCTAAAAAAGACAGCATAGTAATTGAACATGTAGCAGGCTGTCTGTCAATGTTTGTCAACAGAATAGTAAAGGTTAATATACTGTATATCATAAGCAGTTATTATCTCAAACAAAGCGGTTTTGTTTGTTTGCTCAGCAGAATTACACATGAACTACCAATTTCAAAAGAAATTGATGAAATGGTTATGTAGGTGCAGATGAAGAACCCACTAGATGGAATCCGTTATACTGAATCTAGTGCGAGGGGCTGATTTTAATTTACTTTAAACTTTTTAGATAAGGTACTTTTTATATCTCCTCTGATTACCCCAAAACTACCGATATTATTTCCGTAGCACATGCATGATCTTGGCCAGTGTTTTTCGAATGAGGGTCATATACTCCGAGGGGGGAGTTGGGGTACTGCAGGGTGATTAAGTAAAAAAATGACAGTCATGAATGTTTCCACTACTATAAATTTTTATTAAGAATGCAACTTTAAGTCAAATAAATCACATAAAAATATAACTTTTTCCAATGTCAAATCTAAGGAAGAGGATTAGAGTAACATTTTTACTCTCATTTTCTTTCTAAACCGTAATTTTGTTCAGAAATCTGAGAATAAAATCAAAAGTCTGACCTTAGAACATTATTTCTTTTAAGTGAATCCATATTATTAATTATTTTTATTTTTTGAAATTCTGAAAATATTTTACTACCGTTTTTTGTGTTAATCATGGGGTACTTGGTGGCAAAATTGATTAAAATGGGGGTAAATATTAAAATAGGGTAATTTAAACTGAATGAAATAACTGAAAGCATGGATGGTCCTGGGGCTAATTATAAGGCCTGTCAACAGATTTTTGTTGACAAAATGAGAAAAAGATATTTAATTGCATCTACCTTAAAACAATGAAAGGTAAATATTTTGGAAAGATAGACATCAGCCTCACTGGATTTGATCTGATGATGTGTTGAAAGCTTGTTCAGTAGGCTGTCACCCTGCTGCCTTGTCGATATATCCACTATCTTTAACTCGCTGACAGGTGGAGTCAGACTTCTCCATGTATGCTCTCCTGCGCTAATTCATCCATCGCTATAGCTGTAATGAGGGAGAACTGGTAAATGTGGGAACAGCATTGTTAACATTGCTTCTTTACTGGGGAAGGGGAGAAGGATGACAAATATTGTGGAAGGATGACAATTAGGCCTGGATACTGTCACAGCTCCAAGAATGAGGTTTAAGTCTCTCCTCAGGCTGGATGGCTGTCTGTTACAGAAGATGAAACCTCCTTAACCAATTAAACATCAAAGTTTCTTTTCCAACAGGATCAGGTTGTCTGGCAATAACGCGGGAAAGGAAAATAAGAATAAAAAAAGACTAATTAGGATTTGAGGTTAGCTTTTATTCGCTTTAAAATAAAAAATAAAAAGATTAGCTGAATATAGCTAATTGATTTGAAAAGATCGGTTTGAGAAGATAAAATTTTTTTAAATTGTGATGTCTCCCTAGAAACATGTGTGTACACCCTATAACAGAAAGGGTGACAGCCGCATTGAAAACTTAACTATTGTCATTGCTTCTCTTTCTTACTCCCACACAATTCCTTTCCTTTCATTTCCTTTCCTTCAGGTGTGTTACAGGCTTTTCCTTCCCAACCCATTATGCAAATCACTGAGGACATCCATTTCATCTGCATTTGTTTGTTAGAAGAGAAAACATAGCTTGAAGAAAACATTACATTATATAAATTCAATAAATCATTCCGATGAAGTAAGTTGTCAAACATTGCTGTTGCGGCCCACTTATGCTCAACGATAAAGAGAGCCTTTTGTCTGAATTTTGTGTTTTTTGGAACGCTTACGGACAAAATGCAGCAGAGACACTGGGAATCATTGGTGGAGGCGTAGTCATAACAATAACCCCGATAAGTTTGGGATATTATGGAATCATCATCACCGCCGCCTCTGCATCCTCGTCCTTGTCAAAAGTTTGCCGCGGATCACTGCGGTCAAAAAAGATTCAATGCATCATTTTCAATTTAAATGTATTATTATTATTATTATTATAAATGTTAATGCGAGGAAGATTTGGAATTATTTTGGGAAAGGAAAGTTTATTTTCGACACTAGGCGGAGTTTTATCTCCAAAATTGTCAGGCCATAATTTCCCAACCTTTGGTCCGATTTATTCCAAATCTGGTTTTAATGAATCGATTTCACGATATTTATCGTGTATATATCATATTCTACAATGGAAGTTCATATTTTTCCCAACTGGGGGCAGCTTATTTATTCGTAAACAATGTTTTCCAGCCATATCTCAAAAAATAATTCTCGTCTCTTTTGGAGACGAGAATTCCCCTAGTAACATATAATTCCCAACCGCACTTTTGTAATATACAACCGAACAGAAATATATACAACCGAACTTTTGCCAACATTCAAGTACTTCCACACAGTTTTTTACAGTTATCATGTTAACATGAAAGATCTGTGGCAGACGCAATAACAGTGATGATGAGTCCGTAATATCCTGGACTTTTCGGGGGATATAAATATCATACTTTACTCCAGTAGTTAAAATTTTAATCACCAGGGTGAGTTTTTTTTAATTTTACCAAAAGTACATTCGGACATAACTTCCTAACCATTGGCCTGATTCATATTTTACTGAGGGAGCTTATCTGCAAAAAAACATAATTTTTTGGAAATAACTTCATTACTGTTCATATGCATTTGTGCAAATGTAATGCATATGATTTAACTCAAGGAGATCTTAGGAGTTTGATCAGGGGGATTGCTTGTACAAAGCAGGTGATTAGGGACTTTTCAGGGATATACCCCGGCGTTCAGGGACGACAGAATAGATCTAGCTTACTTTCAAAGTACGTCTTTCCAGGCAATCTATGTTGCTGTGATGATGAAGGCAGCATGTGGCAATTGCTACATCATGGGACTGTGAGCACAAACAGGTGGGTTAGTCCTCACAGGGAGAGATGCTGCTTTGTCGCCGGCCCTTACCGCCATCTCTTGTGTTAAATTATGAAAAAGTAAAACTATGACGGGTACATTGCTGATTTTAATTTACTATTTACATTATCAGATCATCATCTATGTCAGCACTTTTGATGTTGTCTATATTTTTTTTCTCTTCACTGCCATCTTGGATGGATGTGGATGTATCTATATTAACGTAAAATATGTATGGAAGCATAATGGGTGTTGACAGATGCTCTATTCGAAACAGACAAAACTATTTTTTATATAAGTGGAGTATAAATAAGCTTTTAATCACAGGTGCTCTATTTAAACTTTATAAAAAATATATGGTGTAACACAAACAAACATGGACACAGACATAGACACAGGTACATTAACATGGACATTGGACCTTGGCGATGTCTCCTTCATGCATCTGGTGTGAGGGAAGAGAGAATGGAGGGAAGTACTGATGGACAGAGCCAGGGAACCATGTAAAGAGAAGAAATAAGAACTGATGAGCCATTACGAGAGAGAGAGAGAGAGAGCAAGAGAGAAAGAGAAACAGAGAGAGAGAGACAGTAAGCCTACTTAACAAACAAGCATCCCAAACAAACTCCTCCATCAGTGTGTCCAAAGCTTAACTATACCATTCTCCCCTCATCGCCCCCCATTTTGTTTAAGGAATAAAATGACCTTGTGCTTGATTGTTAAATACTGATTAAAGACAGGAATGAGAGAAGGAGATGGCGAGAAAGTTAAACTGTATCAGAGGGGTTTATTAAGTGAAGTATTTTTCGAGGTGCATTCTCAGCAGAGCTGAGCCGCAGCCAGACGGTGTCACAGTCTCAACACGAAAACAACCGACTCATGCAGCAGCTAACGAGCTATGAGTGGGCTGGGACCAAAAGAGTGTGCGCCTGCAGTGTTTGTTTGTGAAGGTAGTGCGTGATAAAAACTGTGTTTGGTGTGTGGGTGGTTCCATTAGTTAGTCTGCCTGTTTTATTGCACTTGGAATAACTGCAACGGTTTCTGGGCTGCTGTCAGTCATTGTTTTTGACTATATGTGGGAGTGTGTACAGTGTGTATAGAATGTACTGAAATCAGTCATTATAACAGGAACTTGCGGTCAGGGGATGAAGAGTATAAAACAAATAATGATAATATAAAAATAGATTTTTGTCTACAGAAATATGTGCTATAATTGTAATTTCTGTACGATTCAAATCATTTCATTCATTTTCCTGTTTCCTGTTCAAATAGAAAAGGTATATGTGAAGTGAGGCAGCTATGAGCTGAGCCTCATCTCAGATTGCATGTCCCTCACAAACCGGGTTGAGTGCGTACTTTTTGCTTTCTCACTGTTTTTCACCAATGTAATGTTTATAGACGCTTTTATTATACGTCCTAATTTTCCATAGAATAGGTAATGTATTCCACATATGTGTATAACATATTTGGTCTTGCTGAGCCCACGGTTGTTCTGCTGTTCTTCTACGCATCCACGAAATCCGAGAGTCAAGTTCACTACAGTAATCCGTTTTTTTATGTCTTGGTACAAATGCAAAATTGGATGATTCTATATCTATGCCACCGCAGGAAAATCAATTAATTATTACATTTGAAAAATGAACATACACCTAGAAAAAAATTACACAAAATGTCTAGATTTCTTTAAAATCATTATTTACTCGTTTATAATTGAAAATATTTGAAAAACTAAAATTGAAGAAGTGTAATGATAAACTTTATTTTCAACAGATAACTTCTATTGTATTTTTTTTTTTCTCCAAAAATGGGGTTAACCTTTGATTTTGTTCGCCACTGCATGATTTGCAGAATTGCAATGGCAATTTAAGGACATACGAAGGTGAAGAGCAAATGCGCTCTTTCTCTGAGCCGATACAAATTTAACGTTCTTATTTGGCCAAATATGAACCTTACCTATGTGTGTGTAGAGAATTCTGTAATGAAGTATGAAACACAACCAGTAGTAAGTGTGCAAGCTGGCAATGAAACGGTGAATTTGAGCTCCTTTACTGGGTTCATATATTTGTAAATCTGACACTCAAAGAGTCAGTGCCTCATCTACCATGAATGTCACTGACAGGTGAAGTCAGAATAACATTGATTATAATGGCATTTTGTTCTCAGAGTTGATGTGTTGGAGGCTGAAAAATGGGCAAGTGTAAGATCTGAGTGACTTTGACAAGGGCCAAGTTTGGTTTGCAAGAAAAATGGGTCACAGCAGCAGCAGAACCAAAGTTCTTTTTAGGTGTCACCACTCTGCTGTGCTTAGCACCTACCAAAGAAGCATGTCTTATCCAATCCCACACAATAGCAACTGTAATGTAAATGAATGAAATAATTATTGCTGGCTCTGATAGAAATGTGTCAGAACACAATGTGCATTAAAAGGCCTCTTTTGCCAAAAGGAAGATGATCCCAACCATATTAATAATAATAATAATAATAATAATAATACATTTAATTTATATTACAGCGTTGGCCATGTGATAGCTCTTATATATAGTTTCTTGTATGAATATGTGTGAAATGCGTTTTTCATGATATAGAAATTACATGCACTAATTACAAATTACTAAAAAAAGACAGAAGAAATGTATTAAAGCAGGATAAAGTAAATGTAAACTTGATAATAAGGGTAAAGTATAGATTCATAAATAGAACAATCATAGAAAGGGAACTATCTACTTATTTTATTTCTAAATTATCATCCAGAATGTAATATATAAAATAAAAAAAACAGGTAAAAGAAAACCTTTTTGCTGGGTGGGTGAAAGCCGGGGGCAAATTTGGGCATTAAGTGACAAAAGCTTCTTCCCCAATTTCCTTTGACTGTTTCTGGGAACCTCCAATAAACCAGAGACTGACGACAGCAGAGTACTGAGGGGAATCTTCTGACCAAGGAAGTTAGCATTATGGAAGTAGCTCATAAAGTGTTAACCTTAAAGACTATCCTAGATGTTACAGGAAGCCGGTGCAAGGCAGCACAAATTGGTATAAAGTGATCACTGGTTTCTGGTCTTCTGGTTAGTAGTCCAGCTACAGAGTTTTGAATAAGCTGGTCTCTCTATAAGAAATACACTTTTTTAGCTATCCAGTAAACAGTGCTTTAACTTAGTCACGTTGACTCGAAATGAAGACATGAATGAGTTTTGAATGGTAATAACCTATAAAGCGGTTTTCATAACTTCTCAGCGATGCTTTACTAGTACAGAAAAATAGGAAAATGTCTTAAAACTAACTATAGCTAACTATATAGCTATGTTTTGAAGATAAACATTTTTCTACCTTTTCAACCTTACTGACTGCCAAAAGCGGTGCTTCAAACATTAGATGGTCGAGTAACTTTACCAACACGGACGCTTGACCCCTGATGACCCTGGACGGGGTATGTCTTCCGGCGTCGTCAGACGATCTGTTCCTTCAATCATCACGTTTTTGCAGGTTCACTACTGAGGTAAAATTGGCTTGGAGCTGAATTTTATTTGATGAGACGCTGGTAGCCCTTTGAATGCACATTGTGGTTGGGCCTGTGAATTGCTCGCCCTCCAAGGGCTACGACAAGCTATCCTCTCAGCAGCAGTGGTTGCTGTCTTGCTTGTACTGAAGACACTACCTTCTGGAATCGTACTGTAAGCAGTGATCGTCATGTAGTAATGGGTAAGTTGCAGAATTCTGCGTTTCTTATACCTATTGGTGAGGGTCCGGCCCCTGCAGGGCCCATTGCACTGCGGCGCCAGTGCCTTGATTGGGTCCGTAATACTGTTCAGAAAGCCAGGATGTCATCTACTCTGGTGCAGTATAAAAATAAGTGGCAGCTATTCTCTGCTTGTTGCTCAGACAGGAATGTTGACCCTGTTCACTGCTGTGTGCCTACCATTCTGGAGTGCGTTCAGTCCCTCATATCCTTGTTTCCTCGTTAGAAAATTCTGCAGGAACAGATCCTCTGATGAAGATATACCTTGTCGGGGGTCTTCTGGGGTCACAAGTGGCTTTGTAGGTATAGCTACTCCACCTGCGCATGCTCGAAGCATCGCCTCTGGCGGTCATCCACGATTCATAGAACTGTAGTTACGTACGTAACTTTTGTTTTATTACCTCGTTAATGTGGCACTTAAAACTCGGCGCTGATTGTAAGATAATACCAAGACTTGAAACCATTAAATCCTCTAAATTGACAGAGCTCAATCACTGGAATTCAAAGAGAAGTAGTTAAAAATGATTCTGCAGTTTCAGTTTAGCACTTTTAATTGATTAAGCGATTCAGTCTTTCTAAATGAAAATGACTGCAAACTTAACTTAGATGTAACTGTAATGATTCTACGTTAAAATTACATGTCCGGATGATATTCATGATTCATGTAATACAATATTTGAATAAATTGCCTGTATAAATCATTAGCACAATGAAGCAGACCTGGACTTTAACCTTACATTCATTCAGTGGTTTATATTAAAAAAAAAATTCTTCACTTTGTAATGTATGTTTAAGTGATATTTTAACATGCATCCATTTAACATTTTGTCTTGACAAGGAGAGTGACAGACACTTTTAACAGATGCAGCGTGTCAGCAGCTCAAAACTTTTTTTTCATTTAATGCATATGAGAGACATGCACTGTTTTCATCAGCACCTTGATGCTGATGTTAATGTTCACCATTTTATAATATAAAACTAACTGAAAGGATTGCTACATGTTCAAATTTTAGTTTGTGCTATTTATAATTAAATGATCCGCTTCTATGCTATATGTGTGTATTATGAAGATACTATATACTCTCATTTTGTTTTGGACTGATACTTATAGAAGGATGAATTAATTTCCTTGGTTAGATAGAGAGACAAGGGGAAATTGAAAGCACAGGTTATCCATAGAGAGGAGGAAAAGGTGAAATGAGGGAGCACAGGTTCCTCAAGTTTCTGTTCTGTCAGGCCCACCATTGCTGTCTGAGGTGTCAGAAATAGCACAAAGGCTAACACCTCACCTCTTGCTTAATGCATCACTCTCATAGCTGTTTCCCCCCCAGCCGCACCAACACACAATAGAAGTCAGCAACAAACTTCACACAGGCCGTTGTTAGAACACATCTCACTTGCTGATCTGAAGGCTTATGATCATCTAAAAATGTAAAGATGCATGTATACATCCAAACACATTTAAATTGCAGTAGCAACTACTTTTTGATAGAGGGTCATGTCTCACAGCATACTATTATAAATAAAGAATGAATGATGTCTTGGGCTAAAAATCCTATTCTTTAGATATAAGGGAACACACAGGCACAGCACCCACAAACTAGTGTATGTATCCATGAGCAAAATTCATATCATCATCCTTTTATATTTATGCCACTGACAATTAAATGAAAGACTACAAACAATGACACATTCACAATCACAATAACTGTAAAAATAAAAGAAATAAACATTTATATTTTTTGCATGTAAATCCCCCTGACATTGCAATACAATATATTTGTACTTGCAACATATCACCATATCTACATTAATTGTATCTCTGTCTAAACAGCATGTAGCAAAGTCTTGTATTAGGTCAAATTTTCTGGAGATCACACAGTTGTGTCTGCAAAGGCAAATTTAGCATTCGACATCTGTGCATGTACATGTAGACAGGAGGTAGAGGAGTCCTTGATGCCAACAGAAGCTCCTGCTTTTCCTCTTAAACTGTATCATTAAAAGAGAGGCGAGGTAGATTGCCCATCCACACCTCATAAAGTGTGAGTGCAATGCCAGGAGAAGTGCCACGCACCGCTGCTTTTACAGCACGTCAAGCACACTTTTTTTTTTTTACAAACCTTGTCTTCTCTCACTTTCTCTCATATCACGTTCCTGGCTATCTATTTATGTGATATTACTCATTCCCTGCTTCCCTACTTTTCTGCTTTGCCCCTGCTAAGTATTGACCGGAATTTCAACTGCCCCCTTTAGATACTTCGCTCTCTTTCTCTCTCTTTTTCTATCAAATTTCTCCAACAAGGAGTTGGAGCGTAACATTGAAAGGGTATAATCAATGGAAAAGCACCACTTAGGGAGCCCATTTGATGCATGCTGCAGGACAGAGTTGATTCAAGGGTGTGGATTGAGTCAAGCCTCATTTCGTATCCTCCCCAATTAGTCATCCACCCTGTGCCCTTTATAACCCCCTTTTCTGGAGAAGGACTGTAACAGACGAACCCTTATATCACACTAAACTATGGATGAGTAAAAATATCTTTCACCGTCTCAATCCCGCAGCTTCTCCTACAAGAAGATAGAGACATTTCTTTTCGCTATCTCTCTCCCCTCCCTCCTTTTGTTCCAGCTTGTCACCTTTGCTAGAATAAGTTGAAGCACTGCCCCCTCTCCTCTAACCTCAACATCTCGTCTTTTTTAACCTCCTCCATCACTCCCTCTCGCTTGCACCGCTCCAACTTCTCCATCCATCCACCCATTTTCCCTCCATTATAAATCTCTAGCAAAATCCTACTTAAACCTGCATCAGCAGCTGTCCTTAAAACTCCATTATCTACAATTACTTCAGCATTAAGGTGCCACATCACACCTGCCCCCACATAACAGCGCCCTCGTCTAAAAATATTAAACCTGCCCAGAAGGGATTTGTGCTATTTTGATTTTCTTCCTCACTTTTTTTGTACCTGCGGTGCCGCAGCACTCATGGTGAGGCTTGTGAGCCAGAAAAAACAATAGTCTGGATTAACACTCCTGGTTAGTGTCAATGTGTTGGTTGTGTGTGTAGTATTAAAACTGGTGTGTTTCCCAGTCTGATCAGAGGTGGGAGGTTACTAGTCCTGACTGATTGTAAGAGACAACCAGTGTGTGTGTGTAATGAACTGTGTGAACGATAGTTCGGTTTACGTGGGACACTTTTCTCCTTTCTCCAGTGGCCTATTTACATGACTTGTGATCTTTTCCGCTGGACATTCGCAGATACAACTCAAACAGAAGCTTTCCGATACAATGTTTACATGCAGCAGCTATCGGCTAAGGGAAAGGCTTTCCGAAAGGATTTTGACTTCCTCCTCCTATCCGAATGAAAAAGTTTTTTTCCATTCGGATAGGGGTGTTTTCATGCAGCATTTTCTTCCCGATTAGACGTCTTTTCCGAATCTAATCGGAATTAAGCTGTCCATGTAAACCCACCTAATGAGCCTTGACTACGCAATCATGAGTATCATCATATAGTGTTCACCCAGGGATTTATTTTTTGTAGGAATCTGTGATCAGCCAAACCTGTCCATCCACTAAAAACACAATTAACTATAACATTATAACCACCTGCCTAACCAAATTTAGGGCCCAATTTCTCGGGAAAAAACAGCCCTGATTTGGCAAGGCATGGATTCACATGCTATGATATCTGGCTACATGATGTTAACAACTTCAGTTGGTCAAGAACTTGAACTTGCTTTTGTGCTTTTGTGTTTTTCTCAAACCCTTCCAGTGTGGTAGGGCACATTACACTGACGAAAGAGGCCAATGCCATCTGGGAATACTTTTTCAATGAAGGTCTGCAGTAATGTGTAGGTAGATGTACGTGTCAAAGTAAGATCAATTTGAATGGCGTGATCCATGGTTTTCAAAGATAAAAATAACTTCATCACTCTGCAACTTCTTGTGATGGTCATGGTTGTCATCCTCTTCTCCGGCTCTGATGTTGATGTGCCGATTTAAACCGCTTTGGCAGTGGACAAAGGGGACTTTGGTCTAGAGCTACGTAAGTAGCAAATATTAGTAGTTTGCATTTATAATGTTATGGCTGATCAGCATAATTTTTTTTCCCTTGGTTGAGCTTTTTCAGCGTTTTTGATGTGCATTGTGAATTGTGAAAACATGTGTTTGTTTGGAACATTTGGTCACAATATTTTTACATTAACAAACAAATATTTCCGAGGATGCCGATACGTAAAGAATAAACGACATTAAAAATTACATGAAGTTAATTTAAACATAGACATCCTGCACCACACAAAATTATGTTTCCCTTATCAAAACATTCAATACTTTATTAAAATGTTTTTTTACTCTATCTAGTCTTCTCATTAAAATCAGGATTGGGGGTCATTTCTGTAAATTATGATGACATCGACAGCTATTTGTATCAGCTCATGCTAGTCTGATATACTTGAAAAAAATGTACTCAGTTAAATAGAGGACTTTCTCTTTGTTTAGAATTGACAAATAGCTATTCACTTGTCACCCTGAAACATTGTACTGTAAATGGTGATTAAAGAACAGCTTCTGTTTGCTACAATGTTTGGCATATTATTGCTCCATGTTCCTTTGGGGAAAATTGTACTCAAATCATTCAAATTGTACCTAATGTTTGCTATGAGCAGAAATTAAGAACTGGGGTGGTTACAAACTAAGAAATAGATGGTTATAAAGATGCGAAAAGGAGCATTGAATTTAGAAAAAACATTCACATTATATGTTGGCGTTCATGTGTCCCACAATGCTCCTTGGGTCTGTATGAGTATTTGTATGTGTTTGAAAGATGTGTGACAATGCTGAGGGCTAGGAGATGCAATTTGCAAGTGTTGGGAATGGACATGTAGGGAGGGTGGTTGGCAGAGCGATTGAGGGAGAGGGCTGTGCAGACTCAGCTGTAGGTAGCCTGATCTGCTCTGATTGACAGTGATGGCAGATAAAGTGCTTGTGGAGAGGGGAGTGTGAGCAGAGCTGCAGGCAAAGATAACGGCCAAGATCAGCACCCTGCCACGTCACACACATTGAAACAGAGGTAGAGCCCAGTAGAGACAGAGAGATTGAGCTGTTGAGGTATTGGTAAATGGAATTGGCACCCAGGAGCAAATATGAAGTTTATTATCCCGATTCATATGTGTGAATTAAGTCTATGGTTGTGTATTGCATGTGCCTTGTTTATCAGAGGACGCACACACTCAACAAGTTCTGCACCAGTAGGTAGGCTTCAAGGAGGAGGGCAACCAATCAGCTCATAGTCAAAGCAGTCATTGCCATTTCCAGGGCAACACTACCGTAACTTCATCCAAAGCAAATAGATTAACTCTCCGCCTCATCTCTGTCTCCATGACTATGTTTTTCTCTGACCTCCTTCTCTTTGCCCTTTGCTCTGTATCTCATAATTTTTCCATGTTTCTCAGTTTTTCCACCATGGCGATTTACTTTCCATTTTCAGCTTTAATTCTTTTCATCCCCATCACACTCACTTGGCGAGAGTGATAGGGATTTATTTACTTTTCTTTTGTAAACACAGCAATCTTGACCTCTCACCCTCTCCTTTGTTCATTTCACATACAAATTTTTTTTGTAATTTTGCTTTCCCTCAATTTCTTCAAAAGAAACTTGTATTATATATATATATATATATATATATATATATATATATATATATATATATATATATATATATATATATATATATATAATTTTTTTTTACCTCTGTCTTTAATCATTTATTTCACTAATCTTGTACTTTATATTCTTTCTTCCTGTCACCTTAATTTTCTGTCCTCCTCCCTTTTTCTCCTTGAGAGAACAGACTACCTTTTTCCCTAAACTGTGTGCTCTGTTCTTTTTAATTTCCTCTTCCTCCCCCCCCTTTTCCATTCTCTTTTTTTTTGTCTCTCCTTCCTGTTCTCCTGTAAAAGCTCTGGTCTTCAGCCATCCTCCCTTCCATTATGCCATGGGGTCCAGTGATGGCGTATTTTTGCAGTGATGCTGGAGGCATTGATGATGACTCTTTAGGAGATGATTATGTGGTCAGGGCCCTGCAGCCTTCTCCGCTGCCCCGCACAGCTGGAGCTCTGCCCTGCTTATTTGTTTCTCAATGTGTTAGTGCATGGAAATACATTGAAATTTATGTATGTGGTGGACATTTGAGTATGCGATGTATCTCCCTCTAAATTCAATAATATAGGCCTCAAATAAAAATGCATGTAAAGGCTGCATGTATCACTTGCCACCGAAAAGACTCCCACTGTCCAAATCTTTAAATAATCCATGCAAATTGTATGTATTAAATACATTTTATTCCACAGTTTTAGATGTAAACATTGATGAACGGCGCTCATTCAGTCCTGTTTTCTGAATGGGCTTTTGCTAGAATGAAGAAATCACCGTCATCTGTGTGCTGTTGTGTGTGTGCGTATTGTACTTGTGTAGTCCCTTTGTCCAATTCTGTGTCATCCATGTGTCTCGAGAGGAGCTCCACGCTCCATTTTACCAGTGATGTAAATAACAGACAACTATAAATAACAAACACAGAATTGTAGAACTGGCTGTCTATGTTTGCTCCTTCACTGTTATCTCTTTCTATATCCTCTCTTGTCTTTGTTCTCGCTTTGAACTGCCGAGCCCCAGCCCGAAAGCACACAGATTCCTGGAGCCCCTGGCATTTTGACTAGCTGGAATATTTTTGCCAGCCCTTGTTGTCCGATTGTTCTAGTATAAATGCAAAAGAACGGTCGGCCGTGGTGTTCAAGCCAGCAAAATCGCTCTATCTCTCTCACTCCCTGCTGGAGCAATGGCCTGACTCCGCTCATTGCTTTCACCTAGAATCAGGAGTAGAGGTTAGGTTGAGACTCCGCATCACAGAGACAATCAATTCCTTTCATAAAATAAAACGGCGGATATGAAAGGAGCTTGATAAATGACAGGCTATTCAGTCCTAATTGTAACTCTTTAAAATGTCTTGGTGATGATTTGAGCATCCCTCGACTGAAGTTACTGAGATCAAAGTGAAGAGAAGAAGATTAAAAGGCACTGACTGTGTCTTAATGGCATGTCTCCGACTCATGACCCCATATGGCCTCAAGCTCAGAGGAACGGACGATATACCGCACCTAACAGCCAAATAAATTCCCAGTCTCCACAGAAAGCGGTCTTAACCGAGTAACACCAGTTCCTGGATCGTGCTGCAGTAAATCATCATCCCTCAAGTTCAGCCTCATTATGGCTTACTAGCACTGAATAAACATAAAAGGGTAGAATTAAAAGAAAAAGTGAGATGTGGGTTTCGACAGCAAGCAGCCAAAGGGGGAACATGCAAACGTAGAAAATCGGAGCTAAAAACTCTCACAAGTCAAGAAAAAAAATTTCTAATAAAGACAGATGACAGTCAAACACAGGGAGTATCACTGGTAGAGGAAATCAGGAGGTAGCAAGAGTGTGTGTGTGTGTGTGTGTTTGAGTGTGTGGGTTGGGGGGGTTGATAGAGATAAATGGGGTTAGATGAGATGTAGCCATTAGGACGATGGAGGGGAGCAAAGAGGTGCGAGAGAGGAGGAGAGCATGGAGCTGTTGCTGGTCCGCTGCATCCCCTGAGCCGACTCTGAGACGATGTTTAATCAGGCCTGTGAACCTACGAGACTGAGGTCACCCTGGCACACTCATTAGACCTGATGGGAGCACTATACCGGGACAGATGAGTTCAATCTTTACTCCGTTCATCCATCTCTCAAAACATACACATATAATCACCTCACACCCCCTCACGTGCCATCCCCTCCTCTCTTGGCCCGAATGCTTCATAGCACCCTATCATTTCTGTGTGCGCATCTCTGCATTCAGGGACACCAATATACACATTCATAGGTGGCAAACACACACACACAAAGAATCCTCATTGTGGCTTTGGTTGATCCTCTGTATACCAGCAATAGTTGGGTGTAAGCCAGGGATCTCCAGGAAAGACCAGAATCAAAATTGATAAAATGCACAAAAGGAAATGACTCCGTAATGGACAACAGAAGGGTTGCCGAATCAAATAAATACAGGGCTCCAAATGTACTGTAGTATTAATAACAACCAGTTTTTCATAAGCTTAATTTGCCTAAGCATCTCCTTTAAATTAATTTATAAAATTCAAACACAATGTTTAATCAATACGGCCAGTCAACTGGAAATGACGATTGCTCCATCCGGACCAAACAGGTTGGAGTCAGGGGAGCTGATAAGAGTTACACAGGTATGTTTCCTGAAGCTCAGCACACAGCCCTGCATGCTTCCCCCACCTAAATTAAGGAAAATATATATATTACCATGCAAATGACAACCCCCATTGCATGCCAAGGAGTTAATTACATGCCAACCTATCAGAAGGTTAACATAACTAAATACATTTGGCTTTGGCAGATTAGGATGGAAAGAGGAGGAGGAGAAAAATAGAGAGTGAAAAGCATTTGCTGTGGTGCTGTATCAATCGAAAAAATATTCCAGTTATGGCCAAAAAGATTTTGAGTTTGTCAGGAGACACACAAACAGACAGAAAAAAACAGCAGAAGACAGGTTGGCCTGAAGAATTACTAATAATTTTTTGTTACAAAGAGGGACAACAATTATTCTCTCTGTGCTTCAAAGCCTGCATTGCCTCTCCCCCACTTAACCAAACCCATCACAGGATATATACAAACATATTTTATTATCGCAAATCTTTGGGTGAATGTTGGTTATTGAAACTGCACAGGATCAGATCTGTCAATATAATCAGACAACATTCAGACGCAATGCACTCGGTATACAATACAGAGAAACCAGGGTTGCATTGACATCCCAGAGCAAACAAGATTTTCATTGCCATTGTGCAATAGGAAACTTACCTCTGCAAAATAAAGCATACTTTAGATTTCTCTTACAGGAACCGCAGAGAATGTCCTATAAATCCTGATTGTGACAGTTGTGTAAATATTTATGTTCAGCCGCCAGACTGAGACTAACAGCAGAGGACATTGTGACTGGGGAACTACCCTCTTCAGCACATTAACTCAATATTCATCTTCCTATCTTGCTCTATTTCTCCCATTATCTTCCCGGTGACAGACCCTACATGTATATTCATTACTGACCTCTGACTGTCTCAACAGTGGAAGGCAGGAGAACGGCAGGCTGCTGTGATGGCATAGTGAAGCCGGTCATAACTGTACAACAGCGGCTCAATGATAGCTTTTTGTGTGTGGTAAATATGAGAGGCAATGAATCCAGATGCAAAGGCAAGCTGTCTGAAGCAGCCATTTTTATCATTGTTGGCCTCACTGTGGTCCTGCCAGCTCTTTCTGTGATAAGTTACTTGCGCTTTGGGTGGTTGGAGGACGGACCACAATACGGGAAAGGACATAAAGTGGGATGCTGCTGGGGATACTGAAGGAGCAAACGACGGGTTGGTGGCGAGAGAGGACAGATATAATGACTACTTTTTTACTAGTCCGTGTTTCTGACTGGTATCTTTTCAGGTGTAATTCATGATTTACAAGCAATAAGTAATGGTACTGATTCAAGAAGAGAAAGCCTGACTTTTGTCTCAAGGGATGGGTATGAGATTTATTCGGAAATGTGACTAAATGTGAGTTAAGAACCATTTCTTTCCTCCTAGCGGTACATAGATACCACTGTTTGTCACACTCAGTACAAGTACGAGTCAGGGCTTCTGTGACTAGTGGACGTAATGGATTACGTCAACGCTGAACATTCAAATTTGTCAATTTTTAACGTTAACACGTCACTTTTCATACACGGTGAAGCTGCAACATCACAATGTGCTTGCACGTCATGATGTCAATCATTTTTTGGCTTCAGTCATTTGTCGGCTGAGCGGTTCTACAGACTCTGAAAATGACAGTGGCAGCTGAGTCTGACTCTGTTGCTGCAGAGTTGGCTCATTTCAAACTTTTAGTGTAGAGTACTTAAAGTTAGCAGAAAACAAGAAGTGGGTTTGTACCTTGTGCAGAGTTACCCTAGGATACCACAGCAGCACAAGTTCTTTGCATGAGCACTTGAATTCTCTATAATGGACTGCCAGGAACGTCAAAAGTGCTGCCGGTTCATTAGTAGGGAGGGCTCTTATATCTTATGACTGTTTAATAATATGTGCCCTTAAGTCTTTGTATTACCTTACAAATTCAAATACCTGTGGCTATTTGTACTAATTACGGAGGATGTTTGTGATATTAATCCTGTGCGAATGTACCATATTTGTAATAAAAAATTCTACACATATTAAAAGCTCAGGTGATCATTTTAGTCCACTGCAAATCAGCATCCAGTGATTTTGGGGCGGAATTCACAATAATTGTGTCCTCTCCCCGCTTCTTCTGGCTCCTTCCTGATTGTACTGTACTTTACTTGAATTTACTGACATTTCCCCCTGGATATGTCAAGGCCCCGCGCAACACCTGCTGCAACCAGGTCAGCTGTCAGCGCCTAGGTGTGTGTGTTGGACGGAGACCCTGGCATAAGGGGCAGAAGTTCTTAGGATCGGACATCACCGACGGCATGGACGTCCCCAACCAAACACCCTTGCTTCCACCTCGCGTTATGTAGTCCTTTTCCTCGATTCCAAGGTACATCCGGGCACCCAAACTAGCTGCAATAATTAATGTGTTTGCAGAAAACATTTACCATTGACACTGCAAACTTATAGTTCAAAACAGTATTTCATTATATCCAATACTGCTGCAATAATTTGATCAGGAAATAGTCAGAGGAAACAATACATATGAATTCTGCCCCCAAACCACTGAGATGCCCACTCAAACTGGATTAAAGTTATCCCCTGACCTCTTTGTTTGGTAAAATCTGGTAGGTAACTTGTGTTTTTTTAGTTTTACTTAACAAATTACTGGAATGGTGCAGCCACAAGAGAATGCGAATAAGGCATTAAGTAAGTTCGAGTTTTGCACTCAATTAAGAAAAAGACACAAAACATATCCGTGTTAGCTGTAAAGAACAAATATGTTTATAGCTAACAGGGAGATGGTAATGGATGGTTGCTAATTGTTTCTAATAGCTGTTCTGTTTAGCATACGTCTTGAACATTGAATTGCACTGATTCTTCTGGTGTTAAATCCAATTGCTTGTGTTGAGGGCGCTGCTTTTAACACATCTTTTCAACAGTTTAGCAGAGTATAGTTTGCAGTCTGTTTAATATTTTGAAACAATATTTCCAGGTCAATGATATTGCTCCTCCACTACCTACTTGTTTAACTTACAAAACATATTGTGGGGCCTTTCTGTGTGGAGTTTGCCTGTGCTCCCAGTGTTAGCATGGTTTCTGTAAAAGGACTCCATCTTCCTCAAACAGTCAAAATATATGCAATATTGGGGAATCAGTGACTAAAAATTGTCTCTGAGTGGTAATGGTTGTCTGTCTCTGTGTGGGCCCTTCGATGAACTGGTGGCTAGCTCAGTGTGTACCCTGCTTCTCACCCAATGTCAGCTGGGATAGGCTCCAACTGATCCGTGGCCATGAACACGATAAGCAGTTACAGAAAAGAAATGAATGAATGTAGTACACGAGCCCAATATCTGAACAATTCATGATCGTAAGACAAATAAAAATGATTTATGCACATAGCCTCAGCTGCACTTTGTGTTTATGTGCTGCTTCGTGATTGTATACACTATAACATGTAATGTGGTCAACATGGCGAGTCTTGAACATACTTAACACGATCACATTACCATTGTCGCATTGTGTATGTGTTAGTATACTGATGTTAGTATTAAGCTCACAGAGTCGCTAGCATGGACTGAGTTCTACTTAAAGGGTGAATGTATAAGATCAAGGGGATGAAGTTGAATACATACATTTTATTTATTTATTTTAGAACAAACACTGGCCCTCGAGAAGGCCGTTCAAATTTGCATATTTCTGGCCACTATAGGGATGAAACAAGGGTGTTTAACTGTTTTCAACCTGCAACCACACTGACCTTACAATTGCATCTACAACTAGTGAAACTCTTACATAAATCAGGAAAACAGGAATTCTTAATCAAAGACAAAAATGCCTTGACTAGTTATTTGAAAAGCAATTCCAGATTTTGATTTGTGATACTTGTTGATAAATTTTGGTCAGTACACTAAAATATATTAAAGTTTGACACAGAGTCCAGGAATGTATGTGTTATTGTTCAAACATAATTTCTTCATTAGGCATTCAGGCTAAAAAATAAATATATCAAGCATTTACAGCTAATGATAGCAGGGGTATTTGTCCCTTGTGAATGCTTGTGCCATGAGAGTGTGAGTGTGTTTGAGGATACAGTATATCTTTGTGTGTATGGGAGATGGGGGAACTTATCTGCTGTGCGAGACAAGGGGGTCTAACAAGGATGTATGGCTCTTTCAAAATCCATCTGCAGACATTTTTCTACTGTCATTCAGTCCTTCTGTCCCACAAAACACATCCAACCTCTGAGCACATACAAACACACACACTCCAACAACAACCTTTCTTGTGCCATTACTTCCACTATTACAGCATTCTCCCAGAGCCGACAAATCACAGGCGTGCTTGGAATTCAGAGCTGCAATGGCCCGAGCCTCGGTTTAGCCCTGCAATGGAGGTAGAACCTTTATCAGTCGTCTGAGCTCTGTGGCTCTTATCTCTGCCTTACCTCCAGGTTATTTAGGTTCAGTCTGCGGTCAGATTATCAAGTCTAAGAAAAGTCTTAATTTCATTGGATTCTGCAGCTGATTAATTAGCTGATTGTTTTCATTATCATTTAAGAAGGGAAAATATATGCAATGTTTGAGCCCTGAGATGTATGTCTCAGATATACATACTGTCAAAAAGATTCAAATTGGATGTTATTTGAGATTTTTAAACACAGTTGCATAAGAATTACAAAGACATAGCTCACTTTGTGCTTCACCGCACAATCATATCTTGTTTCAAGGCTCACCCTCGTTTTTGGACTTTTTTTTAAACAATTACGACTTTTTAATGTAATCCATCATTCACTATATTTTCTTTCTGAACCGTCTTAGAGCGGCAATATACAGTCACATATTTATTTTCAGTTTTGCAGTTTGCTTTTAATTGGAAAAGCTGTTCAATCACACTTCCGTGTTGCCGCATGTTTTTTGAGAGCTAGAAGTATTTGGATATAAATCATTAAACCATTTTCCATCATGCTTTGTTTTTCATGCTTTTGTACCTAATGCCATTTTTAAGATATGCATGAACAATACTTGGCAGTTGAGCCTGCTCTCTCATTTCAACCAGAGGTAAATAGAGAGAATTAAACTGCAGAGAATTTGGCAGCTGAAATATTTGTTGATTTTCAGTCATTTTTCTGATTTCAATGCTGCTTGGACTAATAAGTGAAAGGGTTATAAAATCACTTACTGAATTTACATGGTAAAAGTTAACCAATACTCATTTCCTCATCTTAGTTTTAAGTATCAGGTTGTTTAGATGTTTGAGGAGATATTTCGGGAGACCCTGCGTGTGGCTGTATTTTCTATTTGTTAATATGTTTACTGTTTCGAGAATATTTCTTAGTATTATAACAGAAATATGAAAAAATATTTTTTTTCTACTCATGATATAATTCCACTTGGTTGCAGTTCACATTGGCAGCACGGTAGCACATTGGGTAACACAGTTGCCTCAAAGCAAGAAGGGATCAAACCCAACCCTAACCACCTTGGGGTGGAGTATAAGAGAAATGGACTTGTAAACTCCAAGTCCATACCTGCACAGAATGCATCTCATTATAGTTTAAAATCACTGCAGTCTCAGTCTGTGGGTGTGATAACACAACACTGCACATGCAAAAAGATTTAAAGCTATGTTAACAACCCATTTTAAACAATCCAAATATTAAGATGACGAACACACATGTCTGAGGAGAAGACAGCAACGTCCACATCAGAAGATGTTCACTAAATCAGTAAATGGCAAGACAGTCTGATTTGCAGCTAAAGTACAAACACAGTCGTTCTCTTTATTGTTCAGGGAGATAAGCACTGCTCACTGAGTTCCACTCCTCTCATTACTCAAAATAATGCAAGTTCGCATATTTTATCAACCAAAACAATGCAATCCGATTAATCATGACAGGATTGTTTGTTTGGAGGACTAAGACATTAAGCCAACTTATTAAACTTAATTACTGTATGCCTAGTATGGCGTAATGAATGCAATTGTCAAACCAAAACTGTCTGTATTTCAGAGGAATAACTCACAGTGGTTTCATTTATCATTGTGAGTTTCTTTAATGAGCAGTGATCTTCTTGTCTAGATGATAAGTCAGCACGCACCATTATTATATTAATCAAGAGTTTCTTTTATCTCAAATAAAAATTATGCAAATCTATCTCTTCTCTTCTCTTCTTTTCTCTTCACAAGAAACCTACTTTGATCCAAACAGGATAATAACAGCACTTTTTTGGTCCTGGGCTAATGGCAAAATGAAGAAGCAGCAGGTGTGCCTCATATTACAGTTTTCACCTGGTTTCCCCTTGCCTTTTATCTCCACTCGTCTCCTTTCGGGTTCCCGTTTGCTTGAGTAGTGGTCGTGGAAGTGCGAGTGTCGGATAATTTGAATGGTATTAATTTTCCTGTTATCGGTTTTCACTGTGGTTTCAACTTCTATGCTTTCTAAGTGATCAAGTAAGTTATTTCGATGGTTTAGCGGGACTGACAGGTGTTTGTTGCAAGTAATGGCATCCTCCGGGACCCTTCTTCCGTCTATCTGGCATGGAGTTCGGATAGTCCCGCCGGACAATCATGTTCAGGTGGAGGACGTTCTGTTGGCCATGAACAGGTGCTGTTGAACAGGTCGGCCATGATAATCTATCGTTTGCCTAAAAAATGAATAAAGATGTTGTTTTTGATAAAAATGAGTCGATGATGTATCAGCTGTTAGAGAGGGACTATTCCTAAGGGACCTGTTTGTGCAGGTTTCCCCATTGTCAGTCCCCTCAAAGCGGATCACCGTATCCGGTATTCCATCTTTTTTACCATACAAGCTGTTGGAGAACGAGCTCCGTAGATTTGGTAAATTTGCCAGTGGGTTTAAGACCATAGGTCTGGGCTGTAAAGACCCCAGACTGAAGCACGTGATGACTTTGAGATGGCAGTTCTTCATGTTTCTGGACTCTCCAGAACAAACCCTGCAGGTGTCTGCCAGAGACAAAGAGGGAGATGGACAATCTATGGTTTATGACAGCTCTGGGCAGATGAAGTTTTTTGAATCTGGTGATGTCGGACACAAAAGCACTGCATGTCCACATTAGCAGCCAGCCTCCGACGTCGGTTTTCCAGGTGCCAACGTCACCGGTGGTGGATCAGCGGCAGCTGTCGCCTCCGTTGCGGAGGCTGACCAGCCTGAGTTGTCTGGTGGTCGCGGGTGTGTTAGCTGATTGTGCTGCTGTGGAAGTGGTTAAGAACGACAAGGTGTAATGTTTAATTAAGGATGTAGATTTAGAGGACCAACCCAAAACTAAGGGGCCACAGGCCGCTGTGTCTGCAGAGAAACCCAGCAACTCAGGCTGCAGCTGCTGAGGTCTAGCCAGAGTCTGAGGAAGCTGTCTCCGTAGATGTTAGTGATAATACTGTGCTCAGCAGCCAGGTGTCTGTTAAAGGTGATGAAATGGAGTATGACTCTGATAAAGTATCACTAAAGCAAATTGTTACCAGGAGCTCTGATTTATACTCTTTGGGAAAAATAAATCAGTTCTTGGATGAAACTTTTAAGAAATCTGTAAAAGTGAATGATTATTTTTCTTGATACTGACAAACTCATCAGATCAGTGGATGTTTTGAAAAGACTTGTTGGTTTCTACCTGCTGTATGAGAAAAAATGTTTCCGCCTTAAAAACATTTAACTGCTGTAAGAACAGTTACAAAAGGAAAAACTGCTCGTAAACCTATGAAGTAAAAACGATCATGGATCACATGGTGAATTCAAACTCAAACTGTTTGCTCTTTGTTTCATACTGTCTTTTCCTCTTTTCATTATTTCATAGGAGGATTGGAGAGATAAGCAGAAACAATCATTCATTTCAGAGCTTTCCGCTGTAAAAAGCATGGATATGCTGTTTCTGCAGGAAACGCACACGGTTCCGGCTGATGAGACGGACCAGGCTTTATGGTGGGAGGGCTACTTGGGTACCATCAGAACTGCCTCTGTGTTTGTGGCGATTCTAAGGGCACTATCGATTTCCCTCTAGACAGAACCAGTGAGGAACCACACCCACAGTGTTCCACAGTGAGGCAGTGTCTCAGTAGCCTCCACCTGGATCTGCTGGATAATGGCCAGTAACAACAGGATTAACTCGGCAAGATTTGACAGAATTTATATTTCAAAAAACCTCAGCTCCAGGATCTCACACAGCTGTAAAAGTCCTGTCTGTTTTTCTGACCACCATCCTGTAAGCATGGACCTGGTCATCTCACCAGGTGAAAATGTTAGGTCCTGCTGGTATGTCAACAACAGGCCCCTACAACATCGCACTGACATTCTGTCAGGGGGGAGGTTCGAAAGGCCCAAATTCGGCCAACAGTGCACCTCACAATCCACGACTAAAATGAAGACGGCCATCGAGGAGCTTGAAGCTGATATTGACAATACTGAAGCAGGTATAGATAGTGACTCAGATCCCAATATGAGTCGCCTGCTTCATGAAAGAAGAGCGTAAAGGGTGCCCATGTTAGGTCTCGCTTCCTCCAGTTGAAGGATGTGGATGCTGCTAGTGCCTACTTCTTCAAGTTTGAGAACTTGTTGGCACAAAGGAATAGATGACCTGCCTTCAGCTTCCAGGGAGCAGAATAACAACCAACCCGGATGAGATAAGGATACATGCAATGAGCTTCTTCTCTGACATCTTTAGGGCGGAGGACAGCTCTATAGAGTGTCATGATGAGCTCCTGGAGGTGCTTCCTCAGCTCAGCCCTGGAGAGAGCTGCTCTAGATTGTGAGGCAACTCTGGAGGTGCAGATACTTGAAGTCAACCATATGGCATTAGAACGAGTGGCAGGGATGGATGGGCCCTCAACAGACTTTTTTAAACAGTTTTGGAATATCCTTGGGCCTGACCTTCATGGTGTTTTCCTGGAATGTTCTAAAACAAGTTCTTTCCCTGTCTGCTGTCAGAGAGCTTGGTCTCACTGATGCCAAAACAAAGGAGATCTGGCTCTATTGAACAACTAGAGGCATATTGCGCTTCTCTCCAACGAATATTAGGTGCTTTCCAAAGCCTTGGCAAACAGGAATAAAGAAATCCTGGAGATTATCATTCATACAGCTCAAACTTAATGTATGACTGACAGGACAATTATGCATAATATTTTTCTTATTCGTGATGTGATTGACATTTCAAAAACATACAGTGTAAATGTTGGTATTGTTTCTTTTGGCGGAGGGAAACAATACCAATCACTCTCATTTGTTTTCTACACTTAGGGTGTTTGGTATTGGTGATGTTCTTTTCTCTTGGGTAAGGTTATTGTATGAAAGTGCACAGTGTATGGTGAAGATGGGAGCAGGGCTCAGTCGACCAATCCTGGTACGGCGAGGGATAAGGCAGGGTTGGCCTATTTCAGAAAATCTTTAAAGCCTTGCTATTGAACCCTTGTTGGGCAGGCTGAGGGAGCGTCTGGGAGCTGCCCAATGCTTAGAGGAAACCCTGTGCTTATATGCAAAAGCCTCTCTGCATTGTTGAAATAGGCTAAAGGTAAAGCTCTGCTATTGGGACATTGGAAGGATCAGGCAGTGCCCAGTCTGCTTGGAGGACTTTAGTGGGTGAAAGAAGGTCTGAAGGTTCCTGAAGTATTTTTGTGAACTGAGGCTTTTAAGGCCAAGAGCTGAGAGGGTGTTAAGGAGAAGGTGAGTACGCGGTTGTCTAAATGGAAATGGTCTCTACCCCAGCTGTCATATAGGTTAAGCAGTCTGGTACCTGCCTGTGGCCTAAGGAGGGCAGGGACTGGTTAGCATTCAGTCAAAAACAGCTTCCTTCAGACTGCAAACGGCACAAGGACTGGTGTACAGCTGTGGCTTGAGCCGGTTTGACGTAGCATGGCTGTTGCTGAGGAAAGGCGGGAGATTGGGCTATGATAAAAGTCTGTTCCTTCTGCAAACAGACCAAGTGGACTATATAAGGCTGACACCTTTCTACAGATCAGTTTTACAAGCTTGGCAGATTCTCAAAACAACTCGACACACCAACGAAACTTCTGGCATTTTATTGTTTGGGGAAGCTTTGATTTTTTAACCACCCCAAAAAGGCTCAAACACTGCAGTCTGCCAGCCTGTGCACCAACTCAGAACAACTGGCTGCACCAAACTGGGACATTGAATATGACATCATCATCGGTGGACGTACTCAGGGGGAGCAGCAACATCACATCCATTAGGCTAATAAACCGAGTGGTGGAGGAGGTCTGTGCTGCCCTGCCACAACATCTGAGGGCTTTTGCAGTGAACATATCTTTGTATGAACTATAGAGTGAGTACAGCTTCACCTCTCTGTCCATCACCTCATCTGTTGGCGAGTGGCAAGAGGGAGAAAGACAGCTGCTGTCCCTCACAATCCCTCCTTTGGAGAAATTTCAAACTATAGAGAGGAAAGTCATCTACCATATCTGTATCAACTTCTTAACCTGTGTCCTCTGGTTGGGCTAAGGGAGTCGAGGTGGCCAGTGTTTTTGGGTTCAAACTTTTTTGAAGAAAATCAGCTGGCGCTCCCTGTGCAAGCTGCCCGTTGAAAAACTGACAGCAGACGCCGAGCGGATTCAGATCACACCTGAACCTTTTTATCAGGCTCAGCAAAGTTGGCCATTTGGCTGACACGTAAGAACCTGGCACAGAATGTTGGCCTGGTGGGACCGATGCTGATTCTGGAAAGACTTTTGAAGGCCAGAATGAAAGTGGAGCATGCATATTATAAAGAAAAAAGGCCAATATGCAGGGGTTTATCCTTATATGGGCAGTGGGGGGTGTCTTATGCTCTGTGGGGGATGATGAAGAGTTGATACTAAACTTTCAAGATATTTTTGTTTTGCTTAACAGTCAGGTGTTGAAATGACTGTGTTTTGGATTTTGCTTTGCAATTTGCCTAATAAAGGGATTTTGAAAAAACTCTCTCCCTTCTCGCCAAGACATCTTGGATACATTTCCTTCTGTTGTCTCCATCCGAAGCTTGTAGAGTAAGGGGAGGCTGAAATAAAAAGAATAGCAGAGGGTTTGTCCTGAGATCTTCCAGATAATCTTTGTCATGCACTACACAAACATATTCCAACATGTCACACACATCACGGAGCCTCTTTTGTGCCCCTAATGGCAGACTATCTTGTGGTTAATCGTGACAAAGTATTTCCAGGCTGTTAAAACCAGTCCTAAACTCCAACTTGTGTCTTTTCCTTCTCCACAAACCCAAGCCCCCGTTGGTTAAACCTACCGATCCCCACAGCCACACAGCTACAATCTGGAAAAAGCCTGTCTCTGCCCCTCCATGTCTGCCCGATTCAGAGACAAAGCTGTATTTTGTGCTGTTATGTTTTGTTTGTCAGCAGTGTGGATCTTAAAGATTTATGTTGAGTAGAGAAAGAGAAAGAGTGCAGTGGCATATTTTTTTCAATGCGTATGGTTTTGAATTTCGGCACATAGAACATGTGTGTCCATTTATTATGGAAGGCCAGGACCACGTCTATGCCCTCAAAGTTAGATTGCAATTAAAAGGCAGGGAAATTACTGTGTTAAAATGGCACTTAAGGAGCCCGGAGCTCAGCTGGCTAGACCCATTTCTGTTAGAGTGGCCACTGACGACTCCCAATTCTCTCAACCAATTATCTGAGCGCTCATCTATGCACAGCAGGTACACTCCTTTACCATAACCAATCAGAGACCTAAGCGCCTAAGGTTAGTCACCATGGCAAATCAGCTTCTCATCAGAACAGATGAGGAAATTGAGAACTTTCTTGTAGCAGGAACTATTGAACTGGAAATATATTTACTGTAACTCTTAGGTACTTTAACTACATTCAGAACTGTAACTGGATCCTAAAACAATCACAAGAACTGGAAACAATCCCTACAAGGGTGAAAACAACTAACACCCAACCGCCAGTCAAAAGAAGTCGGCGTGTGAGCATGTGGCTAGCTGTCAGATCAATACGTGGCTTCCAGATCGTCTCCTACGCACCTATGTTTGTATGTGAGAAATGACCTACTCATGTGTTGTGCATGTGGTGAATGCTCACATGCATAGTGCACTGAAGGGTTATTTCCACATTCTATCTAGGGCTTCTAGAGCAAGAGAGATGAGTAGTACTAATGTGACTGCGGGAATTACCTGAAAAAGGGAGGAAGACAAAGAAAGGAGGAATGGGTAACAGCATCAAAAAAGATGGGTTGAGAGTGATACATGTGCTAGAGGCATATATGCCCATGCATATATATGACTGCGTGATATCCTGCCACTCTGCTCTCTCCAGCACCCCATGCCCTCCCCACTATTCACTATTGACATTAATTTGACAGGCCTGAGTTGACAGACTTATAGCTGGGAGGGTAAGCGATTGTAAGGCCCGGCGCTGTTGGGAAGCTGTTGACTTGATGAGTGGATGAGAAGCTGGCAATGAGATCGGGAATCTGTGACCATCCTGGGGATTGATTGCGAGGTGACGGAGAGTTGTCGCTACATTGATGCGATGGTGTGGGATAGACAGACTCTGAGATGCTAGGGGTGTTGTGGTGGGAGTGGTCCTTCAGGGATTGTTTGCAGTGGACCTCAGCTGGGCTTAAGACGTGCCACATCTTTGATTACCACTCAGAAATTTCCGACAGACAGTACTGAGACATGACTCATACTTAAGACTTCACAAAAATACTTTTGTCATCTGTCAGCGAACTGTGTTGGCATGGAGAATTTCATATATTATATTTTACTTTATCTTTTGACTACATATTGGAGTCAGGCTGAGTAGATATTATATAGTGAGGTGTAACAATAGACAATCTCAGCATTAAAAAGACAAGAAAGTGAGAATTGCCTCAGCAGCAATGTGGGCATGTGTGAGCTGAACCCCTGTTAATACGGTCTGGAGAACAAATAAATCAATTAAAATGAAAAGAAGAAGAAATTTTGTACGGCTGAATGCAGAGATAATTTAAGTCCGTTTTTGATGGGGTTGAATGGTTAAGCATAAGCAGCGTGCCAGCTGGACCCAGGGCTAGGAAGTCCCCCTGAAGGGTTCACACATAGTTTATGTAACCCATTGAAAGATAACCAGGTGGGCACACGTACATGCACAGACGCACACACCCACACATGCTCAAACACACACAGACACACAGACACACACACACACACACACACACACACACCACACACACACACACACACACACACACACACACACACACACACACACACACACACTGGCACACTGGATAATCTATGGGTCCCAATTGTTATTTATACGCACACATGCAGTCTCACTATAGCACACACATTGCAGCCAATGCCCACCTGGCTTAACTTCACGAGTGGACAAACAATCTAAACAAACTCACACATACACAACTACTGTATACACATAATTACATCCACACACATGCACACACAGAAACACTTTAGCACTCTTGGCAATCTCAGCAACCCAGAGGAAATCAGCGTTACTTAGGATTAAAACAAAAGGACGTGATGTGCATGTATCCTGTTAGTCTCTTTTTCTTTCACTGGCAGTCTGAAATCTTTTGGACTTTCTTTCTTTCTCCTGCACTTGCCTCCTCTTCGACTAGCATAATGCTGTTGTTGGCTGAAAGATAGATTGGCTGCTCTTATTTGTTTTGTTAATGTTAAAATTGTTCCTATAGGTTTAATCAGGATTTAAGACTAGGGTTCATGGAACTCACTCAAGCCTACTTATGTAAGCCATCACTTCAAATACAGTAAAGAAAAAAATCTAAACATGGAGTTACAGGGTTTTTTATCCGCCATCAGCAAAAATTTAGTACTGCTGTACCTGTGGACACATCAGAGGGGTTTATGGGATCTTTATTCCTGATTGCACCCTTGTGAGCTGACAACGGCATAAATCTTGGTGGTGCTTTAAGCAGCAGCATATGCACCTATGAAATGTTCAGGGAGGTTGTGACAGTGAAAAAGCCTGAAAGGAAGAATATTCCTTACATCAGACCACCCTACGGGCTTCTCCAGAGAATCTCCTCCAGTTTGTACACTGGAAAAAATGTCTGCATGACATATTAATGCATTTAATTCAATCATTAATAATTTTTGTGGGTAACATGGCTTCAATTGGGAGAGACATGTGAATTAATTTAGGATGAAATTTATAAAAACAGGTGTTATGTAATAATACATTTCAGAAAATCTTTAGGGTTTAGAATCTGAAAGGAGACTTTGATGGAAGGTATCTTCACTGAACAGAGGTAAGATACAACCCCCCTTAGAGTCCTGACACTGGTATTGGTGGTGGTTGCTGATGAATCTGCTGATACAGATTAATGATGAAGCGAGAGGTGAAGGGCATGTGTAATAACAGCATGAAAAAACTAGATCACCTAACATCATATTGACAGCCCCTAACCATGATGACAGAAAATTAAGAGTGGGCAGGTGAAGAAGGTGTGAGTAACAGAGATGAGAAATATACTGTGATGCAAGTTTGCAAAGGAATAGTGTTCTCAACTGATACTTCACTAGAGCTTCATTAAACAGTTGGAGGTTCGGGGTGATATACCTTTAAACTTCCAATGATATGACCTTGATTAGTTCATATTCTACGTAACCCTTTAATGTCCTCAACGAGAAAAAAAAATTGGCAAAATATTTATAATTTTATTGTACTGGGGGCATTTATTGATTTATTATCTTGGACACTCTAAATTTGGTATAAAATGGCAAATGATTTGGTCTACTTCTAAACAATAAAAAAATTCTTAAATAGATAACTATATAAAAAATAATTTTATTATGAGATGTATTTCATGGAAAATAGTCACCTTTAGTTTTCCACTCATGTCCACACATGCCATAATATGACAAAGAAATTCATGATAAAGATTTTTCTCAATAGCCATGGTTAACGCCTCCTCTTAGGTGTCCCCTGTCATGTTCCCCAGGGCTCAATCATTGGATCCCTACTCTGTAGCATTTACCTGATGCCACTGAGTCATATTACAGACAGGTTCAGCCAAGTGGCACCTATTTGTCAATCAGAAATATTTACTCAAAATGTGCTCAACCAAACAGTTCAGCAGTACAATAAAGGATTAAAAACGATGGGCTTGTTAACAAACTGATAACTACAAAAGAAATTTGGAATAGGGTTTCATTCTGTCCTGACAGAAAATTTCAAAACATACCGTTAACGTAATACGTTTTTTTTTGTAAACATAACAAACTAAATGATCAATAAATGATTAAGAGGTATTGGCGGTTTGTTCACTGCAGTCATGCTAATCTCTTTGCAGAATTTGCCGAAGTGTGTGCTAGGTAACACTATTACCATCTCACTTGGATTGTCACATCCTGCACCTGCTTCTTTCTTTACTAAACAGAGCTGAAACCTATACCTACTCCTCTCTCGATCATCATTGAAACATTAAGGAAAGCTAACTCACTTTGGCAGAGGTGCAAGGTCTCCGTGTTACCATCTTCCCCAGTACTTAATTGGGCAGAAATCCTCAGGCCTCTCCCTCTTTTAGCTAGCCTCGTCTCCCCGCTTTGGTGCCCAAAGCATTTTCTCATATTAGCCTGTCAGGAATCACGGAAGGTAAACGTTTTGTCAAACAGAAGGTGGAAAGAGGTTTTCGATAATAAAAACATATGGGTAGATGCTGCAAAAACAATGAAGGAAACCGAGACATCAAGGCACTAAAAATGGTGAAATTATTCACTTTATAAATCAATTATTGTGTTCTTCTTTCCTGCTCATCTATCCAACAGTCTCACCTCACAGTGGTGTTTCTTTAACGAGGACTTTTCTGTAATGGACCCTTAACGAGGAGTGAGCCTCCCTGCCTGGACCAGCATCTGTGCTCTGCTTTGCTCGGTAGATTTCAGCCAAAGTGCCCATCTCCACTCCCTTGCAGCCTGTTACTCCATTCCTAATCCAGCCTGCTGAGATGCTGCACGTTCTTGACTCTCAAACCATATGCTCACCCAAAGATGAACTGAGATCGGAAGGTGGAGAGGCACAGCTTGAGCCTGCTGCTTTTGACTTAGGGTGCAAGCTCGTCCAAAGTGGCTTTTTTTTCTCTTTTTGTGAATTACTCCCAGTGAGTAGAGTGAAGGAAGGCGATTGCAGCAAATCATGGCAGCAGATGGGGACTTCAATTCTTATTCTCCTCCTGTGCGAAGTCTGAACAGCACTGGTAAGCTGATGTCGATAATCATAGCCCTGCACATGGTCCCAAGTTGATGTGGTAATTACAGGGGCTATGGCAATGTCTGACATCATGTATACGGCATGCTGGGGGACCAGACTTGGTTTGGGGCGTCAGGGAACCTACTGTGAAGTAGGCCTGCTCTGGGGGTCCCATAACCTGAATGCAGAGTGTGATCTTATGGAGGACAGCAGGGAGAGGCTGCCATATACCCATCATTGAGATATGACCTTTCCATAGCCTTTGTTTGATCTGGTATACCAGCGAGGTGTACAGCCCATAAAGGATGAATAGAAGAGGAAAAGGACAGGGACTTGACCCTTGTGTGAGGATAAACTGACGACTGAGAAAATCTGGTATGTAAAAACAATACAGTATGGTCTAAAGCTGCAGGACAATGTTGACACGAAAACAACATTTTCTTACAGTCAACAGATCCAGAAAAAAACTAAAACTAACAGATGGATAAAACTGGTTTGTTTTTTCCCATTTTACAATTTGTTGTAAATAAATAAATAATGCGAAATACCAAACAGATGGCACACAAATACAACACGATAAGATAATAAAAAGTATTATTAGTGATGCAGTGACCAAACTAATTGAATGGTCACTGCATCAACAAACCATGTTAACAAGACTTTAATTTTTCATTCATTGTAATAGCTTTACATCTTGAACACTTGAAATACTTCAGATTGTCTGCTATTTATGACATATCTCATTCCTACTGATGAAACATATTAAAAGATATGGATTAATACCTATTTAATGCTGTAACCCTTTATTGCCAGTAGCCTGATGTTTGGGATTGGTTCTAAATAAACCCCAGTGGGTGTGTTTATGGTAAGGAAGGACAATGTCCACATTGTTCAAAGTTATTTTTGCTTGTCGGATCCATTTATTCTTGGCTTGATCTCTTGAAATGATCAAAAAATTAGGAATCTCTCTTATATAAATATATATTAAATATATTAAATTATCTTCTATCAAATTTGCTATTTAAGGCTCAATTGTCATTGTGCCCGGTGGCGGATTTAGTTATGGGAGACATGGGCAGCCACCCAGGGAGGTATCTTGCCTGGGGACGGCACAGACGCACGCATCCATAAAACAAATCTGAATGGGAACAGGCTTTTCGGTTGCATGTAAACACTGTTTCGGAAAGCTCTCTGTTTGAGTTGTATCTGCGCATGCCCAGATACATTTGGTTTGTTTAATTAAGTCCATAAACAAATCAGTGATAGTCCCTTTCTTTCAGCGCTGCAATGCATTTAAATATGCCGATTTCAAAACAGTATCGGTCTGCATCGGAGAGTCATTTACTAATTGCAACTTTTGTTCATATTTGGAGGTTAGATGGAAACGTTCCCTCAGCACATGTCCTCTTTGTCATATTCTTCTCCTGGGCACATTTTTGCGGTTGGCAACCAGCTCATCGGACAATTATCGCTACCTTATGAATGGGAGTGTGGATCGTCTGCGCATGTCTGAAAGCATTTCCGATTAGATTCGATACATGTAAACAGCGGGCCGGAAAAGATCACAAGTCATGTAAACAGGCAACCAATATTACAATTCGGAAAGGTTTAATTTGGAACGTTGAAAAGTGTTCCATGTAAACCCACCTAGTGTCGGCCTAGTTAAGATTCAGAGTTCAGGATGGTAAATTGGGCCTCTGTCTTTGGACTGCAATGTGTGGGGTTATGGTCTGCTGCCCTTATGCTCACAGGCACTGTTTAATATGTTAGGGACTGATTGTGGGACATTCTGTAAATAATTCTCCTCAATCTCGAGTTTGTGAAAGCTGCTTCTGCTGATTATTTTAAATAAAAGGGGTGAGATGAGAAATAGTGTGTTTTTCATTTTATACGTGGAAAAAATCAGTATAGCTGTATCTTAAGTTCAGTACCATTTATATATATGGATAGGTCTATATATTCAGCAGCTATTATTGCATGTTTTTTCATTCCTCTTGCTATTCTTTGAATGGAGAAGCTGATATCTGTGGTGGGCTTCATTTTCACATAATTGAATCAGGACTTCTCCCAATATGGAGCAGGATTTTGTTAAGCTAAAAGTTCTCCTTGACTGCTGCTACCTCTGCGCTGATTCGGTTACAGCTGTTGCCACAGCAGCAGCCTGCCAGGACCTGTCTCCGCGGATACCTTCCCTAATTACTGTGTTTATTGGAAATTAAAGATATACCAGCTAATGAAACGCGACAAACATTACCGTCAAAGCAATGTCATTAAATCTAGACTGGCCTCCTCCTCCCATGTGAGGCAGAGGCAGAAAGAGGTGGCACATATTACCAATAATATAAATTTTAGTCAGCTGGAAAGTACTTGAATTAAGAAAAATAATGAAAAAGGTGTGTTTCCATTTCCCCCTTTAGTTTCAAGACAAAAAAAATAGATAATAGTGAACCGGGCACAGGAAAGGAAGAGGAAAAATAAAATCATGGCTATGTCTTGGTATACGTGCCTAGAGCTGGATGTCTGGCAGCCAGACAGGAAGACAACATGGATCAGGGCCACGTGGAGCAGATTCAATACCTATAGACTGGTGAGCTGTCATCATAAACACTCTCAGGTCTGAGATGCCACAGGGCTGGCATAGAGCTTCTGTCTCTGTGGATTTTGATTATGTGACAGAAATTAACCCTTTAGAATCTGAAGTCATGTTGGCTTAAATCCAGACCATAAGCAATGACATATCACATGAAATAATGTTCAACATGGCTGGTCTGCTTTCCTTTTCCCCCACCTCCATGACATGATAAAGAGGTGATATCAAGTAATAAACAGTGTTAGCACACTGAGTCTAAAAACATTTAGAGATAGCCATTACAGATATTGATGCTGCTTTTTCTCAGTTTGAATGACTTCCCAGATCAAAGAACTGCTTCTCTACCAATCTAGAGTTATGACACTGCTGTCCGCTGTAAGAGAACTCTGATTAAGTTTCTTCAGAGGATTAAAAAGTAAAACTAGACTTATGCTGTCATACCCAACAGCAATGGTATATCTCCAGAAGGTCCCCAATCCCCTGTGGTCCCCCTAATTGAACTCAAATTACAAATGAGGTTATGTACACAGTATTTTTTGTAAAAAAAAAAAAAAAAAAAAAAAACCTCCACAAAGTGAGTCAAATATGAACTGTTAACGTAAAATACAATTTATAGGAGACAGATCTCCTGAAGTCAATTGATATGCTCGTAATTTAGCCTAAAATCGGATTACCAGTTGCATAATATTTTGGAGATAAAGCTCCCACTTGTGATGACAACTTCCAATCTACCTTTTCCAAAATCCTTCCAGATCTGCCTGCCACTGAGCTGTATGTAGGTATAAAATGTTAAAATGACCCATGAAATCGTTTTTGAGTTATTGCGCTAACACGAAGGACCTGCAGCAAACATGGCGGCGATGATGGTTCATAATATTCCAGCTTTTCGGGGATATAATAATCAACGCAGACTCTTGTGGAGAGGAGGAAATAGATAAATGGGGAAGAAATATGTAAAGTAATTACTGCTTTCTTCTCTCCTTAATTATGTAACTTCTATCTTTAGATAATATATTTTATTGACCTTACAGTTTCTGCAGTCAAGAGGACTGCAGAAATTAGCCTTTATACTCAATTAATCAATTGGTACCAACTACGCACCATGTCTGTTTACTGAATTTCCTCTTGCCACCATCTTTACTCTTCTCTACTTAAAGATGACGGGACTTTTATGCTGCACCATCTGAAGTAAAGTTTGTTTATTTGTAGATCAGCATGGGTCACTAGATAGGCCCTCTCTTACACTCATGTGCAAGAATCAAATATTTTGCAATTTGTGGAGTTGTAGCTAGGGATAACATTAACAAGATCCATCCTCTCCACCTTGGTCTGCCTCATTTTGCGTTGCTTTTCCTCACAATTTTTTATATGGGTTGTTCCACAAAGTCAACAAAAACAAAAACAGTTTGTACCAGAGGTGCAGAAGAGAGAAGTGAAAAAAGCAGGACAATGCTTCTAATTTCCTTACGCTCTCTGTTTGAGAGCTCCTGAATGGATCTAGATCTCTAGAGATCAGGTATGTTGGAATGTCATTCTGAGCGGGCTCAAGGAGTCTGGGGACTCTGCCCTTACTTTCAGTGAAAAGTTTTGAGAAGGTGCTTTATCAAGCTAGCCCTAAGGAGAATTCATTTTCTGTAGCTTTTGCTTTATTTTGAAAACATGTAGATGGTGGTGTAAAGAGAAGCGATCAAAGGACATGAGAGACAAAGATCTGGCATTTTTTTATTCTTAAAGATAGCATCTCTTCACAAAGAGTTCAAGGATAAGCATCAGAGGCAGATTCATGTTGGGCTTCACAGCTAATCACATTCCCTGTAGAAAGTTAGAGTCTCCCACGTGTCTGTAAACACTAAACAAAACTGTCCCGTTTCGCTGTACTGTAAGCCTCTCTGTGGTGGAGATGGTTCTTCCTTCGAATTTTGCCCTACTCACATTAACTTGTGTGCAAATGTCCTCTGCACCCATTGGAGCTGCAGGATAATATGATTAACGTAAAAGTTGTCCCAGCAGAACCCCATGTCCCTGAGTAGTGTGCCTGCCCTTTGGACTGTCTACAGCGGCACTGATGAAATCAAACAAATTTATCGGCAGTACTGATATTAAACTGCCCCAATTTCATCATCCCACTGCCAGGCACTCCACCATGAAAAAATAAAAATAATAACAAGGAAATCCAATTTGATAAAGCAATAATTGGATTTATAAACATCTGAGGAGAGATGTGATCCCCGATTATATTTTAATGAAGTCTTGTAATATTGGCCATATGTAAATTGTTAACCATAGGAAGTGTTTTTAATAAATCCCCTGGCAAATTCGCAGTGGAAGCAATACATTATTAGGGCTGTGTGCTCGTGCAGGCCTGTTTGTGTGGACTGTCATGGCTTTGGGGAGCTTGATAGAATTACCAAGTGATTGATGGTTAGGATGACCTGCTTGAAAGGGAAGGGGCCAAAACATAAGATATCTTTAAAGCTCCCAGTCAGTGAGCTCACAACTGAATGCTGTCAATAAATAAACAGAGCAGTCTAGCTTTCATTACAGCTTTCTGAGGTAAAGATGAATCAAGGCATGTAGAAACATTCTTTCCTCTCAATCCATCTTCACCATTTGTTAACCGTTTAATCCCTCTATTTCATATAGGAAGAGGAGAGATTACACAGCTCTTTTATTCTTATAACTTAACTCCAAGTGGAACTTGTCCCCAGTGACTGTTGGCTCCTCACAGGCGTTGATTAAAGCCATTCGGCCTTGAGACAGCCAGCGTCTATATGGTGATGTCTCATTCTAGGCAGGCCTATAATGGCATTAAGACTGCCAACTGTATGAAGCCCTCAGTGTGGTAGGTATTAATCGTCACAGATGGCAGAGAACATTGACATCCCATGCAGTTTTTCTTGTGTGAGAGGGACTTATTCTCACATGCCCTCCATGGCATGCTGTCTTGGAACTCAAAGCTCATCAAAGAGCTTTAAAGAGAAATTTTAATGAGCTACAGTATGCATTACCCCCCATTGTGATTTTTTCCATGTGATTTTAAAATTGGATTTCTGTAGATGTAGTCATTGAAATGATCAGCAGCGGAGGGGGGACTCTGGTTTTCAAAACAGCCCTCGATCTCTGTGTAATAGTAAGATGGGATCAGAATTATTTAGTTTTCCTCTGTTATTCCCTAGAACTTTGTTCTAATCTCCCAGCAGGATGAGGATGATGGACAGACAGACGCATCCATCAATATCCTCCCCTTACTGTGGTAACTTCCATGCCATCCTCTCAGGCTGCAGGCAGTGTGACCTACTTTTATCGGTAAATCCCGATCCCACCTCCAGGTCAAACACAGCACAGCCCTGGCGGACATCCTCCATGTTGGGAAGGGAAGGGGAAAACAAATTTTTGAGAAAAATCTTAACATTAAAATAAGTTTAAAATGCAGTAAAAGTTAAACACTTCTAAAGGTCGCAAAATAAATATTTAATCTGTAAATCTGATCGACGAGGTAGATTCTATACACAGGGAACATTTGCCAATCAAAAAGTCACACGGGACTTGAGTAAGGTTGGAAAGACGGATTTGGTGAAACTTATTGAATCAATAACTCATTAGCTTAAGCCTGTCAGAGAAACGATGCCTCTTTTGTACTGTTGTAAGGTATATAACGAGCTGCAATCTCATTTTCATCAACAAAGGCATCCTCTCGGATGGACGGATTACATCAGTCGCTATGTGCTGCTGACTGTTAGCGAAGTGCATGGAAACAGTCTAAAAAATGCAAAACACGGAGCAGAAAGTATCAAATATGCAATAGTCTTATTGATTTTCAGTGCAGCCGATAGTCGGCCAATGTGCATTTTTATTCACTAATACCTTATAGTAGAAATGTTGCATTTTTGTGCTTTCTGTTTAAACTTCTATTGAATGTTTGAAAAAAAAATTACAAAATGCAAGTCTGTTTTGCTTTTTGGTAAAAGTGTTTCACGTTTTGTATATCTATATTGTACTTCTAGGCCAATGTATATTTATGTTTTTCCTGAGATGTCTCATGTCCACTTAGCATTGACTGCTATTCAACAATCATTATAACTATTATCATACAGGGATCTGGTCTTTAAATATTTTAAAATATATATATTCAATATTCTGCACACATATGGAATTTGTGCCTACTAATTACAGAAAACTTTTGTCCAACAGAGGTACTGTTGAAGAAAAACATTGAGAGAATTAAACTTTCAGTCACTTTCCCATGACGAGGACTTTTCCATCTCCTCTCCCCTGTCTTCCTCTCCTACGGAGACTTTGTTAACAGTCCTGAGCTACAGCAGAGTGCTTGCTGCCTCATTTTGAGTGTGTTTTCAGCCTCCAGTAGTTAACCTGCAGGATACACATCCCTCCTGAGAAAAATATCAGTGTCACCTACTGGCTGTGGGCAGGCACATCGCTCAGCGCTGAGACGGTAAGGGTGGGGCTGGCGGTGGCAAACAAACAGAGAATCGAGGGCAGTGATACTTTGTGTGCCGCCCTTCTGGAGCTTAGACTCATTAGGTATGAAGCCATCTCGAAGCTGGCATCTGTATCTTGTGAGACATCCCACCAGAGACTGCAGTGAGAGAGCCATCAGATCTTCTCCAGCAGGCCTCTTTGAACACAAAGTACCAGCCCCTTTCTTTCCTTCATTCCATCTCCAATCCAAACATAGTGACAGGATGGAAATTTAATCAGAATTATGTGCTGCTTAAGCCGGCTGCAGCTACTGCATCGGCCATAGATAGGACCGTTTTGTTCACTTATTTGGCCCTAACAGTGCAGGCGCAGGGGTGAAAGTTGCAAATGGAATAGGGAATAATAGATGAGTATCTGCTTGCATCTGATGAAAGGTCTAAGTGATACAAATGTGTCCCATATCAGTGATCCATCCAACCCTGTGTCATTGCGGTGATTTGTGGGAAAGGTCGTGCAAGAAATGACTTTGGTTGAGGAGGCGAATCCCCTGTTTATGTTGTGCCTGGTGCGGTGGCCCGCAGAGCGATGGGCTGGGGAGATAGGCGTCTGGTGCAGGTGGTGTTTTTGGAGGATAGGGCTGATATATCATTTGCCAAGGTCGTACTCAATTAGGCTATTTGTTGAGCATAGCTGCATGAGGTTGGTTTAATCAACCGAGGAATGGAGACAACAGCGACAAAAGGGGAAATAAATTAGGCATGGCCAGGCCACACTCTCAAGCATGCAGCAGCATGCTGGAGAAATGCTCCATTTAGCTGGCCATCTCCATTCCCACTGTCCTTACACTAACACTAAACCACACACAAAATATATATGCATACACACATTAAATGTAGTAGTGGCACTTCAATACAATTGAAAATATCTTTTTGAATCTGGGCAGACTGCATATAAAGGTAAATTATACCAGATGGACATTTAGTAGACACAATTTTAAAAGATTTGGTTAGAAAGGAAGGAGTGACTTCAGCAGTAACATGTGGCATACATCAAGTGGGCACTGCCATGACAAAGAAAGAACATTTGTTTATCCTGATTAATCAAGGAGCGTGAGGGGAGCTGAAGCACCTGTTTAAGTGGGTACAGGCCTGGAGGAGAGGAGTCAGATTGTGTTAATAATGGAGCAATCAGTGGCCATTCAGGTTAATGGGATTTCAGCTAGTTGGCCCTGGCTAATGTGTGATTTTGAGGGTCAGTCCATAGCTCAGCAGTAAATTCCGGTCACATTCAACCTCGCCACACATTGCCAATGCAGGCTTTCTCACCAAGGCCTCAGGCCCATTGGCTGCTTATGACAGTAAATATTTGATTAAATAAATTAAGGTTGATTAGCTATACTTGGCAAGGAAGTTTGTTTTGCTCAGGTGCTGTTGACTCATTTTCTCACTAAGGGACTGTCTCTAAATTGCACAATGTCCACGTTGTCATCTGTTCAGGCTGTAAACTAAGTTAAGGAGTGAGTAGGAAGACGAGGGCAATGTCATATGATTAATTTGATTGTACAGAAACTCCAGAGATAATGTGACAACCTTGCTACAAAGATTAGGAGTAATGAGCCTGTCGGTGCGTTTCCTAGCAAATACCTGTACCGTTCTGCAGCCCTATCTGCTTCTCTCTTTCTGCAAGACCTCTTAAGCTGTGACATTTCCGTTTCCCTGGAGACGGAACGTGCCAGGAGGTTGCCATAGCAACTCCATGCTCTTAAAGGCCCACACAGCATTAGCCCACCCCTTACCATATCACCCCTTATCCCATACCAAGGAAAGGGTGGTTGGTCGAGGTGGTGGGCTTTTCCACAGAAAAAGCACACCTGCTGGCTTCCTGCTAATTGGGTATTTCTCGTTACTATAAGTTTTTACCCCCTCCCTTTATTTCTTGTCTTCCCTCTCTGCGTGTCATGCTTATGCTTATTCAAATAGTTTGCCCTGTCAAAAAATGTCAGGCAAATGGACAAAGTTAAGTATAATCCTTTGTCCTTCCACTGAAGCATCCTCTTAACATCTAAAGACAAGGATAAACCTCTCTGCCTTCACACGTCATTGTGCATTTACACCTTCATCGAGGCTCAGTCAAGGTATGTTACGAGTGTAAATTTCCAGTGAGGGTGTTTATTACATCACTGGTTTTGTGGTAAGGCTCTTCTCCTAGTGCTCCATTCTCTATAGATTAAAAATCATTATCTCCTTCTCTTTAGCACCTAGCCATGTGTCTGTCATCATCCCCATGGATCTTTGTGGCTCCTCTTCCTATGCAATACCTATATTTGGCAAACAACACAGCTAGTATTTGTAATCTTTCTCTCTACGCTTATCATGTGCAGTATATTGTTTGTCCTATACTGTCTGTTTACACTGAATGGTAGGTGATGTTCCTGTGCAGCATGTGACTGCATGGATTTGTAGCTGTTCAAATTGATAATGCTTCCTCAGTGCTTTCAAGAAAAATATGTTCTTTTAAAGAAGGTGAATACAGATATTCAGATGCTATGATCAGTCTTTTCTTGTCACAGGATGGCTTAACAGGTGGCCAGACAAGTCTGTCAACTCATCAGCCGGGGAAATCTTGGCAATATGAAATTTAATTTGCACACATTTTGTCTTTGCTAACCTATTAGCAAAGACAAAATAAGTCCATGAACAAACCTTCTGTGTGATTTCCTGCTGATAAAGTCATAGCTATTGACTTGTGAGCCACAGAAGCGATGATTATAAAATCTGTTTGCTGCCCCAACCAATGACAGTGAGAGGTCTGTTTGTCTATTGGCCATGAAAAAGGCAGATACTTGGCTATATCAGTGAAATGGGACTATGGAAGATTAAATAATAATGGCAGAAACTTAAAGGTCATCCCCAACCAATACGCCTATAAATGCCATATTCTTGCAGGACGATGCTGTCAGTTTCTGTAAATCATAAAAGTCACCTGGGGTAAATGTGGCTCAATGGAAGAGCAGTTTATCGTCATATATATGTACAATCTGGTAAATAGACAATAGATCTGAACTAAAATGAACAGTGACCGTCACATTTTTCAGTTTGTCTCTGCTTCTGATCTGGTCCAGTCTGCCTGTCCTATTTAACTCTAACACCTGTAGCTCACACTATTGATCCATTGACTGGCTGGGTCTCATCTTTTTAATCCATCAACCTTCGAGCAATTCAATTATCAGAGCCATCCCAGTCACATTGCTGTGAGTGGTAGGTTGTCCAACACTGTAATCTGTTCGAAAATGAATCTCCAACCACAAAGTCATAGAGTAAGATGCCCCACCATAAGTCACCTTGATTATGATGGGCCGTCAGGGGCTGAGAGGGCTGTGAAAGGGCACAGATAGCCTTAAGATCACTGCTCAGCTCAGTTTAGCTGCACAATCAAAACAACCCTATAGGTTAAGATGCCAGAGCCATGTATGCAATGCAGGCAATCTCAAAGCCCTCATGCACATAAATGCAATTCATACAAGGAAAAATACAGCTTGGTAGCTCTGCGATCAAGCGGAAGTTCCTATTCATTATATCCCCTTAAAGGCTTGGATTTATTATGGTATCGTCATGGCCACATTTGTTTTATTGTTTTATTTCCAGGAGGAAGTATTAATAAGATGTATTTGTCATAATTTACTGTAATTTTTCATATTTTACTCACTGCGGACTTTTTTAGAGATTTTTAAAGAGTCATATTTTATTTGAGAAGTTCAATCAGGGGTATTGCTCGTACAACCCAGGGGATAGGGGGCATTTCGGGGATATACCTTTGTTTTTGGGGATGAAAGGGTAGGCCTAGCATATAATTACAATCAACCCAGTTTTTCCTCACATTATGGTTAATGACTGTAGAAACTTTGAAAAATTATTAATTAAATACTTTCATGGATAAGATTTACATGGACCTTCCTTTACAATTTTTTTTTTTTTTATATTAAAAAAAAAGGTCCCCCTGGTGAATAAAATATGAACTTATA
The DNA here is from genome assembly GCA_037951165.1 of Lophius americanus. Taxonomy (NCBI): domain Eukaryota; kingdom Metazoa; phylum Chordata; class Actinopteri; order Lophiiformes; family Lophiidae; genus Lophius; species Lophius americanus. Next base: position 12,220,112 of record JBBDHG010000014.1, on the reverse strand, counting down.
GAGTAAGACACAATGTATACAAGATATGACCTAAACATTTTTGGAGATAAAGGTCCCTCAAGTGTCGAAAATATACAAACAACCTTTTCCAAAATTATTTCAGTTCTACTTCGTACTAAAGTCAATGGGTTTATAAAATTGGAAAATAATCCATGAAAACGTTTTTGGATTTCGTGTTAACGCGAAGCATCTGCGGCGGACACACCAGTAACGTTTGCATAATAATCCATGATTTTTCCCAGATGTAAATATCCTAAAAATAATCTCAATGCATACGTTCTTTGTCAAAAGAACACTTCTTCATACGACAAACAGTGTGAATGGTCCATGTACAGTACAGATGACAATGATATTATAAAGTACATCTCAAACATACATACAAAGCAATTTTGATGGACAGATTACAAATGGTTTTCTTTTAAAGTAGCAGTTGTCATGGTTACCAAACCAACTGAACGGATTTTGTCTCACACCAAACAAACATTGTATATTTTTTTGAAGGACAATTCAGCCCAACTAAAGATTTTATCCTTACAGTCAATTATAAACCAGGAAAGATTTTTCTTTAAGCATGTATTACGTCGGCAAAAAGGTTTGCCTTTGACTCACTGCTAAGTTCTAGTGTCTTATTTAATAGAATGTATTTAGTCTTTCCAAGGAGAACATGATTATGAAAACAATGACCAGTCATTACCTTGGAAAGGTTCATGGTTTCACAACAATATAATTATAGGTAATAGGTAAAGAGAGAAAAAAGAGGAAACCACTAGACATTTTTTATTTCTGTTGTGAGAGACATTAACCTACATGGACAAGTTTTCAGAAGAAAGTCTTGCCGGCCTGAACTAGCTGGTCGACAGGGGACAGGATATTGATCTGAGATCCAGCGTGAGCGGGGTGAAACAACATAACCTGCTGCCCACGCCAGGACACAGCCAAACTATAACAATATTAGATGCCTGGGGTAGTAAGGTGGTGAGAAAGGGAAGAAAAATAGGGACAGAGTTTGTCTTGACGTGTAAGAAGTTGACAAAAATTGTTAATTTGTATGTGTGTGTGTGCGTGCTTGTGTGTGTGTACGTCTACGACTACTTTTCTGTATGTTTGAAGGTTGCCTTACTAGGGTCATGCTTTCGGACAGCCTCATGGTGCAGGTTCGTGACTCAGAGCTGCAGTAATGGACAGAGATTGGCTGAAAGTGAGGCATAATGGATGGCCTTCAAGACAGAAATTAGTCACCACACATTTCTCTTTGAGCACACCACTGTAGTACTACTGCATCTTGTGCTGAGAAATGAGTAATGTTAGTGGTAAATCTGCAAAGTACTGTTAATCATTTGAGGTTTCAACTATTGACCCAATAAGGATATTGAAGGGAAGTAGAGAGAGAAGGTTGTTCTTCATATCCAGAAGTACTTTTCTCCTGTCAAGGCATTTTAAATGTTATTTACTGAATCTCTCTCCGTCTGGGATGTCATAGCTCTCCTTGCAAGCTAGTCAATACAAGATTTTAGTCGATAAGATTTTTTGGTGGTTTGCGTTGTTTTAAATTATGATCAAGCTGTATTAACTCTGGATTACCAACCGAAAAAAAGTTACAACAATTTACAGTTGCTCGCTGAAATTTCCGTCCACAGATTCATTTGTCTCATCTACTTAATGTCACTGAGCTGTAATTAACAAAAGATTCGGTGTACCCCTGTGATAGAGCTCAGAGAACAAACTCAAACTCATTACCTATCAGATACCATCCAATATAAGTTAGAATTGGCTGGAAGGTTGACAGGTTGTTGGTAAGCTGCAGATAAGGTAGAAAATGATGTGGCTTACTGCTTTTATCATGGCAAAGTACCAGAGAGGCAAAGTACTGACAGACTCATCTTCAGCCTCTAATTTCAATTAGCCCTGTCTCTCTCTATAGGAAAGCTATTTGATTTTGGATTAGTTACTCTTCTATGTATCACACCAAGTCTAAACCCTAACCCTAAACCTAACCCAATCTCTTGTATCTTCTCCAATGTAGCATGTTCATGCATGTCAAGTATTTACGGACTGCCTGTTAGTCTTATGGATTTACTGTATTTCAAAGTCTGTACAGAAAAATCAATACATTTCTGACAAGATTATACTAGCCGACCACTTGTTATATTATTTTAGTCCAATATCCTTGTCAAACAAGGTTCTTTAAGGCTCATTTATTGAAAAGGGACTGTATTTATATAGCGCCTTTCTGGTCTGCTCAACCACTCAAAGCGCATTGTAAGATTGGTTGGCTATTCTACGACAATTCTCCCATTCGTTCATTGACACAGCAGTCGTAGGTGCTACCATGAGAGATACAACAATCTCACAAGGAGTGATTCCCGCAATCACCCACTCACCGATGTACCAGTCATTGGGAGCAAAGTGAGATTCAGTATTTTGCTCTTTAACATGTAGATTGCAGCGGCCAGGGATTGGACCTCTGACCTTCCGACGACTGCTCTACTTCCTGAGTAACTTTCACCAACGGAGGAAGAGTACCTCTGGAAATAATTTGGGACACTTATTGCGTTATGTCATGGATGATACAACAAACATAGAGTAAAGAGGAAGAAAGTGAATTTCAATAGTAAAAAAAATGATTTGTCAGAACTGCCCTACCATGGCTATTTACTTTAGACTCTTCACAGACTTTGTGTAGACGTATTCATGCCAACGTGCATGACGCATGGAAACAAAACAATGCTTGCGATGGATGCATGTATTTATTGTTTGTAGATGGGGCATAAACTATTACTTTGGTTTACAATGTTTGCATCCCATAAAATTAATTTCTTCTGATTGTCTTTTTACAATTATAACTTGAATAAAGTTTTGCTACTAATAAGGTTTCAATAATTTTTCTCTACATGTGCAACAGAGTTTTACAGGTGAGCAGCTGTATCTTTTTACGGATTATTATGGTCTTTTTTGGACATCTAATCAATAGTGCATCAAGACCATGATAATCAATTTCCTCCTAAACTTAGGTTACAGATCACTTCATGTTGAGGTAAACATTTTGTCTGTTTGTGTACATTTTTTATTTATTTATTTGACGTTAAATTGAATTTAGACATCTCTTTTTCTTGGAATTATCCCATTATGGACATTCATGTTGCTTTGAACATTTTGAAAAAAACAAATTGCTTGTTTTCAGGCATATCTGCATTATTTTGACAACAGGGAATTATTTACAATAATGAATAAAATGACAGCAAATTTGACATTCTTGTCTACAAATACAAATATTATACACTAATATGTATGTATTACATACTCTATATATGAAAAGTAATGAATTGGAAATGGCATCACTATAAGCATGACATTCTTCCTCCAATGATAGGACAAACATATTTATCCTGGATAAGTCAATGCTGTTTGTGGAGAACCTTCACTGTTAAAAACTCTTCAGTGAAGGTTAAACACAAATACTAACCATTAGGCGAGAAAAAAAATATACAAGTCAATGTCAAAAGATCCAGTAATACCTTGAAGTCGTGAAGCTGAAATGACAAGGTTAAGAAAGAAATAATCGAGAGGTGCCAGGGCCTACTTTGCCCCTATCATGCCGAACCAGACACCTTGCTGTGAAAAAACGCCTCCAAAGGCAATGTATTTTCAACCCTATCTTCCATGTATCTCAACACTGTCAACATTCTACCCATTCTCATTCAGGTTGGATTTTATTTGAAAGCTACCATGTAAGAAATTGTTCCACAAGGGTTTACAATTTTTGTTAAGGTTATTTCATCGCTGTAAAATAATAAAGGAAGGCAGCACAGTGGCTCGGGGGTTGGCACCGTCGTGTCACTAAAATACGAAAATGCTCCTTTTTGTGTGGCACTCGAAAGAACAGTGTGAACACCTCACAGTGTTCTGGCTTAAATAGCTGAAGACATACAGTTGTAGGCACAATGAGGTCTGTAATTTGACTTTTAATTCCTCTGTGACCTTGAAACAGCACCATCTCATTTATCTTTTTTAATATAGACTTTGTTCTGTTTCTTTTGGATATGAGTCATGGCTAACAGTTACTTGACACTTCTGTGCCAGGGACAGGGCCCTCTGTTCACGCTGTTCATTGCTCCGTTGTTGCACCAGATTGTCCTCATTAGGTGGGTTTACATGGGACACTATTCTCCTTTCCGAATTAAGCCTTTCCAAATTGCAATGTCGGTCGCAGTGTTTACATGCAGTGACTCACCTGATCGGAAACGCTTTCACACATGCGCAGACGATCCACACTCCAGTTCATAAGGTGGCGATAATGATTCGGTGAGTTGGGTGCTGACCGCCAACAAGCGCCCAGAAATAGAATAGGAAAAAGGGCGTGCGCAGAAGGTACTATTCGCCCGTCCAACCGTCCAAATATGTTAAAGTCTTTCCAAGTTGCAATGAATAAATTACTCTCCGATGTAGACCGGTACTGTTTTGAAGTTGCCATATTTAAAATGTGTCGCGGCGCTGAATAAACTTAATGGAGCATTACGTCATGACGCTGGGCATATGCAGATACAACTCAAACAGAAACCCACCTACTGTGTCACAGTAGAAAATTCTACCCTGCTCCTCTGTTTGAAAGTAACGTAGAGATTAGTATCTATTCATCTTCTCCAGCCTTATACCCAGCAATAACATATTTACGTTAACATAAGCCACCTCCACGCACTCACACAAAAAAAGCTGGCTGATCTTTTCACCACACATGCGTAGTATATTCCACAACATGGGCACTCTGACTGTGTCTGGGTGTCAACACTTCCTAACTCAATTACTTTAGCCCGCAGCACACCACTAATTCCTACCCCACCCCACCACCATTACACCTGTACATAAACAGATTTGCATGTACTTTCATGCCACTATTTAGTTCTCTGTTTATTTTTAGAAGCTCATGCCTAATTAGGGGGAGCTGATGTAGAACACGAGCATAAATGGCAACATTAATGTGCTGCTAATGAGGGAAGATATTGTTGGTAAAGCACAGTCATTTCTGCCTGTACTCTATTATTATTCTTTCATTATCATCTCAGTGGATGGCTGACCCTTCTACCTCTACTGCTGTCACTTCTGCTCTACATCTCTTGCCTTTGGCCATGGTAGGACTCCTGCTTTCTCTAATGTGTGGTCGTTAAGGTATAAGACTGAATAGTTGTGCATAATCATCAGACAGACAGATCAGCCATAACATTGCAATTACTTATAGGTGAAGTCAGAATAACTGATTATCCCATTACATGGTATTTGTCAGGGGGTGTGACACCTAAAACAGCACATGCCCTTTTTTGCTGAGAGTTGATTTGTTTAAAGCAGGATAAATGGGCAGTGTGCGAGAATCTGGATGGTTTTGGCAAAGGCTAAATTTTCATGGCTAGACAACTGGGTCAGGTCATCTCCAGAAACAAAGGTCTTGTTTGGTGCTCCTGGTCTGCAGTGGTTTGTACCAGTTAAGGAAGCTTTAAGCTAGCAAGTTGTTGCACCAGGAGAACCCATTTTAGCGCTATCCATTCGTGTGAAGCCACAAATCATGGGCATACACGTACTTTACGTTTGTAAATTCGGTCCATTTATTGTCTTCCAATTGGTCGCTAACACATGATATATTTTCAATAACGATTGACCAACAAAAATCATCCAGCAAGTGTCAACTGAGCATCACCAGAGTGTAACATCACAGTGTTACAGCAGCAGTCACCCACTCCAGGTTGAACACCTGCCAAGCACTACATAGCTCCGCCTTTTTGAAGATTGAACGATTATTATCTTAATATTCAAAATAACAAAACATGTTATGGATATGGTACTGTAAGAGCAAGAGAAACATGGATTTTGGCTCCTACAGTACTTATCTAAGTGGTCTAAGGAAGGACAGCTGGTGAACTGGTGAACTGGTGAAGGGGTTATTGGTACCTAAGGCTCACTGATGCATCTGAAGTGCGAAGGCTATCCCATGTTGTCCAATCCAACATAAGAGCGAATGTAGCTGTATTTCATGTTGGTTCTGATAGAAAAATTTCAGAACATACGGTGGAAACCTGAAGTGTTATAGGATGAAAACGGGTTCTTCACAGCATTAGGCGGGTGGTTTTAATGTTATGGTTGATCGGTGTAACAGTTTATTACACAACACTACAAACACTATATATTGGTGTTTTTTTGGAAATGCTTGCTCATTGAAGCTCTTTTCATGGCAACACAGGCACAGGTTGGTTTTGAGATGAATATTTATTTAATTGTTTTATTCTTGTACATTTCCTCGGCCATGTCCTCAGCACGACGACAGTATATTTCTGACTGAATGAATGAATGTTGTGCAAGATAAATCTGCCCACTCACTTAACATTTGACTTTCCAAACTAAATGTAACTTGACTCAAATTAAATATTCATTTTAATAGCTTCAACTATGAATTAATTATAAATTATGCATTAAGCATATAGAGCATTTATCCCTAAAAATTGCATGTGTGACAGGCCCATCATATATAGTGCAAACAATTAGTCATGAGGAATGATGCGCAAAAGCCACTGAGACGCCACTTGCATCTGTTTTTCATGCAAGCCATTATATTCAAACCCTCATCTGCAGATCTCCTGCTATGAGAAAATATAGAAAAGAGAATCAAAAGTAATCAGTGTACAACAGGGACACTTCATGCAGCCTATTCCTGTGTTGCAGCGGCATTTTCTCCGATCATTGGCTGATTTACGTTTCTATGATTTTTACTATTTACAGTGATAACTATCATCAGTTACCATAATGCACCTGGGCATGCTTCATGCTGACACTGATGGTTTTTTGGTGCTATGCTGTATGATTAGATGCAGTAAAGGATTAGGTGGAAAGGAGATGTATTACTCAAATTATCTGTCACACTGGCAACGTGTCCACTGAGTCCAAGCATTGCTGTTGGCGGTCAGCTGTGCTGTGCTGTCGTTGTGAGCCAACCTTGTCATTGGCTCATTATCTTTATCAATTATCTCTTACCATAGGAACAGTGATGAGAAGATAGTGTTTTATAAGACAAATCCCTCATAAGCAAAAAGCACTCGCTCCTCTATTGATGTGCAAATGTGTGCATCAGCTATTAATGTATATTTTCCTGCCTACAAACAATTTGCAGCTGCAGGCAGTGTATAAAACTTACTGATACTTTTCACGTTTCACAGTGGCACAAATTAGAATGTTTTTCACATAATATTACTCCATTGATGTCATTTTTAGTTTTGGATATTGACACTACTTTATTTCCTCATAGCAGCTGTTCAGAGAGGGACTTTGAAATATTACTGAATCATTTTCTTTGCGAAGAAAGTTGATCTGTAAGTTGGCAGTGCTTACCTGGTCAGTGGTGAAAGGGAGCTGTCGGGCTGTGTGGCGTCACACTTGTCTCTTCACTGACCCTCTTGGGCTGGAGTCCTTCTGTGCTCCTCTGCCTAATCAGGCGCTCAGTATGAGCCACACACACACACAGGCACACACACCCAGCCACTGACCTCCCTTATGAAGCTATGAAGCAGAGCTGGGTTGAGCTGTGCCCAGTCAGCCGGTGCCAGATGTCAGAGGGAATGGATGGCAAGAAGATAGTTATGTAGATGAGGGTCAAGCAAGCCTTGATCAGGTAGAACTAGAGAAGACGTTTGAAAGTTTGTCCACTAAGGAGCCATTTATATTGTCTGTTATCATCAAAAGACAACAAACAATGTGTGACAAAATGAGGACTTGACACAGTCCCCATGTTCAAGTACAGTCCTTCATATGAAATGTAATGTAAAATCATGTGGGGGGTCCATGATTTTACATTTTACATTTACCCCCACATGATTGTGGGGGACCCCCACAATCCGTTGATCTGTAGTCCTTTCCACTCAATTAATTAATGTCTCGTGACTTTCAAAATTTCACTGTGACAGTCTGTCCAGTCAGAATCACGGGACGAAAGTACTTTCTGTAAATATCAGGACAACCTCCATGATTGTGCATGATTATTAAGATACGAGGGCAGCACATTGGCATGTAGGGTAGAATAGTTGCCTTCCAACAAAAAGGTTCTGGGTTCAAATCCATCTTGCTAAATAGGGGCCTTTCTGTGTGGAGATCTGCATATTCTACCTGAGTGCGAGTGCATGGCTACTTCAGCTTCCTGCCACAGTACAAAACCCTGCATCGGTAGATTGGTGACTTTCACTAGTGGTGAAATTGCCTTTAGGGAATTTTTACTCCTGAGGATTTAAGGATAATAATCTGGTAATGCTTTTGTGCATTTTGAACGCAGTACTTTTGCATTTAATAAGTTTTATCTTATTGTTACATCAATAGTTTTACTTTGCAACAGATCGGTAGAGTGTAGGACTTACTACTTAAAGTTTCTACTTTAATCCAGCGTTTGTTTTTGATGTTTGATTGTTTATAATTATTGATACAGTTCAAAAGAAGATTGGTGGCGTGAAGGGGTAAAAAGCAAGTAAACTTGTGTTAACAAAACTATTCATGCAGTCACATCCAGTACTCAACACGGCTTTGGAAGACAATAACAGAGAGGGTTTTATAGGATTTTTTCAATATTTGACTGGAATAATGACGCACAAGTCACATTTGCGCAGCTGTTAAGATGCTCTCCCTATTCACACTGTCTAATGAAGGTAAGGCTGATGTAACCCAAAGCAACAAAACCCTGTGATCTTCACATACCCTTTATATGCCAGATAATTTCACAGGAAATTCACATTACAGGATGAAAAAAAACTCACCTCTTGGGAAATTGAGAAGTAGATTTCCTTGTATGCCTCTCAACATGTCACAATTTAAAAGCTGTCTGGGTATTGATCTCTGGAAAGAGAGTCTGTCAGACTTGCCATGCGCCTGCCCCCGGCTCCCAACTCAGCCGGGACCCAGAGAGGATGTTATCCCCCTGGGCTGATTAGAGGCAGTTCACTGGTAGACTCCCAGGTCACTCTTTAAGCTCTTTCCCCCTTTTGCAAGCCTGTCATATCAGGCAGCCAAGACTTTGGGAAATGGATTGTGAGGAAAATGACATCTTTTTATAGCTGTTACCTTCAAGCATTCATGTTCTAGCCATTTCATGGCGTCTGTGTGGTGAAAAAGTCTAAAGTAATTACTTTTCTTTGTCTTGTCTCTCATGTGCGTGTTTAGTGAATGTATGTATATGTGTGTAATCTTTCACCTATCGGTGCTCATCACCTGTGCTCTGATTGATTTGTATTCTGTCAACGCAAACACCAACCCCACTCACTGCTGTGAGAGTGTAAGGAAGACGGGGAGACGAGAAAGCCTAATTGATTTGCGTGGATACCACAAGGGCTTTTGTAATTTTTCAGTTATATTCAAATCTGTGTTGTATGGATGAGTCATTTTGATCCGTTTGTACTTATGTTGTTTTCTGTAGAATATAATTCTATTCTATAATCTCAACTATATGGAGTTTACTGAGACCATGTATAGGATCATTTTTTGATATAAAATTACATTTCTCAGTTGTGGCCATTCTGTGCAGCATTCAAATTCTCCTATTCACCTCAAAATCCAAAAGAAACATGCGTCTTGATTTAACCTCCCTCAGAGGCCCAGTGGTTGTGGTGCCATGCCTTTTGTCTCTCAGCAGGTCCAACCAGGGACAGGACGTCTACCTGGGGATAGACTGACCTTTACGTTATTGAGTTAAGCATTATGCAATTACAAACCAACTTGATATCCCAGACCCATTACCACCCTGTTCTCCATTACTGTCCTTTGGCTGAAACTATATGTATACAACACATGTGTCTGAACTCACAAACACACATCCACTCTCAAAAAGACAAGGTAACACATAATGAACTCCATACATGGACACGTATGCATACACATCCAGGCATATTCACCAGATATGCAGGAACATATATTCAATACATACACTTTGTTTTGTCCTTTAGAATTTATCTACAGTGTGCATTGAGCGTTAATGTATGCATGTGTTGATGCAGGTGTACATTTAATGTAGAATGAATGCAAGTCTGTAATTAATGTGCAGCAGAGTCGGCCTGCGGGGCGAGCATGCTCTCTCCCTCTTTCGCCTTGTCACGTTTGTCTGTTCCTATCTGCCTCACAGCCTCCTCTTCATCCCCCACACTCTGCCTGGGGAGTGATTAAATCAATGTACGCCTGTCCACAATCCAAAGAGATTGGCACACACACACACACACACACACACACACACACACACACACACACACACACACACACACACACACACACACACACACACACACACGCAGAAAGACATATTTATTCACCTAAATCCCCCAGACAGGCATTTGAACACAAATACAATAATACAAACTCAAATATTTAGATAGCCTTAAACATTGTCAACCGCAAGATCTTATTCTCACGGCGTGTAACATTGATATCAGCTATGACAGTTGTTCATATTTATAACTGTATGTGTGCGTGAGTGTGTGTGTACAGGGCTGTAATGAAGCATGTCCATATTGAGTCCAGAACAGTTTGTCCACATAAGTATAATTTGCTTTTTGGAGGATTTCAAAGATCTTTGTGTGTATCAGTGTGTATCTGTGTTTGTGTGAGAGAGAGTGTAGAAAGAGTATAATACATATTCTCCATCTGTACATCTGTGCTCTATTGTCATAACGGTCCACTTTTCCTCTTCCATATCTCTGATTGGAAGTCTCTCAATAACTTTGTGTGCATGTTTCCTAATACGTGTTAATTTTCCATGTGGGTTCTTCTCCATGTTCTTTCTCTGCACAAGTGTGTGTCTGAGCATTTTCATGTGTGTATGGCAAGGCGTCCTTATGATAAGTTACTCCGGGACTGATTAAAGAGATCTCTTTCTCTCCATAATGAACACAGGAGATCCATCAGCCGTTGCCTTTGAGGAAAACCTGGTGCGTCAGCTGCTAAAATGTCTGTGATCTCTCGGATTTCAACCAACGTTGATTAACTTGGCAGCATGTTAAGGGGAAAAGTATTGAGCTTGCTCGAAAAGGAAAAAAAACAAAAACAAAAACATCATGACTAGTGTGTCATGTGGGCATTAGAAGTCTTATTGAATATCTGAGCAAAGTAAAAGTTCTGATGTTTGGGAGTCTGTGCAAATATGAATAGAGTTTTCGGGTTAGCCGACTGGGTGAGTGTATTATCTGGCTTATGTCTGTTTGGGTTTAGGGAAGTAGAGGGAGTGTGCAATTATGTTTACACAAAGTAGCACTGAGTTTGACCAGTTCACATGTCAAATAGCATCTTGAAAGTTGCTTTGCATTTATTTTATGGTTAATACATCTAAACTCAATTAAAGGGTGTCTGGGCTTCCCACATGGATGATGCATACAAGCATCTCATTGCATTAAATTATAGAACATTATCCAGCGATAATCAGAATACAGCAAAACACACGAGAAAGAAAAAACCCTCATACTATTATTTTGAATTATTTGTGGCAATACTGACATTACTATTCACAGTTTCATCTGTGGTTGCAGATATTTCTTAGTTATATTATGAAAAACAGGGAAAGTAATGAATCATTTTTATTTTATTGTCGTCATGAAATCTGAAATATTGCTTGAATATTCTCTGATTAAGGGTAAATTGGAGATTATATACATTTATGTTGTTTTTTCTTAATCTCCCATCATTAACAGGCATATGATAATAAACAAAAATAATAATTCTATCAGAATTCCCACAAAATACGGCTGTCAACATCCATCTCTGCACAATTCAGAGGTGAATAAATAGCTTAGTTTAATAATATATTTTGCTCATTAGTGCAAAATTAGAAATTTCTTCTGTAGCCAAGAAGCTGTGTCACTCATAGTGAAATGTTGCAATCTGCACTAATTAAACAGTGTCAGTTTCTTTAATAATGGGTTAAGAGGCTGTGGCAGCACCAATTTGGGGGCTTCGTTTGAAACCTCCCTTAAAAGATGAAAGTCATCAAATTAATCTCTTTCTTCAAATCTTCTCACAATTTTTTTTTAACAAATATTTTGTTGCTCATTATGCATCTAAATATATTCAGAAAACTACATGATAAGCTTGTGCCTGGGAAACAAATGCTTATATGTATTCAAGGAACTACACTATAGCTCTCGTTATCCTGCAGCTCAGTTTTATCTCCTTTACATTCCACATGTCAAAGGACAGTCAGGTAGAGGAGTTACACATGTGTCCGATCGGCGCCAAACTTCCAGTAGGGAAATGCTTCGAGTAAATGCAGTGAGTTTCAAATTGGGATTCAGTGTACATGTACAAAGGTAAACTTCAATAAGGCAGTTTGGGGACTAGACCTGCTCTTTTATCATTTATGGGCCAGTGTGCTTACAGCCTGCTGGGAGTTGTCCCACTTATTCTATCATACACACCCTGCCATGTGGGTGAAACCTCCTGATATGCGATATGCCCCTGCCTCTCCTCCGGCTCGCTGCCTGATCTGATATTAGGCAAGAAAAAAGGTTTGCTTGCATTTTCAATCCAACTACATTTCCCAGAACGTCCCTCTCCTGGCTATGCTGAACCTGGGCCACAAAGATAGAGAAAAGTCCTCAAATGTGATTTAGAACTAAGTGGAAAAACACAATGAATCAACCTCTGTGCGATCCTATATTTCATATCTGAGGATGTCAACTGTAGCCATCTTTCCTCGTTTCATAGTCAAGAATTTTAAGTAGCAGAGGCAATGAAATGTCTCCGAGTCAATTTCAACCTCCTTATCCTATAGTCAGTCATGAATTTTCCCCCCCCCTGCCATCATTGGTAATTTGTTTCCTCAAGTTAACATAGGGCATGTATTTTGTTTATGCATTTTGTGTTTGGAAATAAACTAATCTTTTCAGCTGTAGATGGCATTGCACTAGGCCCAAGAATCGAGCCATCAGCCCTCACTCTACAAAGTGTCTGACTCCATCTGGCCTCTGGGAGGTGGGCTGAATATTGTTAGGTTGCGTAGTGCACATCCAAATCTCCCTTCTCCTTTTAGTCTCTTCTTGAAAGGCCAGAGTGTGTCTTTGTTGTGTGATATTCCTCTGACACCCTCACCATGGATTAAAATCTTAATTAACTTCAGTGTCAGTATCCTTTTCTATAGTAGATTACGCAAAGAAAGAGAGACTAAAAGGGACAGCGGTACACATGATCATGGGTGGATTGCTAGGCTACTGCAGGGGCAACCTTATTGTGGCTGGGACCAATGCTATACTTCAGTGTGCTGTGTGACTGTCCTCTCAGCTTGCTCCATCTCTCAGTTTGTTTCTGTCGGTTTCTGTGATGAGCCCTCATAAAGAAGAGATCAGGATGTTGAAGGGGGGGAAGAAATCCTCATTGTAAATACATTTACAGTCAAAAACAAGCAAATCTCCTGAACATGACAACAAAATAAAAAATTCCAGCAGTTCTGCTTCTGAGTTCGTAAAAGAGAGAAGTGTCTGCTGGCTCTGGTGAGTCAACATGGTCTGATTGTGCGGGTCATCTTCATGATAGAAATGACATGCTTGACCAAAGGCTTGCCATTTGCTGCAGGGATGATTCAGTCTTCACCCAGCTGTGCCTGCCTACTTGTCTGACTGTGGCCTCGCATTATGAGGGTTTGTGTGGCAGATAATGGTTTATCTGGTCCCAGCTAGTGGCAATGAATATATATATATATATATATATATATATATATATATATATATATATATATATATATAATATAAAAAGATATTAACTTTTAGGGTAAAATATAATGTACAAGATAGAGTCCTTGAGTCGATTTATTCAGTGTCTTTTTTCATCTTGGAATTCTATGACACAAAGCTATATGAACTTCTCACCTTTTAAGGGAGCTCTGATGAGGATGGACAATGATCACACAGGTCGCCAAGATTGGCTTTGGTTTGCACTGAAGTGAGAGGCAGCACAGTTGTGAAAATTATATCACTGTCTATCAAAAGCTGTAGATGACAAGATGACAGCATGGCTCAGTTTCTCACTCTGGCTCTACTACTGTACAGGAACTGCGTGAAAGACTTTGTTTTAAGGAGGGGCTTTTCTGGGCTCTCATGCTGGGTTTTCTGTCAGGCAGCCATCCACCAATGATGGCTGGACCTGCCATAGACATTAACAACATCACTGCCACTATGACAACTCTCACACCAGATGCCTTTATCTCAGCAGCTTTGTTTCTTTGTCAGTTTGGAATACCATTTGAATTCCAAACGGAGCAAAAACAACCCTGGATCAGAGCACAGAGGACAGTTTTCTTTAAACCTAGCTTGACAGAGCTTTGAGGCTATTCTATCAGATTCTTATGAAAGCCCCACTATTTGTTATTTTCCTTTAAAACCTGCACTGTATCTCCAACTGCAAATGGCAATTCCCCCTTCCTTCCTCAAAGTGCTTTTTGTTAAAGATCATTGCATAGACACTATCTGTCAGCCAACCATCAGTAGTCATATCCCATCCCTGAAATTAATTCTGCAGCCTGAGTGAAAAGGTGAGAAGTCATAACAGTAAACAAGCTCTCTCTCTCTCTCTCTCTCTCTCTCTCTCTCTCTCTCTCTCTCTCTCTCTCTCTCTCTCTTTATTTTCCTCTTATATATGGTTAGAAGTAGGTTTTTTTTACTTATTTTGCTGTGTGAGAATGTATTTGTGTTGAAATGTACATTATTGCACCAAAAAGGTCAACTCTGCTTATTTAAAAAAAACAAATGTTGAATGAGTTGTGTGTCCATGGGTCTGCTGGCACGGATTCGAGATTTACTCTTTGCCTTATGATTGTGCTGGCACTCTTCATTACCAGCCAACTCTGACCCTTGGAAAACATTTGTGTGAAAATATTTAAGTCATGATCAAGACCACAGTGTCCAGACTAGTGCCCTGGCATGAGTTGACACAAGATACTGACAGCTGGGTGGGCTGAGAGAGGGACGGAGGGAAAGGGAGAGACATCTGTTCTGGTCAACTACAGTTCTATGTGCTGTTGTACCGGGACCAATAGCATCCCTGCGGTTTACACTTCTGTTTTCTTGCTTGAGTGGGTATGTTGTTGGAGAGACTGGAGAAGGGATGTGGGATGGACAGCATGCAGGCATAGGGGGATGCTTTGCCATATGGCTGATTCCCTGCTCAGGTTGCAAGAGAGGAGCAAATAGAGTGAAAGCACCGGAGACGAGCAAAGAGAAAGAACTGGGAAACATATCTATTCTTTCTACAAGCCATTTAATCATCCATTGACTTATAGTATTTCTAAATTCAAGGGAAAACTTACAGGATGATCTGACTTGACACCATTTTGAATCTAACTTTTTCTCCACACATTATCCGGGCACATTTCAAAATGAAGTGACCTGACCCCTTATAAGCAGTAGAGAGTGGGATGGATCATTGAAGCTCTTGAAAGATCATGCAATGAAATACAATTAATTGGTCAACAGTATAAAATTGGTCAATGGGATAAAAACAGCTTTTTTTTAATATTGAAGTATTCTTGAAGTGGACATTATAAATTATACATTTCAATATTTTAATTTTCTGTTCTTTGAGAAACAGGTTCAATACTGAAGCCTTTGTATGGCCTACAATACTTAAGCAAAGAACAGCAAGAAGAATGTGTTTAGAGACGAGTTCTGTGGTTTTAAAAACAAATTTACATCTTTCTTTTACTTGTTTCAAAAACAAATCAAACACTAGAAGATAAAGATTTTTAGAGGAGGCATTTTTTAAAATAAAAACAACACAAAATATATGTGGTAATATGGCAGCAGGACTGGTGGCCAAGGTTAGAGTGTAATGAAAGACCAACTTCTAGTTGAAACGATTTCCAGGTGGACTTTCTTTGTCTACAGTACATTCTGAGTGAAAGGACTGGTGTATAAAGGTTACTAATAGTTTTCTGAAGGCAGCATTCAAAAGACAATGTCGGTCTTCTATAGAAAACTATACAGTGAGTTAAAGCAATGACATTTTTTCCAGTCACATTTTAGCAGAGCAAGGTGATTTCTATATCCTCAATGACAGCAATCAGCTTTAAACAGTTTTGAAATTCCATTTCTGAGCAACAAAAGCCATTTATGTTGCTTGTGCATGATGATGTGATCTTCATTATCAGTTTCATTAAGTGACATCCATCATCATAAGAAGTTACATGGCTAGGACAAAGGTTTTTGAAAAATAAATACTTTAGAAAATTATGATGACGAACTGAAAATCAAAACCCTCATCTTAAAATTGCATCTTGAACAAGTTGTTAAAGGAAACACTCCATTGATTTTGGTGGTGAAATTGCTGCGACTGCAAAGCAACTTATTTTACCACCAGATGTGGCTCAAAGCTTCAAATAACTGAGATTCCGTCAAAAATAGCTGAAATAAGATAAGATAAGATAAGAGAAGAAATTGTAGCATGGTCTTGGATCAATGAAATCATTAGAGATATTTCATCTAAAGGTGGGGCTGCACTATTTATCCTGATATATTCCTTAAATTAAGGAAAAAAATTGCATAATAAGTTGCAGTTGCTCCTGTTTGGTGGAGCTTCATCTCCATTGGAGTCTGCACAGTTTGCTGACAACTGAAATCCTTGTTGTAGTCAACAAAAGCCAGATGGCGATGAGTAAAACTTCTCAAAGTGTAACCTATTTTAGCTTTTCTGAGAGTAGTAAATTGACAAAAGAGGTAAGGCGATTCCATTAGGAGAGAGTTAAAAAAGAGAGTGAGGGAGCAAGACGGAGACATTCAGAGAGAAAGAAGCCAATAATGCTGCTCATGAGTTGGAACTGCCACGCCCACTGAGAACCCTGAGGCTGGGGGGTGAAGGAAGGATTTCATCTGTTTTATCTGCTCTGTCTTCTTTTTTTAGCTCACACAGAGCATGTCCCTTTTCCCTTTTTCCCTGCTTCCATGAGGCAAAGATCTTAATCGCCCCTGACTGTAATCTACCAGAGTGGAAAGCTTTTCTTCAATAGACAAAAAAGGAGCTTAGAAATACTGCACCCTGTAAGGGTATAACATCACAGGGTTATCCTTTGGTAAAATGGGTTTGATGTTTTTTGGAGTGTGTTACACACAGTAGATGGTGAGAGTGAAAGAGAAGGAAGGAACGCGTCACAGCTTAATACAACATTTCTTTCTCTTTAAACTTTTGGTCCATGCAACAGTAAAATTCTTAATAAGGTGTATTCCTAATATGCTCTCCCCATGTCTGTATGGGGTACTTTAGCATCTCATAGTCCAAAAACATGCAATATCAGTGACTCTGAATTGCCCGTGTGAATGTAAGTGGTCGACAAATGTCACCTCCCCACTACTGAGCAGCATAAGCCTGGACAGATAATGAAAACAATGTATATTCACGTTTAATTTCCCCTTAATTGTGAATATAATTGGGAGAAATTAGTTTACTGAAGATTATCAGAATTCATCAAGTGATTGCAAGATGTACTCAATTTTATACTCAAAAAAGTGACCAAACAAAGTTTTTTATATAGTAAGACGATTATGTTGATGCCTCTTCTATACAGTTCTCCAATTTGCAGCCTAGTCTGGACCATTAAAAGTCATATATACAGTTTGTTTGAATTTCCTTCAGGGATTTAAATATGACATGTTAACAATTGAAACTAGTAATTTGGCCTAAATGGGATCAGCTGTTGAAAAGTTATGGTCCCAAAAAGTTCCCCGTAGTGTTAGGGATCTACAAAACCGACCTTTTCCAAAATCAAACTAGTTCTATCCAGATATGAAATTTGAAAATTTTTTAGTTATTATGTTCACACGATAGCAGCAGTGTTTTCAGGAATATAAAAAGCATCCTATTTCTTTACAGGGCAATTTAGAATCATCTCTTTTATCTTCTGGCTTTTAAATCTTGCATGTGTGGAAAACAGAACATCTGGTACTCTGAGCAGTCTAAAACTGACTGACTCTATATGCTATTTGAAATGAGGATTGTAATCACATACACCTTTTTTTCACCACAGCCAATCTGCCTTAGATTGTCTGGTACTATGTGTCCTCCTTATTTTACTTTTGACATGCCTCCATTTTTTATTCCTCTCTTTTTATTGTCGCTTCATTTTATTCTTGATGCTTTTGTCACTAACCCCTTCTTTGTCTTTATCTCCTCTTGTTATTTTGCTTCATGGTAATTTCCTCTCTCTCTGCTGCATTTTTTCATTTATTTCTTAGTGTTCATTTCACACATTGTCTCTATCTCTCTCTCTATCTATCTCACACACACACACACAAACACACGTGCACGCACACACACACACATACACACTAAGACATAACAGAAATTATTACACAATATACACAAAGCATTATTTAATTTGGAATAACACTTGCCAATGCAGCCACGAGCTGAAGACTGGAACAACAAACTTTTCAAGGATTCAGGTTTAGGTAAAGTATTTAGGAGGAACTGTTTGGGATTGTCAAATGATGAAGTGAGAATACCATCTGCCGAGAAATCATATTGATGGTGACAATGGCGATTGTAATTGTCTTTTTGGTAAAGTCTCCAGTATTGGAAGTTGAAGGTTACATATAAGTCAGATCTTTAAGCAAACTTCCATAACTTCCAGACAATCATGAATGCCCATGGCTGTTTACCCTGATTACTCATGTCTGAAGGGTAAATGACGGTAAAAATGTCTGTTTTGGCCTCTATGCCCTTAGCTTATGTTTTAACTCATCAAACATTAGTATCACTCTCTATAATCAGTAGTTGTAGATATACTGAAATTGGAGTCTTACCATTGACAAACTTCCTTATTAGACTCTACATCCACAACTTAATCAAAATCCCTCCAAACTATCGGTTGCCTTGCACGGTTTTCGGTAGTTTAAAACTTTACTGAAGGAAATATTTGCTCTACTTCCTCTGTGGTCTAAGAAGAGATCAAATTTATTCCAAGAAAATTAATGCATAACCTGTGCTGTGTGCTGTGGCTCAATGTGGTGTGAGGTAAAAAATGTCTCCAATACTGAAAGATGACATAGACAGAACTTGTTTTTTTAAGGTATTCACCAAGATAACTTGGAAACTTCATGTTAAATTGGCTAGCCTGACCAAACTTGACCTGGCTATCCCTGAAGTGACAAACCCCGACTTGACCCAGAACAAAATTTCTGAATATTTTATCCAAACCTGGCCTGAGTCCACGAGACCAGGGATCGAGCTTTGCCCAAACCCGGTGGGCACCTCACAGGGTTCTGGCAGGAAACTTCGAGCTCTGGTTGGGAAATTACAAGCTAGTGTGCATCTTGTATTATGTGTGCTATGTGAATCATGTATTACGACTGAACAAAATTAGTAGCGGTCATGAAACAATGGAGAAATAAATTGGTAGAGAGAAAAAGTATAACAAGAAGAAAGATTTTAGGAGTGATAAGAGACCAAGACTCCTGTTTCTGATTGTGCTACGTGATATTGGCTCCCCTGCCACTTAGTAGTCCTCCTAGTAAGCCCTAAGTTAGCAATTAGCTTAGCCAAGCTAAAGCTAAGTTAGCACCTACCAACTCCCATAATCCCCAATGCCACAACATCAGTGTAGGGGGGGACGCCAACTTGGCATATATTCAATTCCAATGTGGGGGGGAGCACCAATAGGGGTAGTGTCTTTTCTCATAAATATTTTTCACGATACCTTCTCTGATATCGATTTGATATTGCCGTGAAATCGTTGACAAATTGCTCCTTCATAAAACCAATTCAAGCCAAATACTTCAGTTTTCCGTGCAATGTGCTGCCGACAGCTACGTTAGAAAGCTGTCCTGCCAATGTCAACAACAAAACAATTTTTGATTTGATAAGTTGTTCACACTTTAGCATTATCAGTTTTGCTAGTTGCTTTTTAGAAATTAAATAAGAGGGTCTGAAGAGGATCTGGCCGCCAGACAAATGCAGACACAAATGCAGGTTTTTGGTAACGAAAATGTGAAAAATATTTGACACTTTCTTTGTTCTAAGATAACTTTCCGCACCTCCGGAGCGCCACTCTGTAACGTGGGTGTGAGTGCCCTGGCAAAGCAGATGTTATCTTCATGTTTGGACTAAACCACTGAGTTAATATGATCAGGGGGGGCACAATTGTTGGGCTTTTGTTTATGTCAATTAATATTAAACGTGTTTTCAATACAAATTATGTATTATTAAAATGTATACTACATTGTATAGTTACCTGTTACTTTATATAATCGGGAGGGATGTTCCCCCACTGGGATTTTTGCCCCTGGGCATAGATACACAACACCCGTAATGCTACAGTCTTAAATAGCCAATCGCTCATCGTAACTTATGCTGCAGCTAAGCTAGCAAGTGTTGCTGCTGCTTCACATGAATTCAAATGCTGCAGAATCGTCATGTTTCAGAAAATGAAATAGTATATATGGCAGAATAAAGATCGCTATGTTTTTATGATTAATAGCCTGGCCTAGTCCTGTCCCACTGCAAAAATAATTCAGGAATGGTTTGAGGAACACAACGTGTCCAGTGTGTTGATTAGGCCTCAAATCTTGTACCAGTGCTGGACAAACAAGTTCAAGGATCCCAAGGTTTGACAGGTCAGAGCTGTTATGACCACAACAACTGGTCCTACACAATGCTGTACACAATTATGGTATATTTAAACCTGACTTGCAGTTTTTGCATTTGCGTTGTCTGTGTTTGTGTTTGTGAAAGTCTTGATTGGCAAATAGGATAGTCTTTTATTAGCCATTAATATGGCAGCTATCTGTAAATAGAAGCAGGCGAGCAACAGTTGCCTGTCCTGGTGAAGGAGAAAAGCTTGCTCTCCTCTCCTGAGGCTGTAACAAACATCCTGCCACTCACATATTTGGCTGCTTCACATTGGTGTATATTTAAAAAAGAATGAATCAGGAAGTTGGTTAAGGAAATGAAAATCTGTCATGCTGACCTCAAGCTCAATGTGTTCCAGTCTGTTCCACACTCACACTTAAAACGTATTGGCTATCCAGTTAGTCACAGACCAGCGAAGCAAAGCTGGGAGACAATGTTTATTTATCCGTCTACTTAGTCTTTCTTTCAACATGAGATAGTCTGCCTTGTCTTTATAGACATATCAGGGAAGCGGGAATGACTCAGCAGATAGCTGATATAATCCACAAATATTGACAGTGCTCCCCCTAGCCAAATGCGGAATATTATTTTTATTGTTTGAGTGTACTTCTCTCTCAACAATTCTCTGAACATGTCATGTGTTCTGTAACCTCTGGCTTTTATGAATTAAACCCATCAACTGATATCAAAATAAAAAAAAGATTAAATTATAGGGGAATATATATTATATATATAGATATTTGACCATAAATTGCAACTTCTTTAACCCCCAGCTGGTCAGTTTGCTGCTACATTTCATCAGACATGCAGAGTGAAGAAAAACAGAGAGCAAACAATGACAATAAAGACTGGATCCGGAAAATCAG
The DNA here is from genome assembly GCA_037951165.1 of Lophius americanus. Classification (NCBI taxonomy): domain Eukaryota; kingdom Metazoa; phylum Chordata; class Actinopteri; order Lophiiformes; family Lophiidae; genus Lophius; species Lophius americanus. The sequence continues at coordinate 12,198,639 of JBBDHG010000014.1, read as the reverse complement.
CTTCATTTATTTCCAGAATGAACCGTTACAGAGAATGAATGAGCAAAATTAATAAATGAATGTCCAGAACAAGTAACTCTCCTCTTTCTATTTGGTGCTGTGAAGGAGCCCGAGGTGAATTATGCAAATAATTTGAAATTCAGACATTTTATTCTTACATACCTGCATGTGAAGCTCTGCATCTATGAATGCACGGGCTTTCATGGCATTGCTTCAGATCACTGCTCACCAAATAAAGCTGTGTAGAAAGTCAGTGTCTTGTGTGTCTAGTGTCAAATTTTATTGACATTATGTGATTACCACGCATTGCACACTGCTGATCACCTCCAAACTGACGTTGATGCCCTAGGCACACGCATAGACTGTATATAAAAAGGGTGGGCCTGGATATTTATCAGTTAGAGATATTGTTGAATAAATATTCTCAAGCGTTAAAGGAAATTCTGACCTAATGACAAGGTCAAACATTGTAAAATGTATAAAATGTGTCATGATGTATCTAGACCCTTTCAACATTCCCTATTTAATAAAGCAAATATTAGCCATCACCAGCGACTTAATAAACATCTAACATGCAGGACAGTAACTACTAAACTAAGTCTTCATTGAACATGAACTTGATGATCTTCATCATATTCAATGCCGCCGTTACAGTGTATGTTTAATCATAATTAAATAAAACAAATGTATTTTAGATGTGATCAGACATAACCTTATAAGCACTGACAGCTGACGTCAGAGTAACATATATTATCATATTACAGTAGGAATTTCAATTGGCATCAGATGTATATTTTGCCCCGCAAACGTTATGTGTTAAAAGTGGTGGAAAATGGCATAAAATATTTTCTCACAAAGCGGAAATTTTTATAAAATATGACATTTCTCCTTTATCCAGGAGCTTTTATCATTCGGAAACGGAGGCCATTCTAATGGTTATGCAAATAAACTGCATTCAGACTATTATGTAATAATTGTGAAAGGCCTTGGTAAACATAGATAAATATGGAGTAGCCCATAATAGCAAACAACACCCACGATGACAAACAATAAAATAAACATATCTACTTATCTATCAAAATGGTTTGGTACCCGCACAAATTACCCCTACCCCACCCACCCACTTTACCCCACCCCCACTACTCCTTACCCCGCTAAAAAAAACGGAGCAAAACTACAAAACCGGGAACCTTGGAAGGAAAAAAAAGGCTGGAACATTGTGGCTAAAAAATAAAAATACACACAGACTTAGGGTTGAAATGAGAAAGATTATAATAAGACTCAAAAGAAGTCAATCAGTCCGATAAGACGGTAGTGAAACAGGTAGACAATCAGTGGTGAGAAAATAGCTTGGTGACAATCTAGAAACAAGGAACATAGTATGAACCGATATACAAAGGAAGAAAGTACATAAGTTAAAACATAAAAGTAAAAACAAGGATACCAGTTGTGGGAAATTACGTTTAAAAAATACTGATTTAACAGGAAACCAACTAGACCCAAAACCATAACAACCATGGAGCAACAAACTAAACAGGGAGGCAACTAAATTAAATCAAAGCCATGACAAATTTATTTATCGACTCGAATAATTGAATTATTAGTTGGTCTCTCATTTTCCGGGCTACTGAAAGACTGAAAAAAACTTTTGACAATAATTATAGTCTCACTAAGATAATGCTGCATCTCAAATATTACATGAATACAGTCAACAAAAACTCAGTGATCTACAGTAGTTTGAAGAAATGTACCTGGCATTCATCTATAACTGGAATGAAAGCTAACGTCTTCCAGTTTCCACCGAGACTTGTGTCCTCTCATTGATTTCCAGCCAGACATTTTCTCACCTCAGCCAATGTTCAAATGCAATTTAAGTGTGGGGTCACATTTCTAGCATAGAACCTGACATTGTTTTGGTCAATACCCAAAGGCAGTGAATAAGCTCTCAAGTGGTACACAGCAAAAGCTAGACATATTTCCTCTTCCAGTTCTCACCGTCCACGTGCCTCCTCATCAAAATAAAAACAACGGAGGCTGGAGAGCTTTCTGTAGGCCTTCAGTATGCTTTCACGCTCCTATCTCTAAAAGAATGACTACAGACACGACTGTTCAAAGATACAGGGCGAAAAAAACACTTCAATTATTCAATTTAAAATAACATCAGCTCTTGACCCTCTATTTCAGGAAATTAAATTTCAAAATGAACCGCAGTTATGGAAGCAAAACAAAGGTTTTCTATGATTAAGGTTTGGTTTTAATAATGTCACATTTCCTCAGAGGTTAAGGATGAGAAAGAAAAGTTCAAATTCCCAGATTTTTGGAAAGGTTAGTGAATTGAACAAAAAGCCTGGAAAACTTTCCAATGATGATATCTTGTACATTTAATTAATATTTAATATCATATGCCAGCTAAAATGTCACAAATGTTTACAAAGATTTTGGCCACTGAAAACATAATATATTTTGGCCAAAACTAATATATTTCACCCTGAGCTGCTTACAACTTATGCTGCGCTGTAAACTCTCACAAAACACATAGACATGTTAAAAACGACTTCCTTTGTTCAAGTTTGTAGACAGGCACGAAGGCCATCAGCATCCTCGGCCTCCACTCTTCAACTGGGAGAATAATTACCCCAGGAAGGTGATGGACTGTCATGAGTCACACAAGCGTCTTTCCTCTGTTCGCTTTTTATTCCCCTCTTGCCTGGTGACACAGACAGACGCTTCGGAAGTACCTTGTGCTCGTCCTGGAGATAAACTGCATATTGCATTCTGTTTCAAGTGTTACAAATCTATTGCAATAATATAGTAAATGATGTATTATTCATTGCATCTACAGTGACAGAGAGAGGAATGAAATATGCATATGCCACGTACACTGTTTCAGAAAGCCAGCATGGGGTGACGGGTGATGAAGGAACATCACATTGTGTCACTGCTGTCATCAAAAGCTGAAAAGGGGAGATTATCTGAGCGAGGACAACATGCAATAGACATAGGGCGACTTCATGGCTAACAAAATGACTGTAATATGTGTAGAGAGAGGGATGATGCTGTAAATAATCAAACATTTTCCATCTACTATCTGATGAGAATCCATTTGTGGTCCCCAGGTGCAACAAACAAAAGGTTTGGATGTGTATGCTCCAGATTTGTCTAAATGGTTTTGCTTCATTTCCCACTGAGATTGGTTGTGCATGGAGTGTGGGGCTATGGGTTGCTGGGGGTGCCAACACTCACATCACAACACAACACTCTGCAGAGGGTATAATTGCCGAACTTAAAAATACCCATTCTTTTTTTGGCACATGTGAACAGCTGGGGGGAGGGGGGAGGGGAATCAATGGTGATGTAGGCGCAGGGACATGTGGTGTGTGCGAATGTGAGTCGGACAAGCATGGCTGCACATTAGAATGAGATATTCATAACATATGCATCAACACTTTTATACATCTATATTATTGTAAAGGAGCAGTGGGAGAAAAAAAAAATCTTCATTGTTCATTCAAAGAAACCTCATCAGAGCACAGTATATTTACGAGGCCCCGTAAAATGCACTATATTTTAGGGAACATATTCTATTTTATGTTGGTGATTTCCAAGTGTTTTCCCATTGGCCTGGGGATCTGTGTGAATGAGTAATAGAGGAAGTAATGACTTTATTCTCCCTAGCTAAATTTGTTTTTCTTCTTTTGCAAATACACAAAAAAACACTGCCAAAAAATGATAAATAACAGCCACCCAGTTGCACTGCCATCGTGGTACTTAGGAATGTGTGTTTACATTATCATGATGTACAACTGCTCTGCATGACAACACCTTGCTAAAGAAACAAATGGCATTTACATTTCCTCTGGGTGGCAGGTAGGTGCAAATGCCTATTCATTTAGCCAGTTTTCTTCCTGAAGTAATGGGAGGTCCTAACCCAGAGCCTCTCTGTCAGCCCATTAGTGAGCGTGGAGAGTCTTGCAACACTCCCTCTGCTGATCTGCCACTCACAAACACTCCCTAGAATCAACACAACCAACCCAAGAATGCTGCCCGCCGTGCTCTCACACACACTCACACCAATCCTGGCGAGATGAACCAGGGGCATTGATTTTATAATGATGCACTGGCTGCTTCCAGCAATGGAGGAAATTAAGCTGGCTGAGTTGAGCTCTTGGTGTATGGAGAGTATTTTTGGATGGAAGCCCTACTGGTTGCTTGGACCAGTCCAGAGGAGAGGCCAGACTACGGACGTGTTTATTCGGTGGATCCAGAGCATGTAGAACATGGAGATGCAGTCGTGCCCAACTTTACAGAGAGCACCCAGAGCCAAGCGTCCCTCCTCAGCACACACAGACCTGCAACTGCCAATCAAAGCAGCCTCGGGCGCTGCCACTGCCTTATGCGCATAAATTAGCATGTATTTGCATAAGAATCCACTCGTTTAGCAGACCCACTTGGCTCTCCCCCCAAATGGCATTTTCTTGCTGCCCCCCCTCAATCTCTCACTTTTCCTCCCCTTATCCTTTCACAAGTACCGATAAGAGCTAGAAAATAGTAAATTAACCCTTATCTTACCACACTGCTCTTGACTCAAATTACATGTGTGCATGAATGATTAAACGCCTGTATATGCTTGTTTGTTGGGGGTTTGTAATGAGCAAAATGAGGAAGCAAATGAATCAGAAAATCCAACAAACAATTAAACAGAGACGCAAACATTTTTTTCAGATTCTGCTCTTCAGTTTTTTGTGTTTGCATCAGCCATTACCAACCTTTAAAAATGTCTTCAAAGTTGCATAGAATCACATAGTATTCACCAATATGGCTTAATTATTCAGTAATAATTTTAAGAGATGTCTCACTCAGCTGTTCCTCAAAGGCAGGCAGAAAGCCGAGGTGCATACATACCCTTTTAAATGACAGCATACAAAAATGGAAAAGGCAGTAACTGGTCAGCACTGGTTATACCAAAGGCCAGAGAAAGACAATGAGAGGACCTAACGTGTTCACCATAAGGAGCCTGGACACCAGCAGTGCTATTGTGCCTTCAGGCGTTCTCCCAAGTTTTGCATGACTTACTCATTCCGCTTACTTTCACCATGGTCCATGGTTTTCATCTAGTAAATTATTTAATGTGCTGTTTGGTTCATAAAGCCAGCAGAGAAGTTCTTTGCTCCCAGCTATATTCCACAGGTGATTGGTTACCATGGATGTATTAAACAATGGATGAGGTATTCAAACACGGTCCATTATTTACTGTAATCAAAGCTGCTTTTCTAGGCAGATACAGTACCATGGAGAGAAAAAACAAACATATTCCATGCTTGCACAATGGCACGTGTCTTAATTCTCCATTGCGAAAAATTTGCCCACAGGAGTTGTACAGAAACATTTTATATGGCTATCAGTATGTCTGCTATGATCAGCAAAGTCACCACTTTTACCTCAGCATCCAAAGTGTTGCACAGAGCAAGCTCTCACTGGGTTTTATACCAGCTGATCACAGCAAACAACTTACTACAGCAAGTAGTCAGAGACATAATGAATGTGAACAATGTTTGTGCACATAAATTTGATTTATCGGTGTCCCAAACGCATCCATTGCATGGGGGATTCCTCTACACACAAATCCTTCCATTTGTGACATGTGACTTTTGAGACTCAGATTACATAATTGTATATATACATCTGTTTGAGAGGTGTTAATTACACACAAATACACAGTAGCATCTTAGAGAAGAATCAGCGAGTTGTGTGTTCATGTGTGAATCAATCTGCTTGGTGGCACAGCGTGGAGGGTATATAAGGTCGTTTTCACACCTGATAGTCCAGGGACTAGGATTGACAGGGGGGTGAAATTGTAACATAGTTACACTTCCATTTTGTCTTTGTCAAACGAAGCAAAACTTCTGAGCTGTGTAAAAGCAGTCATAACAACTGCATGTACCTAACCAGTGAACCAATAAACACCAATTAAGAAGAAGAAGAAAATCGCTCATCTATCGTACAGAACAGGGAACCGAAATTCGTCCCCTTTCATCGGAATTATTCCCTTTTCGTAAAAAAACTATTATTAACTGGAGACCTGTGGTAAATTGTAATGATTACGGAAAATGTCTGTGATAGTAATACTGTCTGAATGCGCCATGCGTGTTATTTGTCAATTAAAAATTCCGCTCCAAATTACCTACCAGTATTTCAACAAATACAGAGGTCAGGTGTTAATTTTTTCCCCGTGTGAATGGACATCTCAGTGATTCAGGACTTAAATTCATATTTATATTTTCCTCTGTTGCTTTGTTGGCCTCTGTGCCGAATTATAGCAACTAACCTGGATATAATGAAAAACTTTATGAACTGGTGTTAGAGAATGTTGATGATGATCAATGTGTCGTGCAATTCACATTAATTAATGCAGCTCGCTATGTTCTTCCTCAACACACGAGCTGAGTGTCCACCGCTAGGTATTGTCATACAAGGAGAATCGTTTGGATACCGACTCAAGAGCGCTCCGCGTCGATCGCTTAGGAAGGTAGGGGAGACACTGGCGGTTGGGTACCAAGGGTGCGCGTCGAATCCGAGGGAAAAGCACTGTCACACGCTGTGCTGTGGCAGTTAAGAGTTCCAGCTGGTGGGCTCGCTTCTGGTTGGGGACATCTGTGTGCCTGTGATCTCCACCTGCCTGGCTGTCTGTCCAACCTGCCTGCCAAAACCCTTGTGCGTCTGTCCCAGACGCATCCCCAGGCGCTGACAGCTGACCTGGTTGTGAGTGTTACGCAGAGAGAGCTTGACTTTAAATCCATGGGTAGAATATCCTTATATTCAAGTGAAAATACAAGACTTCACTTATCTTGTACGAGTGCACCGTATGAAACACAGATGGGGAGGTGTTATTTTCGAAATCACATGAGGTCCTTAGATAATACTAGTTCTGTGTAAATAGGGCGTACAAGATGTTGTCATGGTTACAAAGACGCGGAGCGGGACACTGACATAAGTTTGAACGTATGAAATCATATATATCTCCCACGATGCACTGTGCTTTGCTCCACTTCGTACTTTTTGTATAAAAACTTGGTTCGTTTTTCTTTCACACCCCACCAAACGAGCATCACAGTCACTTGTTAGCAAATCGAGTCCCCCGTTTTCAAGCGGACCGGAGATTGCTTGTTTTGTCTGCATCAGACAAGGAATGAGTGTTCTCTCCATCCCGAATGTATGGGACTATTGGAGGAAATTAACATTGGTTCGTTTAAAGCGGAACAAACAGCTCTGGTGTGAAAGCGACCTAACTCATCCGCTATCACACATTTGTGGGGAAGTATGTTCAACACTTAATTGTCAGTAATCAGCGAAAAGCTTTCTGAATCCAAGTGATGTACAAACACTAACACTTGGCCAACTTATTGAGTATTCACCATAATTAGTGCCTTATAAAGATAAAAAAAAAATGCTTTGGTTGACACTGTCAATCAAAAAGCTAGCTTTAGCAATGCCATTAAAATGGACTTTGTCCTCTTTGTTTTATTAGAAGTGCAAGGGATCACAAGGGTCACGGTTTCGTTTAGATCAAGGGTTTTGAACCATGAATCGGTTCAGCAAAAAAAAAAAATTGAGACAACTAGGTCATGTTTTATTTGAAGCAATTATTGAACACTTAAGTGTTAATTGAACACTTAAGGAAAAGGAGTTTTAGCATGGCTGAAAATAAGAACAAACAAAATGTAAGGCAAGTTTATTCCGTATTATTTTGATCAACAATATAATATTTGTTTATATAATTGAAAAGAGAAAGAAAAAAAAGATAAAGTCAACATTGTTATGGGTTACAGTGGCTGTCTGCAGCCCATTACAGCTTCTGTCTTTGAATTTACCTGGTTCTTATTAGGTATGTTTCTAAGGGGCCTCTCTAACTTCCTCGTCGATGTTGCTCTTGTCTTTTAACAGCTGAGCTCCCTTTCTTCATCTCAAATCCGTCTTCCTTTCCTTTTCTCATATGTAGAATGAGTCCCTCACACTTGAAGCAAATACACACACCCAAAGGGCTTATGCTGCCTGTCTCATCCCATTTTCTTAGTGCCTTTGATCCCTAACCCTCCCAAAAATACATTGCCCCCTTGCAACATTAACTTCTTTCAATTTTTAAGCTTTCTTGTCTCCCTGGAGCAACCACAGCATTGGCACTAGCTGCTGCTGTCTCCTAATGACAGCAGGCTGGAGGGTGTCGGACAACAGGAGCAGGATAAAAGGCCCTGAGGTGCACCACAAGATAGGAATGGCTCATTACTGCCGAGGAAGGGTCAATGTTCACGAATGTCTCGGAAAAGCTCCTCCAAAATGCTGCTGCTTGTTATGAGCACTAATGATGTCAGCGGTAGGCCCTGCTTGTTAGCCCAAATGGAGGACTAATAGAAATGCGTGAGCATAATTAATGACTGAAAGTGAGCCTGACAAAGACAAGAACACACTGTTGTGGTTGTGGGTGTTCCCAGGTTAAGCATGTCTCTAGAAAACATAGCAGGACACCTTATAAGCTGGCCACAATATTGCCATGCCATCCCATGCCATGCCCTGCCATACCATGCCTTGACATCCTCTCCAGAACCCAGACTGGCCAGCCTTTGTGGGTAGGCTTAATTAGCTGTCACAGCAGGTGGAGCAGGGAGCAGGGACACTCCGTGGTCTGCCCTCTGACAGCACAGGTCCCCAAAGAACTCCCACAGACACACACTTCACATGAACAGTTTTAAATGTGTGTGTGTGGGTGGTTATTCTTGTGAGCCGATGTTTGAGAAAGACCATGAGAGTAAAGAAAGGGTCGATGATAAAGGATATATCAGTATGCAGTGCCCCTCAGAGATATGCAGAAAGAGGTTTGATATAATGTATTTTGGCAAAGGTACAGTGTAGGAATTAGTATGATTTTGTTTGTTTGAGAAAAATGTAATTACATCTCAGTTGAGTTCTGACCTGATGCTGCTTCAGGTGGAGTTAGCTAGCTTTTTAATTTTCGCTTTCCTAGGCGCATTCAACAGAATGGAATATACAAGAGGACACCACAACATAATACTTTTCTTAGTAACTGAGTCAATAGGAGGCAAAAATATAAGTAATACTGTTGATAAGAAGATTCTTTGTTTTAAATAAAAGGAAAAAAAAGATAAAATGTTAGCACTTTGAGATTTAGCACTTTGAGATTTGATCCAAATGTAAAGTGCATTATAAATGAAATGTATTATTATTATTATTATAACAAATAAAAAAACAGCTTGATCATCCCCAAATGTACAATTAGAAGCAGATGTGTGTGCATTTCTTTTGTTATTGTTTGTTTTCTATGGGCAGATCTATGGCCATAAACATCTATTCAACTTTCCTCTCCCTTAATTGAGGCCCATTTACAAGCGTCGTCTGAAGGGCAGACCCTTGTCATCTCCCTCACAGCACAGTACATTAACTTTGGTGTGTTCATGCTAACCCCATGCAGCATATTCACTTCTTCTATTGCTTTGTGGATGTGCATGCAGGGAGGAAAATACAGAACAATATGAATCTCCCTTCTGTTTGTTAAAACCGGTGTAAGCTGCAGTAATACTTCTTTACTGATAGCGCTGCTCATACCGTCACACACCCATGCACACACACACACAATCACACACTCACACACACACACACACACACACACACACACACACACACACACACACACACACACACACACACGCACACACACACACACACACACACACACACACACACACACACACACACACGCACACACACACACACACACACACACACACACGCAGCAGCTCAATACACTCTCTGCTTTAATCTATTACAATTTTTATGTGGCACAAATATCCAGGATATGTTAACCAATGCATCATTATGAGGCATATAACTGCATAAGCCAAGGGATTGATATGCTTGAATAATGTGATACTATATTGCAAGTTTTATGAGTTTGCAAATATTCTTTTAAACAATAGTAATAATAAAAGAAAAATATCCTGTTGTCAGAGGATGTGAGATAAGGATTTTTCCTAAAGCCCAACCCTTTGAACACCACTCATAAACAATACCCACTATATGTTTTCTTTACAAACATCGTACACATATTATAAATATTGATGGCTTCATTGGTGACATTTATGCATCACCCTTGTGTTGCCAGTGCTACCGTTACCCTGTTGTAGCCAAGCTCGTCCCTGAATGTATCTCACATCATATATATTGAGCAAAGTCATACATGGCTATTGTTACAACCCAGCACACCAAAAAAACACACACAGTGATGTATTGTGCTTTTAAAATGTAATATGTTTTACACATGGTCACTATACTTCACATCTGATGATGTGTGAGTAGGTCTATTTGATCCCATTCGGCAGATGGATCCAATTGTCCGGGCTGATATTGGCCTGTGACAGAAAGCAATCTAATGGCAGATTCATTGATGATGATGAGTTCTGTTCCACTGCATTGAGATCCAGTCCAATTTCAAAAACAAATTCCACCATTCATCTTCCAAATAATTGTGGCACTTCATCAATTTCTCCCAGCCTTTTATCTATCACTTCGATTGATGTGATCATTTTCACAAAAATTGCTAATCCTGCTAACAGTGTCTTGGAACATACTTGCAGGACTGTATGCTATTGTGTGCGTGTGTGCTCTTTTATGTCTGAAGGCATTTCTGCACAAGTTGTATCACAACGTACAGGAATGTCTGTTCCCGTGTGTGTCTGTGAACATGGATTTGCGCAATTGTAGGCAAGTGATAATATATTCTTTTATGTATATAACACCATGTGTTTAATTATCCACATGCCTGCATTTTTATGCAATAGAAGCATTATACTGCTTATTACAACAATACATAGTCCTTTAAATTGTAATAATGATGATATTTCTGGTTTTCTTTTGCTGTGATAGTGTCTGTTTGATGATCATCTTCATACTTGTGGGCTCTATTACTATCAGCAGCTGATAAGTGTGTGTTAGGGTGTGTGGTAGGGGGAATGCCTAATGCTGTATGTACGTCCTATTATCAGCAGCCTGTGTGAGAGAATAACATGCCACATTTTGTTAAAGCTAATAGAATTATTACCAAATTGCAATTGCAAAATTTTTTAATGTCTTAACTATCCAGAGGACTCTCTGCTCCTTTTAAATATCTCAACTAAGACTCAATAGTGGACGCGATACAAACCAGCAAAAACTGAACGTTAAACAGCAGAATTATCGCGCAGAAGTGAAAAATAATACAGATTTAAAATGCAGCATGGAAGACCAAAGCACAGTGAAAAAACTATTGAAAGCATATCAGTAAATTGTATCATGAAAACAGAACCACTGTGTTGGAAACATCTTTGTCTTACTGTCTATTATTTTATTGAAGTGTGTATGCTCTGTTGTTGGCTGTCAGTGTCAGTCTAGGAATATGTGTGTTTATGGATATATATAAGTAAATAATATTGCAATGATATATTGCTTTTTTAATCACAAAGTGTTGACCCTCGAGCAAAATGCCAGTTACTAAATGAGAAATCCATGTGAACTTTGTCCATTATGAACAGACAAATAAGTTTATTAAAAATAGCCTTGCAACAAAACAACTACAGCACTGTTAATTCTACTAATACTACAAATTCTACCTATTCTATCCAAGATCAACTTTAAAATCAATATGTTGTATGTGGTCATCAACCATTATCTAAATTTTATTAAATAGTATTTGAAAACATTTTTATGATCAATACGTTTGTTTGTTTGCACCAGAAATGCATCTGCTCATTCACGAGACACTTAAAAAAATGTTATTCTTATATTTACAGAAGAGTTTTGAAGATACTGCCACACTTTTACAGCCTTCAACCTGGAAGTGTGGCAAACCCAATCAAATTAGTTGAGATGATACAATCCTTCCATCTTTTGATTGGCACAATTATACTTGGATAAACCGTCATGTTTGTTACAAGACTCTCTTTAATTATTTGAATGAATTTTGATGCATGTCATACTGTATGTGTGGGTGTGCTCTGGGCTTAAAGTGTTCAACTGTCATTGCCCATAGATGAGCCAGACCAGCTCCATTCTTACCTTCTCTCTGTGATATGCTCTGTGCAGACTACTCATCACTGTTGGGGTGTGTGTGTTTGAGCGCTGACTTACTCGCCAACTGCATAAGAGGAGCAGAGCAGATCTTACACACAATTCTGACAGACGAATGGTGTGTCATTACCTTCCACTCACTTCTCTTCTCCCCCTCCTCCTTATAGTTTGAGCCACTATAGATCTTTTTCCGGAACATTTGTACCATGGCCTTGCAGAGTAATAGATGCTCATGCGGAGGAACCAGGGTAGTTCTTAAATATTGGTTTTGGCTTTTGGTTTATGTGCACGGCTTAACTCTGTGAGGTCAGGACATTTAACCCTCCGTTTCCGGGTTTATGCAATGTCAGCAGTTTATCTGGGTGTATAAGCATGTATTTGTTCTAACATACAGATCTCAGTCTACCAGAGGTGGAAAAAGTATACACAATTTTGCTGAAGTAAATATTCAGCTACTTGTGTAAAAAATAAACCTTGGTAAAGTTAGATGGATTGTTTCATCATCTTTACTCAAGTATAAGTGAAAAGGTACAAAAGTATATAATAAATGATGTAATCTAACCTATTAGGAAACCCTTTGAAGAAAACTTTGACCAACATTTTGCACAAACCTAACACAAGCTCATGTTATATTAATATGATCTGAAAACAGTGAAATGTTAAATTAAGAGATGGGGGATTTTATTTTGTTCTGTTACTGCTTTTGATAGGCAAAGGAATATAATCAGCTTGAATGACAATTATGAAGAAAACAAGTAGAGAAAAACAAATATGCAGAAAGAACGCGACACCGAGAGAGCTTCTGTTCAATGAGTTATTGTCTAAGTCACAAAACACACACAAACACAAAATAATGCAAAATGAAAATAATCTTTAGACGTAATAAGTCTTTTTTTTAATGTAAGGACTAGAAAGTACAGATATTTTGGTTAAAATGTAGGGAGTAAAAGTGAAACATTGTCAAGTATTTGTCCAGGGATGTGTCTCTTCCATAAACCTGGCTGTATCATTTAAAGAAAAAGAAAAATACAACTCAGAATTATGCTATGGTTCTGCTATGTGTTTTGTTTTTTTACTCTCTTCTCTTTTCCCCTACCATGCATTGATTTTCCCCTGTTTTTATCAAACCTTTTTCACTCTATTCTTTTCCAAATGCACAAACATATACCACACACATACACGGCGCAAGGTATCGCATCCCATGCAGCGGCCCAGCAAAAGAGAGAGAGAGAGCAAAAGAGGGAGAGCAAGGAGAAACCGAAGTTGCCTCACAAAAGCAGACCTCATAAAGCTCCTTGTCACTTTGACTAATTTGATGGTCTCACCTCTACTCTAACTCCCCTGTCCTTTCCCCTCCTCTTTTCCCCTTTCAAACTTGTGGTAAGTGGAGGGAGAGAGATAGGGAGGAAAAAGGGGGCAATGAATGTAATATAGTGCGCTGACCAGTGGTTGCTGTGATCTACACAGCAATCACTCCACTTCTTCTGACTGACCATCTCCAGTCAGAAGAAGAACTGGGGCTTTATGGTGCACAGGATACCATAATGGCTGGAATCCTCATCCACTTTCTGTCTCCATCTGCCCCTGTCCCAACTCAACACCTCCAGGCCTGCTGGGCAACCCTGGAGTAAAAATAAAAATAGTAAGCGCCATTATCATTGTAGGCTGACCCACAGTCCTGGAGCCTCTGCTGGACGATGTGGAGTGAGGACGGTGAGCTCAGATGTTCAACTGGGTCTTTAAGAGGAGCCAATACCAGACACATGAAGACAATTATAAAGCTAAAATCCTACTCTGGTGGTATCAGCTAGTCAAATGCCAGGTGACTATGAAGAACAGGAAGTACATATCAGAGACAGAACACAAACACAGGAATGTTCCCCAATAACAAGGCAGCATCACACCAGGAAAGATTGAATAAGCTGACAATGAAAAAATGTATACATACTGCACATATTTATATTGTGGCTAATTGAATATATTAAGATTTCACTCTTTCTTTCACACACCAATCCCCAATACTTCACATCAAAGCTAAAAATAGGCTATATTTTAGCACCAGCCATCCTTCGCTGAGATGTCAGTACCCCTTTCCCTTTTCTTCACAGTGAGGCAGACACAGCCCTCATTCATGTGTTTTCGAGGGAGAGAGGCATTGTGTGATCACTTCAGCACAAACCCATCTCCTGCAACACATGGCAGCCCCAACCTCCACTGACTCGCCAGCCTCACAGGGAGGTTGCTGTAAACTGACACACCAATTTAGGGGGAGACTTATTCCTGCTGTGCTGCCCGGTTTCTCCTCCCCACAGAAATGAGGGGCAGAATGCGCTGACGAGTGAGCGATGGGTGAGCCCTTAATGAGCCCTTAATGATTTTAAAAAGCTTATTCATGCTTTTATTACAACTCGCCTGGACTACTGTAATGAACTTTACTTAGGCGTGAGCCAGACCTCCCTCTCACGTGTACAGTTGGTTCAAAATGCCGCCGCTCGGCTTTTAACAGGCTCACGCAAGGGAAAGCAAATCTCCCCAATTCTGGCCTTTCTTCGCTGGCTACCAGTACATTTCAGGATTCATTTTAAGGTTTTATTGTTTGTTTTTAAATCCTTAAATGGGTCGGCACCCACGTACATTTCTGACCTCTTAAAGACTTACACTCCGTCGTGGTCACTGAGGTCAGAGGTGAAAATGAGGGGCGACCGAGCTTTCTCTGTTGCAGCCCCAAAACTGTGGAATGAGTTGCCCCCTCATTTGAGGTCAGCCCCCACTCTGTCTGTTTTTAAATCTCACCTTAAGACTCATTTTTATTCCTTGGCTTTTAATCCAGAATGAGTTTTTGGACTTTAAATTCTTTCTGGTCTTACTGCTTTTCTTTGAAGTAACATTGTGTTTTAATCATGTGTCTATGTTGTTATTGACTGTGCAGCACTTTGAACAACTCTGTTGTTTTTTAAATGTGCTTATAAATAATGTTGAGTTACGTTGAGTTGAGTTGAGAAAGGAGTAGTAATTTGGGATGGTACTGTACAGACTGTGCAGGATGTGTGAGGCTGCTTTATTTGCGAGAAAAGCTCAGTGTAAGATTCATTTAATCTTAGATCCATCTCGAATATAAAGAATCCAGAAAAGACCATCAACTCTAACAAAATTCCATTCAATAAAAGACACTATAATGGATTTCCTGATTCTTCTAAGGCACATCTAATGACAGCTGTACTGAAGCTCAGAAGTCAGGGTCTTAGGGTCCTCATATCTCCCTCTGATATGATGATTCTTTATCTCAGCCATCATTATTGGCTCATTGTTACCTCTTTAAGGGAAGTCAGCCTGCATTTAACATCTTTAATTGAGCTTAATTGACTGTAAATGACATCAAGAGCCACAATTAATTTACTGAAGGTGAAATCGATAATGAGAGGCATCAAACTATGGATGGCTTATCAAAAGAACGTTACCTGATGACTTGAAAAATAGATATCCGATCTTTGTGTTGAAAGGAAAAGAGTTGAAATAAAGATTTAAATGTTATGGCTGATTGGTGCATGTAACTATTTCAGCTCAATTGTATAGTAGTGAGCTGCACAAGAATTGTGTCGAGTAAAACAAATAGTTTTTCTTTCATTATGAGGCATTATGATCTCATGTAGGGGCTCAGACCATGATGACGTCCGTTAGTGAGCAGGATAACTCAAAACCTTTAGAATGGATTACAATGAACTTTTCGGAGAAAGTTGGCCCATGGCAAGAAGTACAGGTGACTAGATTTTGAGGTTTATATGTTATGGATCAGCATTATTTTTTTCATCCATCTTACTTTAGTGACACAACGAGCAATCACAAATCCTATGGTCACTTGACTCGTCATGAGCGGGGATAGCCATTGCATTGTCATGGAAGGTATGTGCACTCGATATTATTATAATTAGTATTAGAAGCAACATTTTTACTTTACAAATTTTAGAGCCCTACAGTAAAATATTTGTAACATGAATTATTTCTTCTAAGAGAAATAAAACCATCCATTTTTCAAATGTGAACATTTGTGACCAAACTTTATAGTCCACAAGTGCGAATTATCCTAGGAGAAGGTAAGGTAATAATTTTTAGTAACCTAAATATGGAGTCAAACTATGTATCTGTGCCACTCTATTGCTGGCAGACACAATTTTTTTCCAAAGCATATTCTTCTCTTCATTTTGTTTCATTTTATATCCCACTTCACCCAGCACTGAGCGTCGGTGCTGACACAAGATAAAAATGATTGCAGGTGCTCCCAGATATGTATTCATTTCAGTGTTACACTACACTTGAGCAGATATATTAATAACAGGTCCCAAAATGGCAAAGCAAATTTTACTTGTGCCCTTGAAAGATCATACATTGTAAATGTCTTCATATTTACAAGGTGTTTTTTCTCTGCATAACTTGACAATTATTATCCAGGCAGCCAAAAAAGCACAAAGGCATTGATCTTTGCGGGTTTAAACTAGTGCTTGCTTTAATGAATATGATGAAAATTATCTCTATGATTTCTGATACGTCATAGCTGATTAGCAGGTTAATTGAATAAGTATTAGTAGTTGCCACGGTATGAGACAACAATTTTTGTCTTTTCAGTGGATGGCATATAGCATTCTTCTCTTGCTTGCTTTGTGAGCAGAATTATTTGCAGTTTCTTGACATCCCTTGTCAAACCCAGCAGTGTCCTTGTTTCTCTTTCTCACCACTGAACTGTTATCAGTCAGACTAGAGGGACTAAAGTGTTTTCACATAGACTCACATTGATTACCACTCTATAACGTACGCATAGTCTTCTCATAGTCAATGTAAGCAAGTTCCTTATATCCACTCTTGTTGCGTTCCACCCTTACATGACTTGAAATGACTTTTCATCATAACAAAATAAAAAAGAGTAGATTTGCCTCTGGAGATCATAGCAAAGAAAAAAAATGAAGGTATAGACAAAAACGAAAATATAAAGCATGAAGGAGGAGGAAATATGTAGAGGAAAAGAGAGGCAGGGAAGGGAAAAAGAGATGGCCTCTCTAAGTGCAGCTACACACAGGCGCAGAGCTGCGAGTTCCTAGGCAAGACAGCATGAGCTGCCTATTTGTCAGCATTGATCAACCCATTAAGGGGCTGTGGTGGGAAGCATATTGGTTTTGGAGGCCAAAGGGGCAGAGAGAGACAAAGATAAAGTAAGACGGGGGATGCTGAACTCCTTTCAGGCTCGGCAACCACATGTCTACAGGATGAAAAAGGCTGTAGTCTTCCTCCCCAATGTCTGTGCAGTTCATTTTGCGGGGCCCACACGAAGGTGGTAGATGTCATTTGTCTTCGAGCATCTCTGGGGGCTCCACTGTATGTATTATCTTACGTTTCTGTTGCTGCAAAGCTATCAAGAAACTTGCCAACAAAATTCTGAGACAGACCGAATGACATGTCCCCTCCTTAATGTGCATGTATGGATCCTCTGCGGAAAGGTTTGGTGGTTGAGTAGTGGGTAGTTCCTGGCCCTAGGGGAAAGCAGGCTGACTCTTCGCTCATCCTCTGATGAATTCATATAATTAACTCTGCCTTGATCTGTTGGCTAATCCTGCTCTCAGTAATAAGGGATTAAAATGTCACCTAAGCCACCTGCTGTTATTGAGCCCCTAGACTTTTTGTGCCTTTCTGTGTGTATATGTATGACAGTGAAGGAAGAGAAGAGGATTTCTGTGCTAAAAACATTACTCCTGTTTGCACAAGAAAATGTATGTGGAAGACAGCATGGAATTGTTGAAAGAAGCAGGCATCTTATCAACTGTCGTAACCAAGTGAGCTCACAACTCCATAGCTTGGCTTTAAGTTGATTTCATGAATAAGCAAGGGAGTGGAAGGAAGGTTGCAGCACAATCCCACTGAATTGTAAGCGTAATACTCACTAAATGGGGACATGAAATTGGGACATTGTGCAAGTGAGAGTTTGATTTGTATCCCCCCTCCTCTTTCACTATGAACTCCTTGGACCAAGTGAAGAAAAAAAAGAACAAAGAGAGTGCCGACTGGTTGGCCAACAGCCCACAGACCAGCGGCCAGCTTGGCTTACCCACCGGGGTCAACCTCTGCTCGATTGCTTAGCAACCCCAAGTGTACTTTTGGGTTGTCTAATGACTCTTGCTGCTGCAGTGGCTCAGGGGCTACTAATGAAACCCTCTGACCAACCAATGCATTGTAACACCTGGAACCTGGCTGATCACTGGAAAGGGATCTTGGGATATAGACTTGCCTAAACCTCTAACGTCAAATGAATTTTGCCCAGCCTGGGACACACTGAAACACACACTTAAATTAATATAAGGAGCAGAATTTAACTTACTGCTCATGCTGCCCCTGATTCCTTCCACCATACAATCACATAAATCAAGGCCTCATTATTATCAAGACAGGGTCCCTGTCTGGCTGCTGGAAGAAGATGACCCTTTACTCCTTGCATGGACAGCATGTACTGTAAATGCATATATTTTGTATGACTATGTGACAATATAAATTATACACTATTATTATTATTATTACATCATTTATATTATTATAAAGATTCTGTATATGGTCATTGTAAAAAATGCAAGATTCTTTAAAATAAAAATTTGACTTAACAATTTAATTCAAATGCATAAGACAGATAATTCTTGTGAGTGACAACTTACAGTAATACCTTTCTTTGTCTCTGTCTGCAAAGTAAACGCTCAACATTTGCTCAAATTGCCTCTCTGTCTCAGTCATTACATATTAGTTGAGGAATAAATGTGAATCATAGCAACCGTCCATTTGTATTAGCATTATGGTTTGTGGATCAGTGTGTATGTGTGTTTAAAGCTTCTGGCTTGTCTTTGTGATGTGTCCATCGCCTCCGTAAGCTTTGTTCCAGTGTCACTGCACAGTGTGCATATTGCTTGACGGTACATTACATTTCTAGTTTGTCACCATGGATATGCTTGTCCTTACATGTTTAGCAGTCTTAGATCTGTATTCGGGTGCGGTCAACTGCTGTCAAGTGTTGTGTTGCCTGAGGGACAAGCACCCCCTGTGCTGCTTTAGCTGAATTATCTGAGGCATCAATACCATGTGCCATTCGCTGTCCACATGGCCTTATTAGAACCTGTCTGAACCAACTGCTAAAAGGCTGAATGCAAATGGTAAATTAACCGTATTTATTTATCGCTTTTCTTATCTGCTCGACCCAAATCCCTTTACAACACATGCCAGCATTCACCCATTCACACGTACATTCATTCAGTGATGACAGAGGCTGCCATCATGGCACCATGTGCTCATCAGGAGCTGTAACCATTCACGCCATGATTCACCTACCAATGGAACAGCAATTATGAGCAATTAGGTTTCAGCCTCTTGCTCAAGGACACTTCAACATGTGGACCAGAAGGGCCGGGGATAACCCTAACCACCAAATTTCAGATAAGTTGACGACTGCCCAATCAACTGAGGCATTGTTGAACCCTATTGATAATAATAATAATAATAATAACAATCATTTTAAACAGACTTTTGTACAGAATGCTTTGACCGACCAATAACTTAGAAAGCAACACTACAAGAAAAAAAACAAATGTAAGACTGTAAAATACTTTGAAACAAAAGGATAAAACACTGAAGATGCAAAGTGATGCATTGATATGAGAAAGCCAAAATAAAAGCCAATAAGTGCGAGAAGACAGTGAAGAGATTGAAAATAAATTAAGAAAAAGCAATAAAATGACGGCTACACTTTTCAACACAAAATTAACGAATAACTGAAAGGGATGAAGAAAAAAAAAGAGGACAGATGAGATGACAGGGGTGGAAGAGAATGAATGAATGAATTTTAAATGTAAACAATGACAATAGTTAAAAAAGCAAGAATAAAAGGATAAAACAAATGAATGTGTAAAGGATGACATCACATAAATACAAGTGAACAGAAGTGTTGTAAAAAATATTAGAAGAGGTCACTGATATTCCAAGCCTTATCTTTCCAGGTAGGTTTTCAAAAGTCGAGTCCCCATAAATGCCTTGACAATGATGACAGGATCTAAGCTTGTGAGCAGGCTTATACACAGATATCAGCTGTGCATAATAGCATCTAGTAAGACCCAGAAGTGATTGATACGTGATCAGTAAAATCCTTAAATCCGTTTCAAAATCCGGATTCAATGTAATACAGCATGGACGGGGGTCAGGGTATAGCTTCTAGCCAAATTGGTGGCTTATAGAAGAATTTGGTTTTGCTGACATTATTATTATCCTTACAGTTATTAATTTGTAAATAATAATAATAATAATAATAATAATAATAATAATAATAATAATGATAATACTAGTACTACTAAAACTACAAATAATTATATTATTATTAATGTTCTTCTGTCATCATTCCTCTGAACATACGATGTGTCCTCACAACATGTTGCTTTATGAATTACATTTATTAATGATAGACTAATTAAGCTAAAAAATCCCAATATTAGGCCTATTGTCTACAGCATGATTTAATGTAAATAAATTCCCAAAACATATTGTCAGAAGTGTAATCAGAAGTGGGATTGGAGAATGGCAGCCATGTTAGAAGAGATAGAAGATCTCATCACATGCCTAGATGCTATTGAAGGGGCTTGCCCAAAGAAAAAAAGCAAGCCAGTGATGGAGATTCTCCATGGAGAAGAACCCGCTGGCCTGTGTTGCACCTCCTCAACTGGAGCCAGCGAACATACCGTCAGCCACCACAACACTGAACGATATGTGACTTGAGTTTCCCAGCATGCATATGGACATTTGATATCTGCACCATGAGTTAGATCTCTGTTCATGTTAGTCACGTCCCACTTGCTTTTATAAGTTGCATTCAATTCTTTAGGCATTTCCTTCTGAGCTGTGATAATAAAAGGCACTTCTTGGTTCAGAGTTCGCCCCTCTGTCTGCTCTCGCTCCAAAAATCTCAAGCTTCCTACAATATAATGTATACAGGATAGAACTCCTTGAGTCCATTCATATGCACCAAAATGAACGAAAGAGGACTAATGGTTGAGAAACTACGGGAAGAAAGCATTTGAAGCTAAAAAACAAAGGATATGCTGTGGCGGCAATGACGGTTCCATAATAACCCCAACTTTTCGGGGATATTATAAAGAATATATCTGGACAATAAGCTTGATTTAATATCCAGTATAAATTGAGGGTGAGACTTCTCCTCCTCTCCCTGCCCTGTGCTAAGATGAACCTGAGGCACAAATATGAACCTGAATTACACAAATATTATTAATTTTAGACTTTAATTTCAAAATCTCTGCAAGTGCAGCTTGAGCTTCATCTGGTTCTATCGCTCTCTCTCTTCTCTCTCAGCAGAACAGCTTGTTCAGTGTCTTATCTTATCTTATCTTAATACACGCAGTGAGCCTGCAGTTCAAATTTTATTGACAATGTCTGACCGCTCAACTATTGATTGACTAGGGGCTCGCTCCAACCGCAGCAGTTTGGTTGCCTGAGCCGAGCAAGACTCTTGGAACAATTTCTTAGGGTTTCCACTGCAGAAGGACCGGCTCCTGCCCCTGAAAACGGGTGCTGTTTGCAAACTAAAAGCAAGCTGGTCCAGAGGCAGGAGCCGATGACGTCAGAGGTGGGGTTATCGCAGCAAACCAAAACTTTTTGTTTGCCATGTTTAAGAAGCCTTAGTGAGAGAGTGCCGCGTCTACTAGGAATATACAAAAAACGTACTTTTATAATGAAAAATTTCCCTGGTGGACGTGAAATGAAGCAGCGGTGGTCGTGGTGGAAAAAAACGAGCTTCTCCCTTTAAAAAGTAGGTTTTGGAGCAAATACAGCGCAACATGTCTGCAGTGGAGTACGGATAGACCAAACTGATCAATAATAAATTAAAGACAATCAAACGTTTTTGACATGGGCGCAGAGAAATTATCGGGACCACCGGCAACACGACATGATTTGGCAATAACTGAAATCATGTCACGAAAGTGAAAGTCGTGAAAGTTTTAAACTGGGTCCTTGGTGAAAGACCGGCATCCGGGGGAACCTGAGCTCAGCAACAGCAAGAGACGATGGTGGAGGATAAACGACTGTAAAGATCAATAGAACCTGGTAAGTATAATTTTCTGCATTTTCCATCTTTTTGAAATCAGTAGTTTAGATTGTTTAGATTACGTTAGCTTATCAGCAGTATGCCTCCAGCTAACAGTATCTAACATCAGCGGTTAACCTGCTGACATGACCAGAGTCTCACCTAAAGTCACTTTACTCCTGATTTCATCAGGTTTACAATGTTTTATGTGTCATGGACTGATTAGCTTGTTAAATTATTGTCTTTTTTTTGTTTATAGATGTCGTCTTCCTCAAGCTCAACCATTTCCTTTGCGGTAACCAGACAAAGTCAGATGCATTCTTAGTTAAACAGTTTGAAATAACAGTGGGGATCTAGATGAAGTGTAAAATAGAATAATGCTAGTTTTCATAGTAACTTACTTATAAGTAATGATTACATTGTGGGTTATAATACTCAGAATCAGATACACTGTGGTGATACCACAGTATACTTTAAAGTACTTCAATATAACATGCAGTTGCATCAGATGTGGATGTATTTTTAAGTGTCATTTCTCATTCTTGTTCCCAGAAAAATAGAATCAACAATAACAAGGGGCTGCTGTGACATCTGGAGAAGGCAGAACAGAGTTTCTTCCAGAACTGCTGAAGAAAACAGACCAAAATGAAGGGCAGAGATTTTTATTAGAAAACTTAATTTAACACATTTACATTGCATTGCACACTTTTATATTATAGTGACCTTTGTAATTCTTGTAAAAATATCTTCTTACAAAATAAACATTTTTTGTGATGAAAATGTCTGCTCCAATATTCTTAATTTATAAGAATATTATACAATAATGACATAACAGAAAATGTGGAAATAAACACATGCATTGGTGATGCAAAACAATTCCCTCTGTTAAAGTAGACCGCCAATAATACCTCTAGTGTTTGTTAAAGGTGATCGTTAATAATAATAATGCTCTGTTTGCGGTAGAGCATTATTAAAGCTTTAATGTCATTATCCTAAACAGAACGTTTAATGTTCACATGACAGTCTGGCGAGTCATGAGGGGAATTATCTCCATGTTCATCACAGATGCTCTGGAGACACAGCAGGTGAGTTTCAGGCCATCAGCTGTCAGGCTACCTTTAATGATAAACATCGTTGTATCATTAATTAATTTGATAAATCAAAACTCCATCAGCTGCAGTGATATCGTTGCTTTATGGCTAGTTGTAGGCTGAAGCTAACAGGTTAGCATTAACATCTTATGTTTAGCATTAATTAAGAGTCGCACTCTGTAGGTACTCCACCTGCAATGGGATGCTGGTCGCCATTGTTATGATTTTAGCACTAGATTACTGGGAAAACGGGGAAGTATATAAGTATATAAGAAGTAAGTAGTAGCGCAGTGACGTGGCTCTCCAGGCAGTGGGAACGTGAGCAATCATACATTGAACGCTAGAGCCGGTTCTCAATTGGTGCTTTAATCTTAGGAGAAGATGAGCGCTTAAGCCTCGATACATTTTTCAAGATCGGTTCGTTATAGAGAGGTTCAATTTGTTAATTAAATGAGAGATGAGTGTCAAATATGACTCATTCCACTATTGTCCTGGATTGCTGGACAATAATTGACAGATATTATTCTGAATGAGGGTGATGGTGCTAAGAGGATTGAACAGCATTAGTTTGCATTTAGATCTTTTTACATCATTCAGAGAGTCTTACAGCAGCAAGGTGTCCTGGCTCAGCCGGTCTTAGGGGAATATATACTAGTGTATCATCAGCGTTGCTGTCTAAGGAATGTGATACCCGTTGATTTGATGTAAATCAAATAATATTAGAATGTTAGAATTTAACCTTGAGGAAAACTACAGGTAATGCAAGTTGTGGATTAGGATCAGTTATCCATTGTAACTAAAGCCAGGAATAAAAAAGTATACCAGGTATAAAACACAATATGATAAGTGGCCTAAAAATGTAAAGGTCTTCGAAGGCAGCTCTCAACACCTACTCTTTTCAAAGAGGACAGGTGGGATACTTTACATCATATAATATACATTATTTTTCATTGAAGGCAAAAGATCAAGTTTTTCTTCATTTTTCTTTTTTTACCTTTGAAAAAATGAAATAATAGATAATGGAGAAAAAAGTACCAGCGGAGTTCTTCCATGGCAGGCATTTTTTAAAAAGGGTTTTGTTAGCTTGGTGCCTTTCTGCTTTCACCTCACAGTAACATTGATCCTCAAAGGTTGTCTATCGATTCCTTATTGTTAACCTTTCTCAAGCTGTTTCATGGCTTTGCTGTTTGTTGGCTTTCAATAGCTTCCAAGATGAGGAGGAGGAGGAGGAGACTGGGGGAGGGTAGGGTTGGCTGTCCACACCAGTGGCATATTGGTTGTGAGGAAGAGTTTAAGAGATGAGGAAAGGACCGAGGCAGAGAGAGAGGGATTACTCGGGGTCAGGAATGAGCAGGACATAGCTGATGACTGAGAGTCTGGTGCCAGGAGGGAATAGGAAGACCAAGGGCCATGCTGAAAGGACTTCTCCTTGTGGGGCCAAGAGTGGCTGATGTAATGGCATTAATCTCCAAGTGCCATCTGACACCCAGTGTGGCTCCGTCATTGAAAAATGCTAATTCTGCTGAACTGTGAGTGGAATTTAAGCATCTCTTGGGGCAGTTTCCTGGATTAATTAAACATACTGGCATGGGGCAATGCACAGATTTTTCATTTAAAGCATCGCGGCTCCTTGATTTTTGTGTTTAACTCGCAGACCAGGACAAACTCAGGACATTAATGTCAGGGTTATGGGGCCTTGTAACTTCTTTTCTTCTTACTTGCCATATTGTAGTTCTTGGTCCTATTGTTTCATACTAATCTGGGATTTCCTTCCTTTTTCTTTCCCTCCCTCTCTCTTTCCAGATGAACCGACCCATCCAGGTGAAGCCAGCCGACAGCGAAGGACGAGGAGGTAATTAACCTTCTCCCGGTCTCTGTTGCACACACCCTTTAAAACCCTTAATTACACACACAAACACACTTAAGTATGCAATCCTTAATATTCCACTCCGAATTGAGAAACACTGGGAGTTGGTAGAGTAACCTGTAATACAGGTCACTTGCTTCTATTGACTTCCCATCTGGGCCCACACAGAGGCTGTTTGTGGTTTACAGTCACTGGGAATGGGTCAAAGATAGAACAGAGACACAGAAATAAAGACATAGAAATAAGAGAGAGCGAGAGGGAGGACAAAATTGGGAATTGGAGGATCTCCATCCCCTGTCTTCCATAGAACAATACTGATGTCTGCTTTCCAATAGGAGGCAGTCAGATACACCCACATCAAACACTGACAGGGATGGGCACAAACTCACAAACTACAGGAACAAAGCACATCTATTATTTTTAGTTATTTAGTAGTAACCTCATGAAGAGACAAAATAAATCTTCCAAAGTGGGTTTGGCCGCTCATTCGGGCCAACCTCATTGGTTGGGTTTACATGGACAGCCTAATTCCTATTAAATTCGGAACAGATGCCTAATCGGAAAGAAAATTCTGCATGTAAACACACCTTCCCGAAGGGAAAGAACCTTTCTGAATGAGATTTCATTCCTTTGCAAGGAGGTAGTCTAAGTCCTTTTGGAAAGATTTTCCGATGCCAGTCGCTGCATGTAAACGCTGTATCGGAAAGATTTCTGTTTGAGTTGTATCTGCGCATGCCCAGGGTCGTGACGTAATGCTCCGGCAGAGTTTTTTCAGTGTTGCAACTTATTTTAAATATGGCGACTTCAAAGCATTACCGGTCTGCATCCGAGAGTCATTTATTCATTGCAACTTTGAAAGAGTTGAACATAGTTGGACGGTAAGATGGTCGAAAAGTTACTTAGGCACATGCCCTCTTTGTCGTATTCTTTTTCTTGCCGCTTGTTGACGGTTGGCACCCAGCATATCGAAGAATTATCGCCAACTTATGACCCTGAAAGTGTTTCCGATTAGGTGAGTCAATGCATGTCAAAAGTCATGTAAACAGGCAACTGACATTGCAAATCGGAAAGGTTAAATTCGGATAGGAGAGAATTGTCCCATGTAAACCCACCTATTGTGTCACACAGCTGTTATTATGTAGAAATGAGGGCATAATAATGTGATTGTGATACCGAGTACCATGTCACTTCTCAAAAAATATAGTAAAGTATGCACTATAAATGAACCCACCCACCTACTTCTCTAAATGTCTACCCATCTACCCAATGTAATTCTGCCTCATTAATAACATTTTCACTTGATTAAGAAGTAATGATATCCTTCTGATGTATTCAAATGTGAAATTCTGCTTTGGCTTTTTAACGATTCAGTTGCAGTGCCTGCTCGCTCCATCTTTAGTCTGACTGACATGGTGATTGACTGGATCATTCTGAAGCCATTTGTGACCAATATTACAGAGGTTAATGAAGATTAAGCTAGTTAAAGATTTACATGGATGGAATTGGATCTAATTGGACCAGTCTGTGAACGCCCTGCGCTTGCATTTCAAAGTGGTGATTTGGACTGCCTAGGTCAGTTTAGTCTGAGCCACTCCACTGATTTATGTGGTCAAGTGTGAATCTGATGGCCCATTTCTATTGCCACACACACCCCTATGTAGATCTTGTTTTTGTCATGGCGGCACTTTAATTAACGGCCATCTAAAAACAGCAAAGTCTGACCGACAAGGCCTGGGTGATAGCCAGTCGGCATTCTCACCAAGACAAATTGGATTTTCAGGCTTAAGAGGGGAGGATGGATGTGTACCAATATCAATTACTACCCATTTTCAGCGGAAAGAGAAGGGAGATGAACAGGCAGTGTGAATGAAATACAGCAGGCTGGAGCAATGCATACTAGTCTGTCATATGGACTTTCTATATGGGAGAACAGCATAGGACACAACACAAAATGAAATAAGACCAGGCAGACAGGCTCCGACAGAGATATTGAGCATTAATAGCAACAGGAAGTCAGCACACAGGCCAGGAAAGTAAACCACAGTAGTGTCTGAC
Source organism: Lophius americanus (assembly GCA_037951165.1). Lineage (NCBI taxonomy): Eukaryota > Metazoa > Chordata > Actinopteri > Lophiiformes > Lophiidae > Lophius > Lophius americanus. Next base: position 12,171,404 of record JBBDHG010000014.1, on the reverse strand, counting down.
AATGAAATGAGATTTACTATGAAGGCCTGTGGTTAAAGAAAAAAGACTGCCCAGTGAGGGCTGACTAAAGGAGAGAATGTAGCGAGCAATTCATCTGTGAAGGCTGAAAACCAGTCAGGTACACCAGTCCCAGTGGGGCCTCTAGATTGTCAAACCCACGGCTGAACTGGGACATTTGCACCTCTAGAAAAGAGTCACATTTATCACTAGCGAGACATCAGCAATTATCTGTCATGGGAACTTGTGCAGTGGTCTTGATTATGTGCCTGTGCAGGCATCAGGGCACATTACTCCATTTGGAGAATTTAGTAGCCTTTCTTTTGTTCGCAGTGTCCCTGGGAGACGTACTCTCTCTAGGGATATGGGATTGTCAGGGGTAGAAATAAAACTAGAGTTCAGAGAATGACTAGGGGGCCAGGCGCCGCACAATCCTGCCTTTTTGCTGCCACTGTGGATCACAGAGCTGATTCTCTGGCAGTCTATTACAATGAGTCATGTCTTATTTTATTTTTTCCTTGGATTATCAAGAGAGAATGGGGCATTGGAGGGGAGCTTCACAGCCTTTAAATCTATTTTTGTTCATTGACACAGCCGCTCTCTCCCCCACAAAGTCCAAATTAATCTGACGTGTCTAGCACCACTTTTTTCTGCCCAATTCTATCAAACCATGATTTAAACTCAGAGATGTTGAGACAGTCGAGACATGGGTAATCAGCTCAGTCATCTATGGTCAAGACATAAATGCAGCTCCTCTAGAAACTCAAACAGTTTTTTTCAACTGGAGGGGAGTAGAATTGAAGAAAAGTAGATATATCTTGCTCTGTCTCGCTCTTTTCTTTCTCTTTGTCCCTTGTTCTGTCTCATTGTTGCTTCATTGCGAAGGGAGATATGAAGTGAGTGATGGAAAGAGATGTGGGGATTCAGTAAAAGGCCCACTGAGGAATGCAAAAGAATCAAGAGTTGAAAGACAAAAAGAGTGAGAAGGGAAGAAAAGGCTGGATGAGAAAGTTAACGGAGGGTGATGGAGGCAGCTGAGTGAATCTCAGCAGTAAATCATCTCAGAGCCGCCCCATCCCTATCTTCTCCTCGCCTCGTCAGGAATCTTTTTCCCTCTGACCTTGTCTGCTGCTGTGTCTGTGTGAAGAAAAGATGGGGCCAGATAATCTATGATTGGAGAAGGGCATTATCTAAACACAATCTTGGAGCTAGGTCCCACTCTTGTAGCTACTGCTCTGAGACTAGAGACCACAATGATGAGAGGAGAGATGATGGGTCAGCCAGCAATACGCTCTTCTTTTATTAACTCTGATAAGATGGTTTCAACACTCCCGAAATGCCTTGCAACCTCCATCTACATCGACTTTTCCAAAAAGCTCCACTATTATTGCATTTCTCTCTTTACCCTACTTGTTTATTAGCGCCCTATACTTCTGTTTTAAATAATACATATGCAGCACAGGGAACATTACAATCCCTGCATATAATAGTCAGTAGTCTTGTGTGATCCTTGTTAATGTCTTGTTTATGCTTTCTGTCTGAGTGGCTGAGGAGAGTCCTTGTGAATGGCTAGTGTTTGTTCTTGCCAACCTGCTGCTCTACAGAAGGCTTACCTCAGTCAGGCAGTGGGAGATTGACAGGACCTTAAGATGTTTCGCAATGTGCTGTCATGCCCCACTAAAGCAAGGAGGGAAAAGTGAGATCTGCTGGCTGGCTCTGTCTGGCAGGCCACTGGGATGGGCTGTCTGGAGACACCTCTCACCCAAAGAAGAGCATGCTCCACTTTACATGCATTAAGCCAAAAGATCCCTCTGGGCTTCTGGACACAATTGTGCAAAATTCTGAAAATTCAAGAGGAAACTTGGCTGTGGTTGATATATGTGTTCCAAGAATTGCACACAGACCACAATGACACATGCGTGACAACAGAAATCAGGGCTTTCCAACCATTACCATTTGTAGGTATGAACTACTATGTTATGCTGCGGAGTGTGCACCCTTTCAAAGCTGAACAATCATTCACATGTCGGATAGCTTAACGTACAGTATATCAAACCGTTCAATTGAGTTTTATAGAAATAGAATAAGTAGGTTTTGGGTGTTAAGGGAGATAGTAGGGGGGGAAACCCTATCTAACAACATTATATAATGTTTATTGATTTAATTTCTGTATCTGTGTCTTTGGGTCAACATCAAAATTGAATAAGATCCGGCCCGACTCCAATCCTTCCATCAAATTCTAAAAAAATCTGTACTGTAGTTCTTGAGTAATCCAAATGATAACTAAACAACCAACCTTGAGTGGAATAATCTTCAGGAGGTTATAAAAGTTTTAATTATTAATTGACTGAAGTTTACTATTATCAAAAATATTTCTAATATAAAAATGCATTTAAATATTTTAAGAAAAGCTGCAGTAGGCAATTTCCCCTGGGTAAATGGATGTGACAGTTCTAGTGGCATTAGTGGCTCTAGTAATGCATTTTGAACATTTGTTCTCCTCTGATTATTCCATTTACAACCTTACTGTACTGAGTGATCCACTTGCATAAAGAATGGGACCAGCAGCATAAACGGTTATTGTGTAGTTGCACATCATTGTCAATGGAATGGGATCTAATTACTTTCAGTTAGCTGGCTTGAAACTAAATTTGAGTTACAAGTTAAAAGGGGCTTATAAGTAGGTGAAGGTATTATATATCAATGTGAATGCCCGTGAATGGTGAGAAACGTAACTGAAAACATTCATGCAGGTCATTTCATATCACTATCCCCACTACTTTACACTTTCTACATTTACACCAAATCTGCAATTGGATTATGAATATTAGGGCTGCGTGATTATGGTCAAAAGTATTACACAATTATCTTATCAATGCTGTAATTTTGATTATTAATCACAGTTATTCATTGACTTTTTTCATTGTTTTAATTGCCCATTGGTCAGCTGTTGTAAAAATATACTGGACAGCTTTGAGATCCCTCTCTTTTTCTCCTACACACTTTGCAAACACAGCAGTGTCAGGCCCCTTCAGAAAAAAATCGTGCTAGCAGATCATATTATCTAAGTCCAGTGTGTTGATCAGTTTCCGGACTCTTTCATTATTCACATCCTTTATTAGAAGCATTTGATTGACCAAATGGAATATGATGTCATTGGTGAAGTCAGGAGTGCCCATTGGCGAAATAAATGTCAATATCGCTTGATCATGTAAATATAATCCTCTGAGGAAAATATCATTATCGAGATTATATAGCGACAAATTGTGCAGCGCTAACGAATATTGATGAAGCATTCAAACAAGTATATCAAGTTGGAATACAATCTGGTACTGTTGCTCTACCAAAAGAGGACAATGACTGTAAATATTTGACTGAAGGTGTCCATATGAACGAACATTCCAAGTCTTGCGAATAATCCACCAATCCGATCCATCATTTTCAGAAAAAAACATTCTTTATTATTGATATTAAATCCTGTATGGTGTCTCTATGACGGAGTCAGATTCTATCCATATTTGCAATTTCATCCAGCAAAATTGTTGAGGTGCCACCCTCAGCATGATTATCTTCAGATTTGAATAGTGGTAACACTGCTAAATAACAAAACACATATGTGACAAGGAATTATTTCTTTTTCAAGCCGTACTGCTGATTCAATTGTTTTGTGCTCATTTCCGCTCATGAGCGTTTACAGTGGCGGGCCTCCCAGGCATTACCAGCATCCAGCTTTTATAACCAGACCATAAGAAACAAAACTTCTCTGTTGTGCTGTGTGGACTATTGCTCTGCAGTTGAAATACACCCAGCAGCCTAGCTGGCCTTTATCGTTGGATGCAGCTTCTTTTTTTTTTGAAAGTGACACAAGAACATGTAACTAATCCTTTAAAGAGAATATTTCCATTACTGGAAAATAGAAGCATAAACTTTTGAAAAGTAGACTTCACAGAAACTGAATATTTGCCTGGAGAGACAGGATATAGGGTGAGGCATGAGTAGAAAGGGTAAAGAAAGAGATACAGAGAGAGCAATAAAAGAGAGGAGAAGAAAACTAAAGGGTAAAGAACAATCTGTATGCATAGTCTGTAGCCTACATCACAAGTATCACTTCATTCCATTGTGAAAGCATCAATCTTGACAGCATATGGTGTCTGTGGAAAGTCCATTAATTTTTAATATACTGGCTAGTGCAATGAAAAGGCTTCCTAAGACAAGCAATTGTCAGATGTCAATAGTGTTTTGATAACTTTTTTGAGCCGCTTTTTATTTTCATTCATAAAAATTTTCACATGTCATCACGGACTGACATGGCTGGAGACTGACTTGGAACCATTTTCCACACAATTGCTCCCACCTCCATTCAGGAGATGAGGCGCTGGGAGGAAAAAAAACACATTTATGGATTGCTTTTGTGTCAGAGAAACCTTTGTCGTATCCGAAAAAAAAAGGTGAGTTAGGTACTGCATATGGGAAAGCAGTATTCCTATGTAATACAGTACTGTGCCCATATAAAGGTATGTGTTGATATAGCCAAAAGTCATTGGTGAATGTTACTTTCCACAACACCATAACGCATTATATATTGTATGAGTAGTATAAGTAGTGATTCATTTCATCAGTGAATATACTGATGAAATTCATCTTTTACGATCAAAACGTTCAAAGAATATAAATAAGTAGTGTTTTTGGATGAAGTGATGCAAATATCCACCAATCAGCCATTACATATAGAGACAAAGCGAATGACATTGATTATTTCAATACAATAGAACATGTCAGTGAGTCTATGCAAAGGCTTAAGTCATGCCTTTTAACTACCACACACTTACGCAGACACATTACTATTTTAAAGTACTGGAAAGGTTTGTAAGTGCGGATTGGAGAGGGTCTCTTCAGAGAAAAACAAAGAGGTCCTCTAAAGTTAAAGTGTTCTCCAGCTATGTGGTTTTGTCTTGTTAGAGGGATATGATGAGACCTTCTCATTGAGAAGAGAGTACAAATAGGTCAAACAGTTAGTTGAATGAGTTTTGTCATACGTCTTTCCAATTCCCCATCCAATTCCATAGGAAGGCCCTATCCCCCCTTAAAGCAAATCCATGAGTGTACTTGAAAAAAGTGCTTTTTTTAATATCCTCTCCACCACTTTTAATGGATAACTCTTTGTAGTCATGGAGTCATCTACTTTTCCAGATAGTGCATTACAAGATATTTATTCAAATTCATGAAAGAGTGATTTAACCCCAGCAAGTGGCCATAGAAGATGGGCAGGAACTTACAAAATCCAATAATATCTGCAATGGATACATGTGCAAAGCAGACTAATTAATAGCAATCTATGCACTGGCTAGGGCATGCAGTGGGCCGACAGAGAAACTCTTAGGTCAGGCAATGAAAACCAGCTCCAAATTCATTTTCTCACTGTGGCTCTCCCAAAGGATGATTCTCAGGACATGCACAGTTCCTTTAATGCCTTCACTGGGGTGTAATTTATTTTTGCGTCTGCCAGCACATTTGGAAAGTTCATTACTTCGCTCATGGCTTGTTAATTAGCCTTGTAAAGCCACCATTAGATCTCCTCGGGCCAGGACCAAGATGAGACTTTTATCCCAAAACATTAACACACAGCGGGAGGCCTGTAAAACTGCACTCTGTCCATTTAAGATGGAACAGTGACACCAGTGAAACTGTGAAAGATGAAGGGACAGTCAAGGCTAAGTCATGTATGCTTTGGACGAGTTGTCCCCTCGTTTCAAGTATTAACGTTTCTGCACAAAAATAAGGGTAAGGCTTATTTTTGTGGAACACCTGTTCCTGGTTGAATTTACATCTGTTAGTTCCTCTAATGATTCCCAAAATCCAGTTGCATTGCAATAAGTTTTTACTGTTAAAATAGTCCGAGAATCGATTATCTCAAATTCTCTCAGTAAAGTAGATAATGTTTGTGTGTTTTAAAGGAGGATACTTATTCTGCAAGCCTCAGCTCCTCAGACCGGGAGTTTCAGAACCGAGGGGCCCTGACTGATAAAGACCGGTTACCTTTAGTGCTGAGGCGGGATTCAGGAACAGCCAGCAGAACTCTGTCTGAAGATCTGAGACTGCGCCCAGGCTCATATGAGTGGAGCAGTTCAGTGATAAAGCCGGGAACTAATCCATGATGAGCCTCAAAAGTAACCAGCAAAATCCTGAAATCTATTTTAAAACTAACCGGTAACCAGTGAAGAGAGTCTTAAACAGGACTGAAGTGAACGTATCTTCTAGTATGTGTTAAAAGCAGTGCTTTTGTATTCTAAACAAGCTGTAATGAAAGTGCTCTTTGGCTTAACCCTGAATACAAGAATTACAATATTCAAAACAAGATGAATTGAAGGCCAGGATGACCTTCAATTCCCGATCCGTGCGGGAGAGGAAGGACTTTATCTTGGAGATGATCCTTAATTGACAAAAGCAAGATTTGACAAAAAGGTCAAAATCAAATATGACACACTGGTTTCTGGCTGCAGGTTTGAAATATGAAGACCGGGATCCAAGATGTTTCTTTAAGATAGACACAGACTGAGGGGGAGTAAAGATAATTATTTCTGATGTGTTCTCCTTATGTTTGAGAAGGCTGTATGACATCCAGCATTTTATCTCAGACGGACAGGAAGAAAGATGGCAGAGACTGAAATTATGATCATCCTGTTCACCACATTTTAATGGGACATAGATATGTGTAACATCGTTAAAAAGGAATGATACAGGATATTTTATTTGCTAATAATATGACCCAGTGGAAGCACTTTTATGCTAAACAGAATAGTGCCAAGTATGGAGCCTTGGGGGACACCTCAGGTCAGAGGGCAACTAAGGAAGAAGTGTTACCCATGTCTATAGAGACAGTCCTATTAGATATGCAGGATTTAAACCATTTTAGAGCTGTCAGAATATATTGGTGGACCCCATAACCGGACGGTATACACAGTAGCTAGTAGCAAATTTAGACAAGAGGAAAATCAAATTCAAACATCTTGAAATTGATGAAACAGCAAATGGTCTTGCTGCTCCTTAGCCTAAAAACAGAGGACAAGCTCATTGACCATGTAACAGGAAAACCAAATGTCACACTGTGTTGTGTTATACTTCGTGCCTATTTTGCTAATGGCCCGTTATTTAAAATCACGTACTGGAACAAAATTAGAGCACATTTCTTCATTTTAAACAAAGGCAACGTACAGACGGGTCTTCGTTGAGGCGCTGTGCAAAAAGGGCTAAGTGAATCTCGTGTTCTCAACGGGGTTCTTTCTCATTTCCAAACCTGAAGCTCCACGGGAGGAGAAGCAGTAATGAGCAGTAGTTCCCAGCTCATGTGGTAGGGCTGAGGATTCCTGCTGTTTGAGGCGCGACTTCTGACACATGCACTGACACCATAGCTACAACACCATCAGTAGAACCAGGCAGCATGACCTTATTGATTATGCAGGTGCTCATTTGTGTGGCCAGGCGGATAGCAGGAACGTGTCACATTTGAACTTTACGAATCTAACAGGATCTGATTTTCCAGCAGCAAAAAAGATGCCCTGGTACTTCTTTTTAGAACAGCTGTGCCTAATGGGGCCTGGCAGGTACAGGAGGCGTCACATCTGTCGAAGCCCAAATGATGCTCTCGCCCTCTGCTCCTCGCCCGCTCCCTACCAGTCAAATGACTCCCTCTGAAGATCAACAGTGTCATTTCCAATAAAAGTGTTCTTCCTCTTCTTGCCACTTCACATCATTTTTGATGATAGGTTCTTGCTAGTATCCATTTTATTTCACAACACTGCTGAATGGGGATGCGTAATGTAAAAGATGTAAAGAAGATGAATGCTCTGTCTAATGCCAGGGCACTAGGAAGATTAATTACAAAAATCCAGCTTTCTGACTGGCTAGAATTTAGCGGTATCAAGCCCATATATCTGTGCCGGAGCGACCCTAAGAAAACAATTCTGACTCTCAGTAGTAATGAACATTTTCAAACCTAAAAAGCAGTAACAGTAAATTTCGGTCAAGATGATGGTCAATTGGGAACAGAGATTGCTCTCCATCAGGCCAGATGTACTATAATCCGTGGTTCAGTTGACATTTAGGCTGTGCAGTGTGAACTGCTTTCCTACCATAACTTACCTTGACCAATGACTTTTGACCTCACCTATGTCCATGATACATATCTATCTATGTCTTAGTCACAATGCCCTTGAGATGTAGATCTTGTTAATAATAAAATAAATAATACAATATTTTAAGCCAATTATGACAAAGAAACATTCAATCAGCAGTCCACAAGCTGTGATACAAACAAAAAAAGTTTTACAGAATACTGTAATTCTCCTTATCTAGTCAAATGCTTCCATTTGAAGGTACTACATTTGAAGCTATTATTGTTGACCTAATAGCTTTTCTTTTCTGAACAAAATCACTTGACAGAGAGAACAATAGGTCAACTTTATTGTCGTTGTCTTGTACATCTCATTTACCCTTTAACTCGTATTGAATATGTATAATATTATGCAGTATGTGCAGCAAATAGTGGGAAAACAAATTCTCCCTTTTCACTGCGCTATGTGAATCCAGCTTAATTTCAGTTCTTCATTCGCTGCAATTGTTAGAGATAAAGAGAAGACTATAAGACTATAAGATTTAGAAGACTAAATCTGCAAACCTATGGTAGATAATTATGCACCAACAATGTTAACCTAAAGAGCTCAATCCATTATTTCCGATCAGTCAACACTGGGTAATGAACAGAGTCATGTTCACTTTTTAATTCTAGTAGACTCCTTTTTAAACACATTTGTACTTTGACTTTCTCATAAGCATTCACAATGTAGAAATATGAGTGCCTTATGTTTCGTCTCACTGAAACATATTTGCCATACTATAGTCAACACATAGTGGAGCGGATTAGAAAGTATGGAGCTAATGAGAAACTACAACACACTGGTGCAAACAGGGTTTGCACCATTTTTTACTTCAACAAAATATTCACACACTCCTTTTTTCCGTCACCCAAAACCCACTGCGCTCCGAACATCACTTCTATCTAACATCGCTGGGGCAAACTTGAATAGCTCCGTGGAAACTGCAGTAAATTTCCCTCAAATCAGGGTGCGGTGACATCCCGCTCGACGGAAAGATCAACAACAATAACAACAACAGCGGAGTAGAGGCTCAACTCAACAGAACGCTGATAAAAGAGGTCATGGGGGGTTTGAGTTGCACAAGTTTGTCTCTGCAGAACGGTGACATGAGGTGGATTCTGTTCTCTTCTATCTTCTAACCCTCTTCTTCCTCCCCCTTCCTATTCTCCTATCCAGAAGACAGGAAGCTATTTGTGGGAATGCTCGGCAAGCAGCAGAGCGAAGACGATGTCCGGCGGCTGTTCGAGACCTTTGGCCAGATTGAGGAGTGCACTGTCCTGCGAGGGCCTGATGGGGCCAGTAAGGGTCAGAGCACACAGACCTCCCACTAATTTTTCACCCCAAACACTTCCTATTCTTTTTCTTTTTACCCCTGCCTGTCCCTCTTTATTCCTTTGTCATAATTTCTGCATATGTGCAATGTGTCTTTCTCCTACTCCTTAGATTTTCAGAACCATCTGTCACCCACTGCACACTCAGTGATATTGTCTGAACGTCTTCTTTTATTGTCTCTTTATCAAGGCAGCTCCTCTTACCTTGTGCTTGTACTAAATAAATACATTACAGAACATCTCTTCTTTCTGTTTACCCCTCTTCTCGTCTATCTCATCCTGTTATGAAAAACAGAGGTCTGTAATCATGTTTGTTTCCCACATTTCTGTCATTCTTCCCGAGAGACACAATTGGACGATAATGTCACATTGTAAATAAAGCAGCCAGGCTGTGGGTTTTGTTGGTGTCACTCACCGTACAGCACACGTAGTAGCATTGCGGATCAGCTTCTGCATTCATGGTTGCAGCTAATGTTCCGTTTACTGAGTAGAGCTTGGTCATATTGAAGATAACTATAAAATGTGTGATACAGGTGGGATCATTGAGAATGCAGGATGCTCGCCATCATCCCTTGATTGGTCTCTGTCTCACAGTCATATTAGGAGCAATAATGCCACTGATGTAACCTAGAACCTCTCTGTCCATTCCTTTCTCTTTCTTGCATGTGATTTGTCTCAGATATGAGACACCCAAATGAGTGAAAGGATGTATAGGAAGGCAAGAGAGGGGAGTTGATAAAGCTTACTATATAAAGACAAAGGCTGGCTAGACTGAAATACAAATCTTTTCATGTCAACATCTGTTCCTCTCTCTGTTAATCCTGGGTCTATTGCTCTGCTTCTCAGCCCCCTACATTTCTGTCTCTCTGGCTTGTTTCCTTTCCCTCCCTCTCCAGGTCTCACTGTTGCTGTTTGCCACGATGCCCCAAGCTGATTGACAGCACATAAAATGAAATAAGGCTGGTGCAGTTGTGTCAGACAGGAACTGGTTTTCTCCCTCATTCCCGCTTTCACTCCTTTTCACCCTGCTGCACCCAACACCTCATCTCTTTTTTTCACCTCTCTTCACATGCCATAGGATGTCTGTGTTGGTATTTGTCCCTATTATCGCTGGCTGGATTATTAACATTTCTTCAAACTTCTGCTGCTGTTGAATAGAAAAACTTTTATGTTAACCAAGAACTCTACCCGCTGACAAAGGTCTCATATTTAGGTATCTGATCCTATCACTCACTTTGCAACAGTCCCTTCCAATCATTACAGAATGTTACGGTAAATTATTTGGCCAGCCACCTCGCTTGGGATAAGGTTAGCATAATTTGAATGAGACAGACCTTGAAATTGTCAGTGCTATCTGTTTCATGATAGAAGCTTTGTCCCCTGTTGATGTAAATTTATGCTACTCAGAGGCTTTTCAGCACCCCTCTTCACCCAATAAAAAGGCCGAGAAGTTTAACATCCATCTCTCTATGGCACTGCTCCTCAAAGTACTTTCAAAGTGCAACACTTGCTGCCTGAGTTGAATAGAGCCTCGAATTGTGAGGAAAAATAGAAAGATGGCTTTTAGGTCCATAATTAAGTTGTGTTATAAATGTCACCCATCCAGAGGGATGGAATTCATGCATACATATTATTACCCCGGGAATTCAAAAGGCAGTGCAGATCCTCTTTCTTGAAAGCAATACAATCTCTCTGTTCCCTTTTTCTCCTCCAACTCATTCCGAGCCATCAAATTCAAAAAATCAAATATGCACTGTAATTTATGAGGCTGTAGCACTTCCAATTCTTTTGAGTTGCTGTCCGCTCCGTCCCTTCACCTCTTTATTTTCTAGGTCCAGATAAGCATATATAGTATATGCTAGAGTATAGAGGTAGAGGTAGAGTATAGAGTATAGTATAAAGTATAGAGTATAACATTTATTTTGTGTGTTTGCGTGGGGGGGGCGTAAAGTTTAAGCCAGTGTGCCAAACAAAACCCAAACCTGACAGTTTTGAGAGCATTTCTTGAGGGGCTCAGCTGCTGGGGTCACTGGGTTACTGGAAAATGCTCTGATTACATCATATAGGGAACTACTGAAAGTTATGTTGCCTTTCAAAACCCAAATGCCTGTGCAAGAACACACAGCCCCCTTATTATTTCAACTACAAAAGGTTAAATGTGTTTGTTACTTCAAAGACAGAGTTGCAGGCAAATGTAGCACAGAAGGCCAATGCATCTCAGTTGGACAAGTAAACTTTCTTGCCTATATCAAGAGAGGTGTTTCATGTTACGTAACAGAGTGTCTGAGTGATGTGACAAAGTCAAAGCCCTCTTTGGCTTGTTTGTTTGTCTCAGTAGATTTTAACAGCTTTGAAGGCATTTAGTATTACAGAAAACCCATGGCTTTTGTCACTCACCACTGTTCTGTACACAATAGTTGGAGAAGCTGATTATTTACCATATGGCCTGAATGTTGATGGAAAACCTAAGGTTAAGGTGGACATATTGCACGGCCATAATTTCTTTTTTACTTTGCCGAAAGTCATTAATTGAGTTAGTCTGAAACAGATCGAAAGTGGTCAATCCTGCATAAAAAACGTCTTCTCACCCGAGCAATAAGTGTTAACAATTTAAAATTAATCATTGCCTTTATGAATAAATAAATAAAAATGACATGTCGGTGTTGAATAAGTATCAGGTGTTCTCAAGAAATCGGTAACTGAAGAGGTGGAGAATATGTGAATGTGATATTAGTGCCTGGCTCTAAGACGCTGGTGCTCCTCAATAAATGAAGAGGGGGCAGAATTAATCCACAAATTTGTTAATTAGATACCTCTTGACTTAACACATGAGCTACCTGAAGGCAAGGATAAGAATAGGACAAAGAGGATACCTTGCAGTCTATGACGACCGTAAAGCTTAGAGAAATAGCTCATGTTTAATTTAATGACTTTTGTAAAATTGCTACATTTCGTTTCCACTGTATTTCAGTTCACTAGCTTCCACTTTATGTTTTGGAAGTTCAGTGTCTTTCTGTAACACCACATCCATGCACTCTTTAATCATGTGATCGGGATATGCACTGTAACTTTCAAGAAAGCATATTGCACACTCTTATTTTTATCCAATTGAATCATTTTTAACACGATTGAAATGTTAATGGGGCTCTATAACAATGCTGCCAACACCCATTCCTTTGTCTCCCGGCCAAGTTCTTATGTAGACTTTTCCTTTTTTGCAATTAATAAACAACAGATTGGAGATGATTTGAATGCCCTTTGAGCAAAGCCCCCCTCTATCTGGGACTAAGAGCAAAGATTTGGTTAGATAGGCAGATTAGAATACTTTGCCTTTATCATCATAATCTCTTTTATGAGCGACTGCACACAAATCATAATGTGTAAATATTAAAAAGATTAATAATCACAAACAAATCAGAATAGTGAATGCCATGGTTCTGTGCTCCAAAGAGAAGGGGGAGGATTTTTAAAATGGGCGAGGGACAGGATATTCATGCATATAATTCCTTCACTACAATTAGACTGATTATTCAGTTATGCAATGAACACACAATTGGCTGAATATATTTACAAACCAAATAACATGAAAACACTAGTAATGAAAGGTGGTTTTCTCCCTGATGTGGTAACTCCCCCTTCAATTTTATCTTGTTTTCTGTCTTCACAGGGTGTGCCTTTGTCAAATTCTCCAGCCACACAGAAGCGCAGGCTGCCATCAACAGCCTACATGGTGGACAGACTATGCCTGTAAGTAACACTCTTTGAAATATACATAGAAAATGTTCAGGCAACAGAATTACCCTTACAATCAATTGAATCAAACACACACAGATAATTTCAAATTCAATATGGACATTGAATTGTCTATATATGCCAAATGTTTTGCCTTTAGTCTGTTTTCTTTTCTAAGTTTGAGGTAAACCTAGATAAAACCAAAATAACCAAGTGTTCCTTTTTACGTTTCATTCAGCACACATCCATTGGCAGGTGCACGCTTCTTTAAAAAAAAACTCAATTCTAAATCCCTCAAAAAATCAATACCAGAATATCAATGTGTTTCTTCATGTCTCCATATGTATCTACAGAATATCACTTCTGAGTATAATATATGCATATATGCATATATCCATATACCGATTGGGCATAACATTATTACCATTGACATGTGAAGTCAGAATGAAATTGATTATCTTCTTACACTGGCATCTGTCAGTGGGTGGGACATATATAGATGACTCAGTCAGAGTATCTTCAAAACTGCAGGTTTTGTTGGGTGTTCCCGGTCTGCAGTGGTTTGTGCCAAACCAATTTTTCTAAGGAAGGAGAATTGGTGAACCAGCATGGTCATGAAGAAGACTAGCCAGTGTTGTTTGATCCCACAGCGGATCCTTAGAAAACACAATGCATCGCAGAGTTGTTTTGGCTGCAAAACTGGGACCTGCACACTATTAAGCAGGTGTTTTTCACGTAAAGGCTGATGGGTGCATACTGTCACTGTGTCAGTGCACAAAACAAATTTCCACAGTCAGCATCCTCTCTGTTACAGCACACAGCCATATACTCTGTAACACTCATTTCCCTCTGTATACTTTTCCTTCTCTCTATATTCAGGCTACCATTTCAACAGACAGATAGAGAGTGTATTTTTCTATATTACAAAGATATGATTAGTGTGTGCTCCATATACTGCTATGAATCATTGAATTCGTCCTCAGGAAGCTTTTTAATACATATGTAGGAGTAAATTTGATGCTTATTATGCCTAAAGTTGAAAGACTGGAATGACTAATAACCAGACACGTACAGTTCAACCATAGTAGCCAGTCAAAGTGTTGGAGTTGTAGAAATGAGGGGGGGAGTCAAAACACAATTTTTGTTGTGTTTTCTCAAACTTTTATCACAATCTAAGCAGAAGATACCTGGATGTAATTTTTATGAAATGGGGCACAATGGTCTACTAATGCAGATGAGAAAAAAATGGATTATTTTCCACTGGATACATTTGTGCAATTGTTAGAAAAAGGCAAGATACTTTTCTTAAGCTGTGCTTTGACCAGGCGCAAACTAAAACATGGATGACTGTTTTAAAAACATTAAAATTGGGACATTAAAAAATGTCCCAATGCATAAGGAAATAGTCTTCTGCCAAAAGTTAATCATTTTTAACAGCCCTCTTAACCGGCTTCTGGACAGTAAATTTGGTGTGAAATTAGTGGCTTTATACCTGGCAACAGTGTGTCATTGTCATTTGGAAGCAATTTAATTGGGGTATTAGGCAAAAAATGATTATTGAAGTGTTGATGTAATTAACTTTTGACACTTAATGTGCTGACATTTAGCAGAATAGCTAGACAAGTAGTGTTCTATTGAGATACACTCAGATATAATTGTGTTTCATCAGACAGTGAAACGTTTTTCATAATTCTTAATGATTCTCAAAAAAATAAAATATAAAAAAAAATAAAAAAGAAAGTGTAACCAATTTGAGCCAATAATGCCATGACATCCCCAAATTACTAAATCTACATATTTAGTTAGCTAGCTCTTTAAAACACTCAAACACCAAATTCCATTTCAATCTATGTCTCATCAGGTGGTCTTGTCTCACTGAGACATACATACGATACCAATTTCAACTATTCAAATGCTTCATACAAATCAAAACCTCTTCCAGCAAGCTGAAAAAGACTAACTAAGAAATATCTCACCACGGCCAAATTAGAGTGACAGTTTGGCCAAATTTAAATCTCTTTAAAACATTTATCAAGATGTGCTTCATTACAATGACTCGAAGGGGGCTTAAGTAAGTAAGTCAATAATATTGAAAAGTACCCTGAGCTAAGATGGATCTTCAAATGAGGTCAGATTAATAAGCCACTAATGCTTCCTTAACTGCTACCTGATTTAAGCATTAGGTCCTTAATAATACCGTGGGACAGTTGACCAGCCTCTCATGAACTTTTCTATATTTATTCTAGCCTGGGCATCAACCACCATAGGGTGTTTTTTTTATCTTTATCTTTATGTTATGAAATAATGTTAAGCAGTAAAATGGAAGTCATATTACTCTTCAGTTCATTGTAAATCAGAATGCATAGGAATCATTCAGCCCCTTTCTCCAGACATGGGACACATATACAGATGTTTGGGTCTGATGATGACATGTTTGACTGCAGATCACTCCGCAAGTCAACATACATTATCATAACAGGACAAGACCTTGCATACATTTCAAGATTACGTTGCAAAAAATCACTGTGTTTAGTGGAATGTTTTGACCATACAATAAATTTAATTATGAATACTTTTGAAGTTGTGAGAATGTGTTTGCTATGTGTATACTAGGAATTACAGATAACACTATAGGTTATGGTGTGTTGGTCTAGTATGATATAATACACAGTGTTGGTAAGAGATATAAAATAACTTTAGTTAGTGTTGATTTTTTTTTAGTATATCTACTCAAGTCGCAATTAATTACAAATTGGATATGCTTCTTTCGGACTTAAACAAGGCCGACAAGAAGGCTTATGTAAAATAATTCTGAAATATGAATTTCACACATTGGTTGGTGTATGTTGAATACTGCACAGCTGAACACGCACATGAGCACACTCTCTCGCTCTGGCAAAAATCTGCCCTTTCACTAATTCCACTGATGTTCTGCAATAAATATTTACGGACAATTCCTGGCAGCCTGATCGTGTCCTGGAAGGAAGATGAAATTTACACATCTTTTTAAGATCGAAGTGGTGAGGGAGGGAAGTGAGCGGTTTAATAAGTTTAAGTTTGTGTGTGGTATTTCAGGCTCAGTGGAGACAAACTTTTTGGCAGGTCTACCATCAAGGGTCAAAATTTAATAAGCTGCGGACCATGAGCCAAAGAATAATTATGTTTTACACTCGTCAATGCGAAATCCTGACAGATTTCTAAATTAAATTTGATTCCAATCAAGATAATTTAACGCAAAAGTCAAAATATCTTCAATCAATAGAATGTATTTTCATTCACAGAATTTGCTTAATTAAAACTCCTCTGGAGCTGTAGAATTTGGCTCATGCAGATTATTCTTAAACAACATCTGCAAGTTTGTATTACTGAAGGATGGGTGCAGTTGCATCATGTTGCACCGCTGAGCCGCCAGAAGTTTACTACGGATCAGTTGTACAAGGCAACATATGGAGACTCAAACAGATCTGTGGTGGAAATTTTCATGAATAATCTACATTATCCATATCACTCTCCCTCTATCCATGCACCTGTTATCCCCCTCTGCCCGAATCAAACTTCCTCTCAGATTAATAGGCAAGGTGGCCATTAGTATCCAACCAAGCCTTTATTACTGATGGGGGATGCAGTTAATTTGGATAATATCGCTGCCACATGGCATCAACAACAGACCAACAGGAGGCAGGATTCAGAGTGTGAGCTGCTCTGTTGCTGCCATTTGTGATGTCTGGATGATCCTTGAACAAAAGAGTTTACTCTCACTCTCTCTCACTTAATGTTCTTTCTAAAGCATCTGTGTGACCAGGCACACGCAAAAACACAACATAAATAAAACCTGCATCCAAAATGAAAGGCTTAAATGAAGCCTGAGGGCAAAGGGTGTCACTAAAGGACATGGGCTTATCGATCATGGCATAGCTTTAATTGTCTTTTATTGCAGATTGCAGGTGGTTCCAAATTTAGGTGACTGGGCACAGAAAAGGTACTCTCACTCGCTCCGTTGTTGAATGACAGTAGGGCTGCAGAGGCACAGGTGGCAAAACTTCAAATGGCAGAGACGAGGGCAGGCAGACAACACCCAGCAATTAGCAAACTATTTCATGTTCAATGTTACAGAGCGGCTGACAGGGTCTGTGGAGCTTGTTGTTGTTGGCGCGTGTTACCAAAGTTCTGGATTAATGGGAGATAACAGCCAGAGTGCATTTTGGTAACATGATGCAATTCATCCAATATTAGATGAAATTACTGTGGAATCCATTCACACATTCACACAAACTAACAATGGAGACAGGGGCTACCAAATAAGGTACCACCAGCTCATCCAAGGTGATAACCATTCACGCTATAAATAATAAACTAATGGAGCAGCCATCAGCAGTAATTTTGGGTATAGCGTCTTGCTCAAGTAAACTTCAATAGCTAGACTGTTGGGGGCCGGGGGCCGACTTCCCGACCTTCCGATTAGTGGATAACAGCTTTAGCGCCAGAGGTACAGCTCCCCATTGAACCCTGGTCATATGGTTTAATGGAGAATTCATAAGTCAGAAAGAAAAAAAAAAAAACGATAAAAAAATTGACGCATGCTGGTGTACATGCCAGACAAAAGTATAAAGACACTCAGATGATAACAGTATGCAGGTATGCCAGGAACACCTCTTCAGTACCCTGTGAAATTGCAATGTGAAGCCAAGATAGCTGGATAAAATGTTCACAATCTAACAAAACTCCAACACTTGGTCTGGACTTTTAGAAAGGCCCTTAACCGTCTTATTCCTATCCTGTAGCCATCGACTGGATTTAGAATGCGTACTTTTCATACCATAACTCCTAGACCGTTTGAGATATCTAGAAAATTCAAAAAACTACCAGAAAGCAGAGAAATAGAGCTTAAGACCCATATGCTAGTCATTACATGTCATTTTGTCAGTATGCCCGTACAATCACAGACAAGATCGACTGCGCAAGGGAAGATCGACTTGCAGCTTTGAGTAGAGTTAGAGGGAGCGAAGGAGAAACTGCTGCAGGGACCACACCAGATAAAAAATGCCTGGACATTTATTATAAAAACAGGCGGTAAAAATACTAAAAGGCCAGGACTGACACTTTTTTCTGTATATATATAAAATAGTTGTTCATGTGAAATTGTTTGTTCAGTTCATTTCAGAATTCTTATCCAGTTATAAACTTGAAAAATCTAAATCCGTTATTTTTCTTTTTTCCCTTTAATCTGTTATAAATATTGTCAAAAACACACAGTAATATTGAAAAACTACCAGATATTAAAAGTTTAAGTTATCTTGGCAGAAGCATTCACTCATTGCATTTTTTGACAATTCTACAGCTATAAAATAAAAATAAATTGGGGCCGCCTGAATATAATAATAGTCATAAGGTATGACTATTGGATATGGAGCTGTTTTCGCTGAATGGAGGAAGAAAAAAGTTTCTTATCACATTAGTTTTAATCATTTATATGCTTTTTTGAAAAGATGGGTTTCATTTCAATGTATGGTGTTAATTTTTATTACTATAAGCCTCTCAAGGATGGATGACAAGTGTCTGTTTACCTGTTGGTATGCGCTTAATACAAGTGCGTTTGCATCATAGTGATGCAGAGGTAAATGCAAATATAGTTTCTCTTGACTTCTGATCCCTCATTTACACCTGTGCGTTTTTCCCATCTACATATTGTGTGACCTATATAAAAAAAGAAGTGTGTTCTTCAAGAAATTAGATTAGTTTTTGAACCTGTGACCAATTCCTTAGCGCTACCTGTCAAAAGTGAAGCCTCCCTGTTGGCCCTTATCAAATTCAGAAAATTCATTTTCTCTCCAGGTATAGGAGTCATGCCGGTGCAGGCTATTACTCTGTTTGTTTGTCAGCTTGTGATTTTCTGCTGCTAGTGAGCAGTGGCTGTTTTGCATCCAGTGCCTGTTGTCTGCTGCCACCTGTTCCTTCATTACCTGGCCACATATTACTCTTTTCTTTCTAAGTTAGACAGTCAATCCGTGAGGGAGATCACTCTGTCAAATCTCTTTTTCTGCTAAGGCTTTGGATCCAGTCAGAATACATCTGCTTGACATGCAAGGATGTGAAACTTTCTCCTTGAAGGGTGACGATATGAGGAGATTTCTTTTTCTTATTTTTGAGGCGCTGAACAGACCTGTCCGCCATCAAAGTCTGTACTACTAGACTCTAACTCTTTTGGTAGCACTGGCAAAACCTGCAAAGGCTGGTGGAAAGGTTTAGTGCTGCTACCAAATTCAGTGAAGACATTGCAGACTGGGTATCCTCGTGAGCTGTTGCGAGCTGAGAGAAGCGAGACCAAGCCAGACACTTGAGTCATGGTGCAGTTAGTACATACAGCCTGAGGCTTTCATAGTCCCAATGATTCCAATGCATTCTTCATTAGGTATTAAATTAATGCAAGAGTACACGGATATACTAAGCAGAATTTTTTTTAATTCAAATGCCCTCTGCTATTGGCAAGCTTGTGCAACAACACTGGAGGAAGATATTTTCTCAGCGCCAGCCTCGACAAAATTGAGAAAGTAGTGAAAAGGGTATAGTTGGGATGAAGTGGAATTAGAAAGAAAAAAAAATTGTGCTGTTAGTAGTGCGATGTCGGAGTATTGCTTTAATTGAAATACCATCAAGGGAGAGACACCAGTTTCAGAGTCTCCTCTGGTCTGAGCCGGGGTCCTGGGTGGATCACTGTCACTATGGCCTGGGCTGACATGCTGATGGCATTCTTCATCCCCCAACGCATCTTTCACACAATAAGTTATAGTAACGTCATTAAAACAGCTGTACATGGATGAGTTGAGTTCCTAGCTGCAAAGTTGTTTGTAAATAAATGCATTTAAGTAATTCTTATGAAGAAAAAAATAAAATATACAAGAAAACTACAGCAGTAGAGGAAAAGATAAGTATCTAGAATATTGCAACTGATGTCAGGCTAATGACAAAAAAAAGAAATCCTAAAGAACCATGTAAGGTTTGTTGCAGTGGCTCTGATTAAGCCAGTGAGACCTACCTAGCGAACGGCCTTCAGAATTTGCTGTTACTGCTTAAGATCTCATGGAGCACTTACCGATAGAGAACACCATTTTGTATGAAAAAATATGGAATAGCATGAAGTTAGCCTGCACAGGAGTCAGACAGAGACTGTGTTTCATCAGTGACTGCCTTTACAGTTTTCTGGTACTTAATTATCAGCTTCACAGGGTTTGTTCTACTATTTTTTGTTTGGATAGCTCTGCTTTGGTAATTTGCACGCTACATGAAAGTAGCACTGAAGCTTAAACTTGGACCTGTGGAGCAGCCTGTCTCCTTCACTTTTAATGTTTTATACACTGTTGTATATGTGTAAACAAATAAACAGGTACTTTCAGCACCAGTCCCAATAGTCAGCTTAATTTTCTTTTATTACTGTGCCCCCGCACTTTTCTAATCTCTTCACATAAGAGAAGATATTGAGATCTAAATCAAAGCCTGAATTTGTAGTGACCCACTCACGAACAGACACAGTGAATGATGAATCCAAGTTGTGATTATGG
Organism: Lophius americanus; assembly: GCA_037951165.1. Lineage (NCBI taxonomy): Eukaryota > Metazoa > Chordata > Actinopteri > Lophiiformes > Lophiidae > Lophius > Lophius americanus. The sequence continues at coordinate 12,150,635 of JBBDHG010000014.1, read as the reverse complement.
AGTCCTTTCCTCCCCATGTCTTTGCTTTTATGATCGTTCTAATCATATCCTGACTGCCCCCTGGCTGCCTGTGTCCTTCTGTCCTGGTGATGCTCTCTGCTCTTTCCCAGCATGCACTGCCTGTAATTAAATAGGAGCTGGGTCCTCTTGACAGTGTCTGTGGTTGCTCTCTGCCTGGCAGCCTCCTGATCCTCTCTCTTACTCTTTTTAATCTATCTCAATGTCTCTCACTCACACACAGACACTCTTTCTGTCTCTCAATGCCTTGATGTCAAATGAGGTACTGACTCTGGACTCTGTCTCTCAAATGATTTAATTGGATGCAAACTCAGTAGCACAAACATCAATACAGAACTTTATCTGCCATAAGGCAGCGCCTTTAGTCAATACTGCCATGGCTTTTGTCAGACCTAATTACCAAGTACTGTATTCAGTAAAGCTGTACCAGTGGGGGACTGGGAACTCTGGTGGGATCTGGACTGGATCACGGTTCTCTCCCAGTGTAAACATTGGAGTACGAAAGTTGAACGAAGTAGATATTGCTCACTATTCTTTACTGATTTTATATAACGCACTGGAGGTCGCTAGGGAATTCACACTCATGCTTTTCATAAAAGGTTGACAGACTGATACAGATCAACTTAACATATTTTTATTACGGAACACTTTGCTGTTACTGATTTCCCACAATAATTATTTGATGTAGCCAGAAAACCCTAGATCCCCTTCCTGATGCATCCGACTGGTTAATAAAACAAGAAACTGGTGTTAATACTTTAGTTTTATTAGTGAAATCTGAATGGATTAATAATGTTTAGGTTATGTTAATCCAAATATATACAAACATAATTTTTGTTAAGCAATATATAGACACACTGGATCCACTTGGGTGCCAGCGCCACAGCCAGACAGATGAGCGTTAGTAATGTATGAACAAAAACAAATATAAATGTGAATTGACTTCATTAATACTCTTTTCATGTCATCTTTGGCTCCGAACTTGATCAGGAACCTCTTCCAGCTTATAGTTAATGATTCCATCATGGCTGCAACACTGTTTTCTCATGTTTCTCCAAGCATTCACATTCTAGAGTTGCATGGAAGCACAAACCTTTAACACACCCTTCGTAAAAGTGGGATCGGAATGAAAAGTGGCTCATTTGTGTGTAGCATTAAATGAGAAAGAAATAATTTTAATTATGAACAAAGCTGTTAAAGTAGAACAAGAATGGTGCTGTGATGCTTGATCTTTGTGGTATTTTGACCAAAACATCTCACAGAAACTTCATAAACACCACAGGGACACGTGTTACCTTGTGGGAAAAAAAGTGTGTTTCATCTTTAAAGCATCACATTAACTTGAGCAATAAACCAGCATATGTTACAATGTCAGAAAGTGTCACCAGTATTGATGAAAAGCTGATGAGAATAAAAAAGTGAATGCGATATACATGAAATGATAAAAGAAAGTGTAGCTATAAAAATATAATAATCAGTCCACATCAAATAGGTAATCAGCCTTCAAAGTGAAGGACAGCTGGATGTTGCATCGTAAACTTCAAGCCTTTCTTATAAAGCGATCCCTTCATAACATGGAACGCAGCCTGTCTTTCTCATTGGCAATGAAGTCGTTGAAGATAAATATTTACTTTTCTTGATAGAATGGCCCTTTTCACTTGCCAAACGCTTTGCGAGCTCTTTGTCATCGAAACAAGGTAGCGGTTAATTATTACCTTTGGGTGTTTGGATGCGGGGATGTGTGTACTGTGTACTTACTTATGATGCCCAGAGACAAATTTAACAGATGTTGGTTCAGCACTTTCAGGCATACCAACAATACTAATGTTTTGACGCCAAGACCAAGTCATCCACTTTAACTTAAAGTTAAGCAAATTCAGTTGCCAACCCAGTGTGCACTGCATCCACTGACGTAATCCTTTCACTGTGGTCCATCAGGCAGGGACTCACTACAATCACTTGTCCAAAGTGAGATGAATTGCCCCAGGTGAAGTTTGGATCAGTGACAGAGCAGAATCAGCTTTGCTGACCTTCATGCCTTTTTTTCCCTCTCAAAATGTTCGTAATGCTGTAGTCTAGTGCAATTGCCTGGTTGTATGAAATTATGGAATTATGGAAATAGGTTCCATCTCAAATTTTAATTTCACACAAGTTAGCCTGTCTTGATGAGGCTTTATCAGTACCTTTAAGTAGTTTTTCAGTGAACTGTTTATTGCTTTTCAAAGTATGCCCGATTGTTTATAGTTCATTAGAGAGCTAACTTACATAGAATTATAGACTTATCAAAGCCAATGACATTAATATTACTGCTTTTATTTGGTTGCAGTTGTTGTGCCTTGAAATGGCTGTGCTTTCTGAGTCATGTGAATGTACGTCTGTTGGCTGTCATGAATCAGGAATCAGGAATTGTCATGAATTGACTGCGGTATCGACTATCTACTTTCAGTATCGGATTTAGCTATGTGCGACATGCGGGGCAGCATCATCCCGGGGGACGTTATGATGTACACATCAATTAAAAAACAAAGCTGAATGGTGACACCGCTGATTGGTTTCCTATTGCTCATGCTGTACGTCATGTCAATTATAATGTCAACGTGTGGATCAGTTGAGTTGGTCGGAGTAGGCGCCCCTTTAGTTTGTGAGAAGACAGGTTTCTCTCTGCAGAGAGGACTCCCACAGTCAGAGGTGGGAGATTAGGAGAGGCAGCAGAGCGCAGAACAATCGGAACGTCCGATCTATCTATACACTTTATATGTTGCTGAAAAAAAATTAAGGGAGCACTTAATCGTTGTAGCATGACACCAAGCCAGTTAAACTTCAGGGATGTCAATCTGTCCATTTAGGAAGCACAAGTCATTGTGAGTTTCACCTGCTTTGGTGCAAATTAAAGTGACAACAGGTGCAATGGAGAGGCAAAAGCACGGAAACCCTGAAAAGGGGATGGTTCTACAGTTGGTGGCCACAATCCAATTCTCACTACTTATCTTTCCCGACTGACCTTTCTCTAGTTTTGTGTTCTGCTGGTGTCTTTATCACTACTTGTGACATGAGGCAGTACCTGCAGCCCACTGACGCTGCACAGGTAGGCCAGCTCCTCCAGGACGGCTTATCTCTGCGTGCAGTTTCAAGACGGTTTGCTGTGTCTCCCAGCACAGTCTCAAGAGCATGGAGGAGATGCCAGGAGACAGGCCATTACACGTGGGGAGAGCTGGACAGGTCCGTAGAAGGAAAACAACCCAGCAGCCAGACTGCTAGCTGCTCCTCAGTGAGAGGAAGAACAGGAGGAGCACTGCGAGATCCATACAAAATGACCTCCAGTGATGTTTATGACAAAACTGTCAGCAACAAACTACATGAGGGTGGCATGAGGGCCCGACGTCCTCTACAGGGACCGGTGCTCACAGCCCAGCATTTTGGAGCGCAAGTGGTGTTCACCAGAGAACAGCAGAATTGGCAGGTTCTCCATTGCCCCATTCTCTTCACATATGAGAGAAGGTTCACACTGAGATCATGTTGCATGCGTGAAAGAGTATGGACACGTTGTGGAGAACCGAAAGTTGCTGCATCATCATCCAACAGGACCGGTTTGGTGATGGGTCATTGATGGTCCGGGGAGACATATCCTTGGATGGTCTCACAGACTTCCAGGGGCTAGCCAACAGTACCCTGACTGCTAATAGGTACCAGGAGGTAACTGGGACCCACTATCAGACCTTACACTGGTCCAGTGGACACTGTGTTCCTCCTGGTCCTGGACAATGCTCGGCCTCTTGTGGTCAGAGTGTGTAGGCATTTCCTGGATGATGAAGTTATTGATTGCATTGACTGCTCTTCATGTTCCCCGAACGTGAATCCACCAGAGAACCTCTGAGATGTTATGTATCGCTGCATCAGACGCCACCGCCCCTAACCACAGACTGTCCAGGAGCCCTGATCCAGGTCTGGAAGGATATTCCCCAGGACACCATCCTCCATCTCCTCAGGAGCATGCCCAGACATTTTCAGGAGGTGGGGGTCAAACACACTCCTGGGTCACATTATGACCCAGGAGACATTATGGTGTCATTAACAATCCAGCCCTTAATGGTTTAATGATTTGGATTTACATTAATCATTCTTGCAAAAGTTGTTCCAAACAAATTACACAATGTATGTCAATAAAGATTTACTTGAATGTTTCTTTCATCAAGTTCCGGACCGGGATTTTAGTGTTCCCATAATTTTTTTAAGCAGTGTAGATAGACCTACCTGCAGTGCTCAGCCGCCACGTCTTCGTTTATATCGGATCTCAATGGGTCATCCCCATCTTATCATGTAAGCATGACAGGGTGTGTGCATGTCTGACCAAAGCCCGACTGGTCCAGTCAGAATGTGCCGAGATCGGACAAAAATTTAGAAAATATCTAGGGGCTCGGTCATGTCAAAAAGCAGGATCGGGTTTGGAATGGAGAATCATGCACACGTGTACAGTAATGTTATGCTGTGTTGTTGCTGTGCTATGAGGCATAGGGCAAAGAGAGAAGTAGATGTGACCACAACACACAGTTAATGTTTGTGCACAGCCACAGTGTCTAAGTCTAAGTTTGCTAATATTACAAATGAATGGGATCCTTAACTGAGATCATTTTTTAAGTTGAAGCTATTGCATACTCAGATATGTGAGCAAACAAATAAACCTAAGTAAATAAATATGCAGTCATGTATTCTATCATACAAACTCTGGTTTTATCTATAAATTAAGTCAAAAGGATTAATCTGAATTATACATGATTTTACTTTGTGTAACAGCAAACCTGGAATGTTGGATTAATAAAAATAAAGACAATAATAAGAGATATATTCTGTATACACAAACAGCAAGACCTGTTACTTAATAATATTTGATGGAAGAGTTTTATTAGGGTGAGATGTTCAATTAGTTTTGAACTAATCATTTTTTCTCACTTGGTCTATTGTATTTTTCACAATCTGTTTCATATGAAGATTTTGGCACCGCATTAGATGTCTGGCATGATGGTGTAGATATTTTAGCATCTTGGAGTCTCCTTTGGAGGACTGAGTACCAAATTGGGGTAACGCTCAACAGGAAGTTATGCAGTTGCATATATCTGCTGTTTGCCTCATTTGAAGAGGTAAACCTACACTGTAACACATTTTTCCTGTAAAAATTAACAGTAATTAAGCAGCACAGTTGCCATTTACATACTGTAAAAATTAACATTATTTTACTATTACTTAAATTTTCAATTTCATTACTTTTCCTTACTTACTCAGTATTTCACACTTAACTGACTGATTTGTATTCTAACATACCATTAATGCTTACTTAGAAGTTCAGACAAATTTTCCCAGTACATTACAGTACAAAACATACTTTTGTTAGGAATATGGTTGTAATTAATGTGACTTGTTTGATAGTCCACAGAAAGACCTCTGGTCAAAGCTGGATATGAGCAGAGATTGCAAACCATACCAAATGTTGTTTACCTGCCTCAGGGGTTTTTTCCAACAAAGCGCCTGAAAAACAACAAAAAAAAAGCGTCCTTTTAAGAGACTGTAGGAAATTATAGTTCAAAAACATAATGAAAGTGTTGAAGTAGTATGTCATTTACAATAGAATTAAGAAAGTTTACGTTTAATTTGATCGTGTCTAGCCTCTGAATGAATTCCATGCTACATGCTGCCTCTTTTTGGTATTTGAGATTGAAGGTCTACGAGATACAAAATTAAGCAGCAAGGCCTCAAGGCTGACCCTCCAGTTTTGTTTTCCGGTTTGCAGTGCTGCATACTGTTTCCTGCTGTTTCACCCAAAATAAAGAGATTTTCACTAATATAGTCATCAAATTTATATATATTTAGTCCATGTTTGAATTTAATTATGTTGAGTTGTGAGAAAGAATTTTACGATTTGAGGTACTGGTTCAAAAAAACTAATTTCCTTTTATGAATATTAAATAAGAATATTATGTTCATCTATGTAATCTCGTCTTGCGGCAGAAAGAAGAACATCTGAGGCTTTTCTTTGATGCTCACACATCAAAAAGTTCACATGTCAGAGAAACATGTGAAACATTACATAACTACAAATTAATTGTTGAATTAGCAGGATACACCCCCCACTAACAAAACACTATAGATTATTTCAACACCAAAAGCTTCTGCCTTATGACCTTTACAGCACTATCAAACGTTAGTTGAACACAAAGCAGATAGAAACAAGCAGACTTACTTGAAGATGCAGAGTTAAAAGCAAATTCTCCATTTCATTTCTGATCACCAATTAACCTTGAAAATAACCTTTCCTTCAAATTTGAATCTGATTTGTCCCTGATTTTCCCATAATCAGCGAACAACGTTTTAAGCTTAGGTTGCCCTCACTCGCTTCAACTGCTTGAATGAACTTCATGGTTTACACAAAACAATCATTATGCACCATGAATTTGACAGATTAACTGTGTTCGCACATTTAAATTAAACTTGTTGAAATTAAAATGAGCTCCAAATGTTGTCTGATTAATCAGCCATCCTGGAAATCATGAACAACAATCTATGAGATTCTAGCTAGCTGGTGAATCTTTATGATCAAGACATGCACATATTCAACAAAATTTGCAAACTGGAAAATCACTTATTGATTTTGCACCAATTTATGGACAAAAAAAAATTGCTACTCACCCAATAAATGGTAAAATGGAGATAGATGAAGAAAAGCATGAATCCAGCTTCAGATGTGCAGTCAGTAAAAAAGCTCCTACCAAGATGGAAAAGATACTGCATAATACTGTTATGTACTATGTACTGTACAACTCGTTCCATGCTCAGCAAATAAAATGTAAATCAGCATCACACATAATTTCTCAAGTTACTGATTCCTCTCAGAAGGTAACTTCAGACCCTGCCATTATACGTGATAGATATGCAACTTACTACGCCAAACTATACACTCAAGAAGCCCCCTGTGACACATCATCTATGAATAATTTTCTTGACAGCTTAGAAACTCCAATCATTACGGCAGAGTTCAATCTGTGGCAAGCCCTTTTCAAAGAATTCCAACTGGTAAATCTCCAGGCCCTCAAGGATACCCTATTGAATTTTTTTAAACATTTCAAATAAATTACCCCCTCTTCTTTTAGAAAAGTTTTACAATGCTATTTCTTAAGACTCCTTATCCCAAACACTTGAAACTATCTCAGTTTTTTTAAAGCATGGCAAAGCACCTATAAACTGTATACCTCATATCAGCCTATGTCTCATTTGAGCATAGATTGTCAAAATATTGGATAAAGTGAGACTAGCCGTTTTGGTGGATATCATTTAAGGGGACTAGTCAGGTTTTTGAAGTGTCTTCATTAATTTTCTACTTAACTGTACGCCAAGTCCTGAATATTATTCACTCCACACAGCCATCCGTAGTCGCCGAGGTAGTGATATCATTAGATAGGTAGTGTTCGATTGGTTGGAATGGGAGTACTTATTCTCTGTCTTTTGCTAAAAAAATATATAAAATAAATAATCTGCACTCCCCAAATTTACCCCTATCATGAGGAAATCATCAAGACTGCAAACCTGTTGCCACTTTTACACTCATTTTAGCCTTTGAATCCCAGATGTGAATCTCCCTCACCTATTTTATCATTTTATTTTATTTTCATTCAAAATGTTTCAAAATTATTATGACTGGTTATGAATATATTTTCATACATAATTTTTTTAATACTTTTTTTAACAGTTTTTTCCTTTCTTGATTTCAACAGCAGTGAGAGTGGGTTGAATGGAAGGGTGAGGAGGAGAAATTTAATATCTAAAAATATGGAAAGACTTTCATTTCTTTTCCTGTAATAATTGTATGAATTGGTTCATTTATTATTCCTTTCAATACAAAAAGGAAAAGCTGATTAGTACTTTCACTTTACCAAAGCATTACCTTCAGGAGATTAATAGGAACCAACTGCTGTTACTACAGAAAGTCTTTTACCACCTTTGCACATATATTTGTTCTATATGTCTGTTGCCAGATGAAGTTAAATATTGAAACTCTGACAGCCATAAATATGTTTACGGAACTACCAAACTTAGTATAAACTAAAAGTATTGAGCCTCTTTCCCTGATCCTGTGAGTATACATGTCCCCTCTAGGGTGCATCGTCCAGTCTGGTGGTCAAGTTTGCAGACACTGACAAGGAGAGGACCTTGCGCAGGATGCACCAGATGGCAGGCCAGCTCGGCATCTTCAGTCCAATGACCATCCAGTTTGGGGCCTATGGTGCCTACTCTCATGCTGTAAGTCTCAGCCCGGCGGGGGAGGAGACGGTGAGCTTTATAAAAAGAAATTTAAAATGTTTGTGATTTGAGGTTTTGATCTCACTGTCTCTACCACTAGGCATGTGACATTCCCGGCCAACCACTCCTTCAGTAACTCATTCTATGAAAAGGCTGCCAGAATCTACAGAGGTTTTATAGAAAATAATGAACCACTTTTTATATTTTGTCTCTTTTTGCCTTCATTTGTCCAGGGAAATGTATGCTCAGCACTGCAGTGTTTTGATTTTATAGAGTTTAGCCAACGATTTTTCCACATTCCTACATTTCCTGATATGACCTGTAATGATGATTTTATATCGTTCACTCAACTTTCCTCTATTTACATATATCTCCACATCTGCCATTTTCTCACACAGATCTGGTTGTCCACTCAAACTTTATTTTACTTTGCATCACTTTCTCTGTGAGCTTTCCTCCCCATTTCATAGTCACACATGAAAGTAACAGCCTGGGTTAGTGTGTGAGATTTTGCACTCGAAGAGTTGCTAACAACTCAAACTGACAGGTGAGAAATCGTCCACTCGCGCACAGTCTCTCTTCTAACTCTGCCACAGTGGCCACCTTTTTGTTTCACATGTACAGTCTACAAGTTTGCTTAACTCATCTTGCAGCCTTTATATCGTGTCAAAATGCTGAGCACAAGGCTAGGGCGGTGTACAGTAGCTGGGAAGCAACGCTGCAGGGCAACACAGACCACTGTGTTCAAGAACAAGGCCTGGGCCAAACAAACAGAGATGTGAGAGTAAACATGCTGTGGTCCTGCGGCTATTTCACCCTCCTTTTCTGTCTGTCATTCCCTCCATCCTTCTCGCCATTTGCCTCTCTCCCCACTGCTTTTTAATCCAACAGCAGATGATGCAACAGCAAGCAGCCCTGATGGCAGCAACACAAGGGTCCTACCTGAACCCCATGGCAGCCATTGCTGCTGCGCAAATGCAGCAAATGGCTGCTTTCAATGTCAACGGCCTGGTGGCTACTCCCATGACACCGTCCTCAGGTATATGCTAATAGGTACACACATCATGTGAGCGAGAGCAGAGTACATTCAAACATATTTACACAACAACAACATTTTCTTCATTAGCAAGAATTATAGATGCAATAGTTATAAATTAATCTGAGGACTTTCTGCTCTTGCCCTTGATACATTTTTAAAACGATTGCTCGAAGAAGAAGCAAGCACCGGAAGTGCCTAATTATTGAGTGAGACATGTTTGGGGAAGACAGACGGAATTTCTTGATGCTCATTGGCAGCCAAGTTATACTCTCTCTCTCTGTACCCTCTTTCATTATCTGTCTCTCGCTCTGAATATTGTATATCACTCTGTGCGCCCTGTTTTCTGGGAACAAAGCCAATTAAATGACTTTGGATGCATAGTCCTTGGCTTAAAAAAAATAAGAGCAAAGATTTGTTTGAGATAATCCTGGACCCCAGTCTGAACTATCGTTTTGACCCTTGTCACAAGGAGCTTTGATGGTTTGCCGCTAAGTAGGAAGGCCGCCTGAAGGCAGTTGCATCGCAAATGTATTAAATAAAGATGGTTGGCGCTGTACCTGGCATTTGTATTCCACAGGTCCTACCAAACCAGATATTGAATATAATCCTACCTGAACTAAATGTCCTTCATATAGATTAGAAAAAATATATGGCACAAAAGGGCAACGACAAGGTGACTGGCTAGGAATAATATCAAAAGTAGGAGAGGGTTAGAAGAAGAGACAGAGACTCCTCTGTCCCCTATATGGCGCATTCTGATACCAATATATTTTTAGTCAATTTCATACCATAAGGCCTGTACTATTGGGGGGGGCTTTAGCTCAGTTGGTAGAGCAGTCGTCCCCCAACCTAGGTTCGAGCTCATCCCCTGACTCACACCCCCATGGGTGCCTGAGCAAGACCCTGAAACCTCAGCTCCCTGGGCGCTTCACAGGGGCCTACAACTGCTGCCTAAGGAATGGGTTAAAAGCAGAGATAAATTTCATGAAGTCCTACTGTATGTATGTTCTGTGAATCATATGATAAATAAAAGAAGATTATTATTATTATAAAACATCTAGTCACTCACTGCATGTAAGGTACAGTTGTAAGAAAATATCAAAATATACTTCTCTACTACCTTTAATTTCTGAGTAAGTATCAGATGACACATGCACCCTGATGTCTTCATAATGACTCCTTATCTATTTGCAGGCACCAGCACACCCCCAGGTATCTCTGCCACAGCCGTGCCCAGCATAGCCGCCTCTATCGGGGTCAATGGATTCAGTGCGCTCCCACCTCAAAGCAATGGGCAACCCACCTCTGAGCACATTTACACCAATGGCATTCATCCTTACCCAGGTGAGTCAATCAAAATCTGAATAAAATGAAAACGACATATACCGCTAACATCTGCTCCATTGGGGATGTTGACATTGACGATTACAGTTAGCTGATTGTGGTCTATGAATGATTCACTATACTCACTATAACATCATCACCTAATTCCCACAATGCTCAAATTTAGAGAGACCCTTTTGAAAACTAACAAGAATCCCTTTTATTTCACTACAACTTTTGCTGATTTGAACTGAATCCTTTGAAGCCTAAGGGTCAGTAGTGTCTTTGGAAGATTTCTGAACATTGAGCAATGGTATCATGATGAATCCATCAGTTCCTCAATCAGTCCATTATAGGTAATTTGATGTGTCTCAGCCTGTCCACAGCTTCGTAGTGTGGACAGGCTGATTCCTGAAGGATTGACAGACACTCTCTCTCCATTCCTGCATTATGCAAAGACAGCTGCAATTCTAATGAACTACAAAGTGGTTTGTTTGGCAACTTGTAAATATTTGATGCAAATATCTGGGTTGAAGAGGTATTTTGAGGAGCGGAGAAACGACAAACCAAATCTCTCCCACTCTTCAAATTTTACATTTTGTTGGCTCTCTCCAACTGAGACAACTTCTTTCTTGCTCTTTCACGCTCTCCATATCACTATTCGTGTTTTGACTATTGAGTGTCTTTTTCATTCATTTCACTTTTTGTCATCACATCTTGCTTTCCGTGTCTTTGCAGCACAGAGTCCGACGGTGACCGACCCTCTCCAACAGGCTTATGCTGGCGTCCAGCACTACGCAGGTGATCCGTCTCTCTTATATCCTCTACTCTCTCCCTTCCTCCATACGTCCCTTTGCTTCTACCTTCTTGCCTTGTGTTTTTTCACATCGGTAGACACTATGACACGTAGAGATAGCCGGACATGCCCATATCCTCTCGGATTAGGCTACTTTAAGACTGCAAAGGGATTTCCGGCTGGCTCGATTATATAACACCCCACTCACACACCCACACTAACACACATACTAAATCTTAATTCATAAAAAGCTGAGGATCTGAACTTGCCATAGCCTTCTATTCGAGAAATGACAAAGACCTCTCATAACCACTGCTTTCTGCCTGACATCAGCTCTCATTAACATGGTGTAAGTCTCTCTCTTTCTTTGTATGTCTAACTAGTTGAATTCCACTCCTCTCCCCCTTTTTCCATAGTCTTTGTTTAAAGATCTACAACACAATACGCCCAGGCTCAAACTCATAATGGAATGTATTTATACAATGTATAGATGGCCAAAATGAACAATGTAATAATGATATGAGTTTTGTTGTGTCAAGTATGAAAATGGAGATGTGAAAAATTCCACTCTGGTTCTCCATTTGCAACAGCAGCCTATCCTGCCGCCTATGCGCCAATCAGCCAAGCGTTTCCCCAGCAACCAACCATCATTCCCCAGCAACAGAGGGAAGGTAAGAACGAGCAAGCGCGCCCATCCTAGATAAAAGGTGATAATTGCCCTGCTCCATTCTAATATATCTGCACTGCTTTGAATTAGCGAGGGAGGGAAAAATCTGGCTGGGGAAAATGTGAGAAAAAGGCTCCCATCTAAAAAGAGAAGAACATTAGCAGTGAGATGGAAAGTTACTCTGTCATTATTCAAAAACTGCACTAATTCAAACTCGCTGTGTTGGACTGCTTAATCAGTCCATTACACTGTGTTTAAGTGGTTATAAATATTCATCAGATTAATTAGCTGCATGCATAATCATTTATTACTATTCCTTGAGTAGGGTTCGTTCTTATTCCACACGATCAGATGTAATAAAGTATAGGATATACAGTGAGAATTTCACTCTTTTCAATGCCATCCGTCACTCTCAATTCATCCATATGATTGTATGAGACAGCATGGAGTAGCATGATTACTCTGAGCACTTCCAACATAGCAGAGAGAAAAAGTTAACTTATTTTTACAATCATTCAAAAGTTTTGGAGTACCGATCTAAGGACAGATGAATATGTGAAGTACATATAGTCACAAACTTATCCTCATCTGTCAACAGCTTAGACCCGTTACCTTCAGGTTTGTTTTCACATGACAAGGAATTTCACATTACAAAAATAACACATACATGTTTAATGGCCATGCAATCTCTAAATGCTACCACGCAACATTATAACAATTAGAAATTATTATATATATTTAGAATTATAGAAATGCCTGTTCCCCCCAAAAAAACAACAAAAAATAAATAAATAAGTGAATAAATAAATAAAAGGTAAATGTTTATTATTTTCTGTTTGAGTTCAGCTGACCACCCTAGGCAGCTATATGCAACACATACAGGCATATCTCCACTACAAATATCAACATGTGTTATGTCCAACAAAATACAATGTGACTCAAAATGCATAAGCCAAGTAATTTCAGTGTGGTATTGAATGCACCAGTGTCAGGAATATCAAGCACCGTTTATTCCTTTTGCATTGTTCTCTGTTAGCATAACCTGCTGTCTATATTATCCACAACACAACTCCAACTGTCAAAATTTCATGTGTGACATGCTAGTAAGACTAAGTAGCATTGAAATCACAAGCCTCAAGAAGAGATGGGAGTAGGATACAGAGATCTGGTAAACGCATTTCTAATTATTTCCATATCAAGATATTTCTCATTTTCAAATTGTAGACTCTAAGGCACTTTATTGAAGATGCAAAAAAGCTAGGATAAAGATAGGACTATATCCTAGCAGACTGTTCATGTCTGCATAAATTGTGAGTCATGAAATAGGATCTACTTCTGGTGGAATTGGATCTACTTTTGGATTTGAAACAGGTTGTCGATGTCATCAAAGTAAACATTGTAACCATCATTCTTTTTTCCATATGTTGTTAACCAGTAAATTTAGCTCCTATCCTTCATGACAAACTAAGTCTATGCTCTCATCTCTGACAACAGTGGTATATGCATGAAGAAAACCCAATTCCATGCATTGTTCAAGCAATTCTTCTGATTAGACTCCTAAAATGAAATGTGAAATTCTGACGGAAAAACACTGGGGTTTTTTTTGTGTAAAATACCACCTCATGAATTAAGTATGAACAATTACAGTAAAACATGATTTATGACAGATTTCCTTGAGATGATTCATGAACCGAATTTGAACTAAATCGAAATTTAAGTTTGGAAGTTGTGTTTTTCATAAAAGACCTCCACATAGTGTGCGTAAAATATGAACTTTTAAAGTAAAATATAATATATTCAACATAGAACTTCTTGAATCTCCACTCTAATGCACCAAACTTGGAATAAACCACCCAACGGCTGGGAAATGACCGTCTTTTTAGAGGTCTTCAACAGTCCTATTCAATCTTTTTTCTATGACGTACCACTTTTGAATCATTTTCCCCAATCAGCAGAATCATTTTTGTTGATTCTCCATTCTATTGAATGAATAGTTGATTGTTTTTTTTTCCCTTATTTACTAATTTCTCTATGTTTTCAAGTGTTGCTGCCATGTTTTACTATTCACTCTTTCACTAGTTTTTGTTTATTGTATTCACTGAGCGGGATTGTATTTCTTGTTTGCAGCTTCTATAATTTGAAAACTGTATTCAAATCATAGATTTTAATATTAAATTTGATTTCTTAGACTTACCATTGTAATTTTTTATTCAACTTTTAGTTGTGAAATTATATCAGGGTTATGCATGACTGATATTTTTTTTTGAAAACCTTTAAAACCTTTCAAGTACTACCAGTAGTACCTTAAATTACCCCCACTATCATGTGTAATCCCATTGGAAAAACGTTGATCAACAAGATGTGTGACTGTAGGCCACTCAATGACCACGCATCTTCTTCCTTTTTTTGACTCTTTATCTGACAGTCATGAGACATTAAGCATTTGGTCGGTAGTCATTAGGTGAAGAACCTTGACAACAAATGAAACTCAAAAATGTCTTTATACTTAGAAGTACACACTTTGAGGTAGAGCACATAACTCAAAATACTCCAACAAATAAAAAACTGAGATTATCCATTGTTTCTCTTAATTTATATTATAACCAAAGCAAAATATAAAGTGATATTTATCAAGATAAATAGGTTTGATTTATCAGGAAATGTATATTTTCAATCAAATTCTAATATTAATGTAGCATTAGTATAGTATGGTATTTTATTTTATTTTTTATAGTATAAGTAATATTTTATTTCAAGGTTGCTATTTCTATAATAATACATACATTATGTATGAATACAATATACAAATATATTATACATATACATATATATATACACCATATTTTGTTTTTATTATCTAATTAATTACATTTATCACCACTGTCCTATATTCACACACACACAAGTTATATTTCAAGAAACAGTTTAAAACATCATCTAGAGAATAAAAAGGCCATCTCTCACACGGTCATGAAAGGGTTAACTCTCAGCCACAAGTTACTGGGCAACCGACCCTGTGGCTAAACTAAACTAAGCTAACCCAAATTATATGGCAGCAGCAGCAGCAATCTTTAGCAAGGCAGAGTCCACAGTCCTCCCTACTTGAGTCTTTCCGGCCGCCTCTCTGGTATTTGTAGATGATCAGTTTTGCTCAGTTCTACCGCAGGTTGTGTTGAGTTTCGTTGAGATTTAGCATTTCAGATGTGTGCTGCTTTCTTTTCCTGTCCCATTTGCTGTGTGTGTGGGTATGGTGCTGTGCGTGCCTCTTAATGATTCCGCTGGTGCTCAGGCTGACTGGAGATTGGTTCCACCTGGTCGGATTAGTCCCGTTCAGAGGTGTTTATTTCTATTCTTTTACATGACACATCCCACTGGATCTTCCCATGGAAACACTGGGAAAATTGCCCACTTAAAAGGCAAACTCTGTGGTTTTGAGGTATTTTAGTGACCTGACTATCTTGTCTATTTGCTTTTCACCAGGTGACTAGACAACCGGTCATCTGATATCTTTGTGAAGGATAGTGGTCTGGGCATTCGTTTTTTTCCTTGGATGATTTGTTTTGCCACAAGAATGAAGCAATTGGTTTGGATGACTTTGCCTCCTATTTTGGACACTGGGTAGCCCGACACTGACAAGGCTTTGGAACTCTGCGGGTGGTCTCTGTTCCTTTTGGACCTGGATCTGGAGTAACCAAACCAGCCGGGTCTTGAAGCCTTGGCGCTTGACTTAGCAGTTAATTTCGTGTGAAGGGGTTTTGGAGTCTGGGCTCTATTTTTCTCTTTCCTCGAGAAAATATTTGAAATCCTGATATGGAGCTTGTTTCCTACTATGCCGGTCAGGCCAAGTGCTTTATTGTTGTCAGTATGTGTTTGGTTTTGTAGAACCAAAGTACTCAACTTATATTCCAGGTTGTTACTGCATGCTCGCCTCTCACTTTGCTCAGAACAGGCACAAGGCTTAGGGCTTTCAGCCTCATATTTTGAGCAGTCACTTGCATTGACCTTGCAAAGTGTGTCTATGACATGTGAGCTTACACAGCATACTCCCCTCCAGCGGTTCATCCGACAGCACAAGGTGTCCCACTGATTGCATGCTATTGGGGGCGAGCTGGCATCCTCTACGACTTATCAGTAGATCTTTCTCAGCTTCTTTTGTGAGTTTATTGAAACAGTCTCCAAGGTCTTTTTCACACATGCCTTTGTTTGTCATGGTTATACTGATGACGAGACGTGTGAATGATCTGTCTGCTGCTGTTTTCTCCTTTATGAGTTGCTCGATTGACTTTCCAGTAGCTTGGTCAACAACGTTTAACTCAGCACTTGGTGAGTTAAACATCTCTTACTTTGAGTGACTTTATCATTGGCCCGGTTCTTCACTATCAACTTGATTGTGTTTTGTGACTGTAGGAATCTTAGGCACCAAGGCACCCTCATGTGCAGTATTTCAAACTTCTCTCCACAAAGCTGAATTGATTAGACAGAATAACAACGATTATATCGTCAAACTGGCCCTGCTCAGTAGTTGGGATACATTCAGCAGTGAGGGAACATTTTCTCTTGATTAATTGATGTGTTGGAACCAGAAAAAATGGGTAAGCACAAGGATATGAGCAGCCTTGACAAGGTCCAAACTGTGATGACCGGAAGACTCGGTCAAAGCTACTCCAAAGCAGCAATTCCTGTTTGGTGTTTCAGATCTGTAGTGGTTAGAACCTACAAAAAGTGTTCTAAGGAGAGACAACTGGTGAACAGGCAATAAGGTCAATGGGGTCCAAGGCTCCTTGATGCACATGGGGAGTGAAGGCTGGTTGATACCGTCTGATTCCAAAGAAGTAGAACGGTGTAAGAACACAAAATGAACTGAATGATTGTTTTGCCTGCTAAAATATACAATATCAGGTAGGTGGTAGTGCGGCTATGGATAATCGGTGTATCTTAGAAGGAGGACTTTAAATCATGCAATTTCCAAAAGAAAAAAAAAGTTTGTATGGTAAAGGGAACAAATCAGTAAATCCAGATTATAAACAATATTTACAGAGTAGATGGAGACAATCAGAAAATCTCTTCATTCAAAGACACCTAACCACACTGACTGAACTGAGAAGTAAAGCCTTTAACAGTTAAAAAATCCCAACTCTTTTTAAACGTGTATAAATATATACGAGTGTGTTTGTGTGAGTTCTCTATCTCGCCACGGCATAGCATCACTACCGCCAGCAACCACAGCAGCTCTCTTATCAGCCTTCTCACCAGCCCCAGTCTCATCTCGTCATGCTATCGCCCTGAGCAATGAGACAGGAGAGAATGCGAGCCAGGAAGCCAGCTGCAAGCATACTGTCCCCGAGTCCATCACATCTCTCTCTCCCTCTCTTTTCATCTATGCTTTTCTCTCCCCCTCACTTTTTCTCTCTCGCTCACTCAGCCTCTCTGAATTTCATTCCTTGTTTTATCCAGATTGCACTGTACAAAAGCTGGCGGAAAGAATGTTGTAGGATGAAGAGAGATTGGAAGACAGTCCTACTGTCACACAGCAATTGGAGCAAAGACTTCGCTTATGCTGTGCCTCCTCCTCCTCCTTTTTCTATTTCTCTGACTTCAGTTTCTCTTTTTCTGTAACTGTTTTGAAACGGAGATGCAAAATATATTTCTCTATGACGCCTTTATTTATTTAGACTGAACAAAACAATAGCTGCATTATGCAACTCCGTTGTGTGATGTAAAACAGCCTGCTAGCTTTCTGCAGATGAACCAGACATGAAATATATAACTATAATTACAATAATTGATTATATTTATTATATAATGGACTTCTAGAGTGAAGTATTATAAACAGGGTAATCAGCACTTTTGTAACAATGAAATAACTGGAGAAAACTGTTTCCCTAGGCATTGTATGGTGGTTGATTTTGCTCTCTGGGGTGTTGGAGGTATGGGTGGGAATCGCTAGAAGCCCCATGATACAAAACTATATTATCAAAATATTAAACATTTTGCAATATGCATTGTATTCTGTTTTTATTTTTCCAATCTGCTTTTATCACTTGCTGCTTTTATGATGTTCTTCTATCTCTGCTTCTCTGTGGTGTACTTTATCAAATTGCCACATATCTGTACAAATATGATATGAAATTTACTTCTTAAGTGATTTTAAATAGAATCGTTAAAGATCTGACCTTAAGCCATTTGCAAAAGGAGTGAAGGGTGTCTACGTGTCTACTTCATACACACCACAATAACTAGGTTTAATACAACTAATATTAGAGCCAAAGTTGACAGTCAAACCTGTGTGTGTTCACATGGCTCCAATGTTCATTGGACTATTGTCCTTATTGAGTAATTTTTCCTTTATATTATGGTCAGTCTCTTTCGGAATCTGCTCTTTATGCTTCCATGTAACTCCCCTGTTGTCTCTCATCACCAGGGCCAGAAGGTTGCAACCTGTTTATTTATCACCTGCCCCAGGAGTTCGGCGATGCGGAGCTCATGCAAATGTTCCTGCCTTTTGGCAATGTCATCTCTGCCAAAGTGTTTGTGGACCGAGCAACCAATCAGAGCAAATGTTTTGGTGAGTCAAAATTTGACAGTGAAGGGAAATAACAGTCCATTGAAATGACAAGAAGAAGGCGCACATGCTTCATGGCTGAACATTATCTCGCAAGATGGTGGGACTCAACACGTCACCCAGCCACCATGTATCCCTCATAATCACTTATCCGAACACCCTTCCACAATTGTCATTTATTAAACACCCATCCACCTCCCTCTCTATCACGCCATTTCTAATGCAAACAGCATACCCCCCCCCCCCCCCCCCCCCCCTTACGCCATTCCTAGTCTCTTTTGCCCAAGAAAAACCCAGCCACCCAGTGTCATCCTACCACCTCTCCCCTCCTATTCTCTCACCTCCCACATAGCAAACCAGTTTATCAGGGTGGAGGCGGTGCAAGTGGAATCCATGGGCTTAAAGAGATAATAATAGACTGGTGAAGGTCTTGCTGTTGATTCAGTTGGACAGCAAAACCCAGGAGACAGGCCGGCTGAGAGAGAGAGAGAGAGAGAGAGAGAGAGAGAGAGAGAGAAAGAGAGAGAGAGATTTCCCAGCATTGGCTTTCTTTCAGTTTCTCTTCAACATGGCATATCTATGAGGCGCTCCCTTCCCTCATCTGTCTCACTATGTCCAATCCAGGACCATCTCTCTTTCTCTTTCTTCCCTGCTTTGTGTGTTGTTGTTCGAACATACGTCTCTTAGTATCATCATCCATCAGTCAACAAGGGAAATGACAAAGGCGCAGTGACCTCATCAGTCCAGCCTGTTTATTTTCAAGGCTCAGAATTAAGATCTTAGTTGAATAACAGCAATTTCACCTGTGTGTTCCTGTGTGATTGTGTTTTATTTGCTCTCATTTCCTTCACTTTTTACAGTCAATGCTCCTTAATAAAATAAAGATGTAGTGCAAAAAAGTGGAATGGTTATTGGGAACAAAGGACATAGGGTACTTGAAAGGTACAGCACTCATGGACTTGAATGAATATACTGTATGCATATCTATATAAAGCAAAAAGATGTTCTAAAATACATGCATGGATGGACTATGAGCTATCCATTATACAAGTTTACATCTTTGGCCTTGATCATATTTAGTGAAAAAATATATATATAAATATATATATTTATATAAATCACTGTGTTGATGGACAGGACGTAACAGCAGTCATCTATTTATGGGAGGGTCGGTGGTTTGACCCCCAGACTGCCCCTGTAGTTATGCTGTGGTGTCCTTCAAAAATGCTGCTTGCTTAAGAGGGGATGCCCACTGCTCCTCACGGATGCGTCAAATGCATCTAATTTCAGAACAAATGTTTTATTTATAGTGCTAAAAGATATTTCACAAACTTAATGTTTATACAAACTAACAGCGGGACAAGGACCTGACCTTTAGCTAAACTGTAGTGTGTCAAGCTAATGACTCATACCTATAACAGATGAAGAACCAGGTCTGCACTCAACATTTATGTAATAATAATTTAAATTTTACCACTGCCCAGCACAACACCACTCTATAAACTCTCTTCAATTTTCTAATTAAAATTTGGAAAAACAAAACAAAACATTGCCGAGAATTCCCCATCTAAATATAACTTTCAACCTCGCTAATATATTTCAAATAAATAGCCTATTACAGAATAGGAGTAGCTTCAGAATGTTTAGATTATATAATGTTTTTTATCAGATTAAGTACTTGAAGTAGTTGCAAATTTCTGACCTTAGATAATGATTCTTGTGATCCAGGCTTACAAAGTCAGATATCTCTGCTGCGCAGGTGAACAATATTTTGGGATTTTCAGCGATAATCGGACATCACTCTCACAGATGAGTGTTTACAGACAAGATTTAGAACATGGATAATACCAAAAGGTCACTGGAGGAGCACTCCCAGCACATTCTTTTGAAGGACGTATCTCTGGAGTATGATTTGGAGTACACTCTTAAGGACCGTATCATCGTCAGTTTAGACAAACGTGTGTTTGGTTTATAAATTTATTTGCACGGGGATACGATCTAACACAGTATGATATTAAAACCCTTCTGCAGGCTAGAGATTTACAGAATCTTTCACCTCAAAAAAATTTGAGCTGACATGAGGACATATAGCATTAGCATAGTGTGTTATTGGATAGCAGTGTGTTATTGAGTCACTGAGACACTGGCCACCCACAGGGCACAGGCGTTAACAACATAGACATTACCGTGAAGGATCTAAAGGGAGGTGCTTAATTCAGCCAGAGACTCTATGGATAAAACATAAGTCCTAATCATCTGCGTTTAGTCACTCAGTATTGACTTTTAAAAGTGATCAAAGCTTATCTTTTAAGTGTAATTAGCTGGATTGATCTTGAAATAAATTTGAAAGATACCTCTGGGAATGGAGTGACACACACAAACACAAGATTCAAATCTAATACACGAAAGGCAAACAGACAAAGAGATGCAATTTACCTGAAGGAAAGCATGACATATATAACCTTGCTAATGTTTCTTATTATTATGTTTTGTTTGTCTCTTCATTCCCACATTAAATCAGTGAAAAGTTATTGATGCATGCTTGATCTGTCAGCACAGTCATTTTTTTCTTGAAATTTTACGTAATGAATTGCCAGACACACAATTGTGATTAATAGTGCAATTTTTCTATTTGTTTCTATTTTACTGTTATAAATCTAATCATGGTTTGAGAACACAAATACTCTTTATTCTGAATTTAGTGAATGTGGTGAAATGGTAGCTCTGCAGTTTTAGTTTTAGTTTATTGGTATTAGCTGTATCCTTTATACTTTGGGTTAAAAATCTAAAAAAAAGTGCCCATAACGATGCTGGGGTCTCAAAGCAGATAATAGCAGCTAGATGGGATAATTTCAAAATTTCCGGTCGAAAGTCATATGGTGGAAAACAATTTGGAAGTAATATTTCTCCTATTTATTAGCTGCTTTTACACAAATTAATGGATTGCAATTTTGATGATTATTAGATGGTTATTTAAGGAAGTATCAGATCAGGTGAAATTTAACAGGCCACATAAAACCACATCTTCCATACAAATGAACAAGCATATCTCCAATCAGTGCTTACAAATGGAATATAATAATCACGTTTAATGAACTATAAAAATGATCAACTCACAGGAACTTACTGCACTCTTTGTAGTGAAACATGGAAGTTGTTTGAATTACATGATGTTTATGCTGAAAGAACTAAGTTGTATCTTTGAGAATTAAAGCAGGAGATTTTCATGCACAAAGTAATAGTGAAGCATTTGGGATTACATAATTATGTTTAATAATTGAATATAGTCAAGATTCCTACAAATTCAATAATTTGCCTCTGGGGTTAAAAAAGTCCATCTCAATCTTAGGAAGTGCTTTTTAGTACGTGCAGTAACATTGTTGTATTTGGTAAATGAAATATTGCTTTGTGTATTAAATTCAACATAACTGTATGATGAAACTCATTTGAAAGCATGTTGTACAAGACAAGTGGATGTAAATGTAAAGTATGGAGATTTGTTTTAGTCAGGGGAAGTGTTTGTGTGTGTGTGTGTGTGTGTGTGTGTGTGTGTGTCTGTGTGGATGAGTGTATTTGTGGGATTGGGAGGGGATCACTGCCAACTGACAGGCCCTTCCCTGCTCAGTTTGTTTAAAGGGTTTGTAAAAGCAGCAGCCTTATCTCACCCGTACTGACAAAAGCCTGCCCTCTCCCCCCAAATTAAATTGGACCCATAGCGGTGTGATCAAATCAGTTGGCAGGCGGAAAATTCAGGCCGTCAATCACAGAGGTGTCTGATAAGAGCAGGCAAGAAGTCACAGTGTTGAAAGCTGTGGGCTCATTCCGCCTCAACACCCAGGTGATAACTCAGAGCAGCAGGCACCTCCGTCCTGCACACCTTGCTGCGAGCATCTTGTCATGACCCCTGTACCCTTTATTTTTTACTCCGATAGACGCTCATTCACGTATATACAAGAAAATACTCACCCGCGTGCAGACCTTCCACTTCTCTGTGGTTCAAACACTCAAGTTACATTTACAGACACCACAGTCTGATCTAAATATGTAATTTATTATAGTCCCATTGCTAATCCCATTTTCTGTTTTTTTTAATTATTATTCGCTCTCAGTTTCTAATAGATCCACTTCGTTTGATTTTTAATTTCTGAGCTATTAACCTTTGTGGTGTTACGTGTAATCTTTTTAAAAGTCAAAGATTTTCAATTAACCTGCTGAAAAGAGAAAACAAAGGTCTATTGTTGTGTCATTGTTGGGTGTTAAAAAGGGTCTTCTTCTGCTCTCTCTTTTCTCTGTGTGCTCCATCTCCCTTTCTCTTTATTTCTCATCTCTCCCCATTCTTCTCCCCTCATGGGATTTTCCTTTATTCCATTTTCACATTTTATCTTTCCCCATCTCTCTCTCTCCAAATTTTTGGTATTGTCTCAGGCTTTGTGAGTTTTGATAACCCGTCCAGTGCTCAATCCGCTATCCAGGCCATGAACGGCTTTCAGATAGGCATGAAGAGGCTGAAGGTGCAGCTAAAGCGGCCAAAGGATGCCAACCGACCTTACTGACTCATCTGCTGTCCATACCCAGGTATAGTAACAACCACAGCTGACAGTGCCATAACCATTCTCAAACAAGTCATTCCACTACAATTCGATTCAGTTTTTTTTTTATATAAACTATATATATGATCTCTTACACAAATGGAAACTATTTTACCTGTAGTAGATATGGATGGCAAGCATGCACTGCCTCAAACCTAAATTCAACCATTATTTTAAAGCTTTCGTCCAATAATAATTATGTAGATTCATAAAATAAACTAAATTGTGCGCACAAGATTTGTATTGTACTCAACCACTAATATCAGATAGTTTCAAACCCCAGTTAAAAGAAATTCAAACATGTCAAACATATATATTTATATTTTATTTTTACTTTTTTTTATTTTTTATAATTTTGTGCAAGTATCAGTGTAAAGAGCGCACAATATTTACGATTACTTATGCAAATACCTTTCTAGCCCCCAAACCAGTAGAAAATAATATTTTTTTATAAGAAATACTTCTTGGGGAAATATGTATCATCATTTTTATGACAGACCTCTGAAGAAGTGAATTTACTATCTCTATTATTGTAAATCATTGATATAATATTATTATTATATTATAATTTCTGAAAAAGAAACAACATTGTATGTTGGTATTGGAAGAAATACTTAAGGGTGTATGTACCTGAACAGGTATAGGAATGACTATGAGAAATACCATTGAAATAGGCTAAGAAAAAAAAAAGAAAAGAAAGAGGAAAAAAGCAAGTAAGTAATTCAATAAAAAGAAAAGAAAAACAGGAATAGAACAGCCCTTCCATAGCCATGTCCAGAAAGTTGTGATCTTCATGGGCAACACTGAACTGTCAAGCTAAACTTTTAGTTAAATGTTGTGGTATATTCCAAAATTGAACCCATATTTTCTAAAAACTCTAATCATATAATCACTTATTTACTCTGTCCTCCTGAGCCCTCATACGACATGAATTTTCTATTCTCAGGTGTCAGGGCTTTATTTACTAAATTGCAAAGGCCACTGACGGGCCATGAACTTTCCACCTGGGTCTTTATCGATGTACTCTCAGAATTAGGCAGCCTTAAAATAACTTCCCCATGAAGCTACGGCTACAGGTGACTGTAACACTACATAACCAACTCCTCTTCAATGAAACAGTAACTTTTATTTTGTAGGATGAAGTGGTTAAAAATTTCCCCATTGTGGGACTAATAAAGGCTATCTTTAAAACTAGGGTTTACGCCTATCAAGGATAAATACTACCTACATATAGACACACTGGAACCATCGAGGATGTAGCACTATTGCACAGAATGACATTATACAACGTGACAAATATATATCCTATACATCTAAAGTAAAATAACTAAATTTTAAGCTCTCAAGAACCAGTCACATTTACCCATACGAACACAAAGAAAGCAAAAACACCATCAAATATAAGCAATACAATCAGGATTCAACAGCGTTTCCTCACAGACTCCAGCTATACTGAAAGAAGTGCTCACCCCACTGACCTCGACACGATCCCTCCGTTCTACCCAGTCATACCGCCTCCTCCTTCCCCGGACTAAGCTCAGCACCATGGGAGATCGGGCTTTCTGTTCTGCTGCCCCTCGTCTGTGGAATGCCCTCCCTGACTATCTCAGGGCTCCACAGATGACTGACACATTTAAAAAAGGACTTAAAACTTTCCTTTTTAGCAGAACCTATAACTGTAATTAACATTAATGCTTTTGGTCACGTTTTTGTATAGTTATTATTTTATTTTTTTATTGATGCTTTTATCTGCTTTTGCTTTGTAGCACTTTGAGATTTGATCCAAATGTAAAGTGCATTATAAATTAAATGTATTATTATTATTATTATTACTGCTGGGCATAAACACACGTTCCATCAGGCAACCCGGCATGTACAGACCACTGAATCTGAATTTAGCATTACTAAAGCTGTTCATCATTTGAAGGCAAATCCATTCATCTTCCCTTTTCTTTTAAGTATCTCAATGACACCATTGTATAGAACACTAGTGTCTTGTAGTTCCTTGATAAGGTCATTCTCCATTGACATGGAGGCCGGCGCTAACAGCCTTGGCTGCTCAGTCCTATTTCTCAAATACATTTTAATTTGTTTTAAGGCTGAAAATGACCACTTGTCAGACACTGTGGATACTGGAACGAACCTGTTAAGTTGATGCATGCTCATCGTGCAGAATCTGACCTGATGCGTATGTAAATCCTGTTGTACACTATGATTTGAGCCCCAGGCGAGCCTGATAATGAGCCCCTAATTTTTGGTCGGTATGGTCAAGAATTCACAGAGTTGAAGCAGGGTCTTGAGTCGTTCAAGTCAGGAACTTCTTTTCTCACTGCGCCAAGGCAACACAATGTGTCATGTGGATTATAAATAATAAGTAGTCATGAAGTGGAAAGTGCAGTTTGTGACTTGAGGCAACTGAAAAGCAAGGATTGAAAAAGAAAGCGTCACAACTATCAGAGCTTGGCTAGGTATCAAGTTAACACTATATACACTCAAACGTAGCTTGCTTACCTCAAAAACTTTTTAAAAGAGGTTTTTTGGCATAAAATTATCAAGACAGTTTGTTTCTGTCTATGACTATACAGTGTGAGCCCTCGTGTCGTGCTTTTCGATCGAGCTGTACAATGTGAGCACACCAATTATGAATGCAAACATTCGTACAGTGAGAGTTAAAATGAAACTGCCACAACTCTAAAGTCGTACAGTGTAAGCCTAGCGTAATACTGATGTAAGGACTAGCCATGCTAAAAGGACAAGGTATTTCCGAGAACACGTCCAACAAAAAAAAAAAAATTGAAATCTGATTGGGTTAAGAATATGACAATCAACATATATCATCCTATTTGTTTGAAAAGAAGAGGGATTTTATTGAAAACCTATTGGCCTCAGAGCAGTTTTTTTCAGTGGGGAAATCCGATTGGGTAAAACAAAGCTCTAATTTATATGAGGTCACTGGAAGCTGCCAGGAAGGGAAGCAATGAAATGGAAAACAAACTATCTTAAGTGTATGTTCTGTAAACCAAGATGTTTATTTGATTGTGAAAATATGATTTTCTGATTCTGACAAGCACACAAGGCCTTGCTTCCACCCTATTGGCAAAGACACCCTTCACGGCATAAATCTGTGTGTGTACATGTGTCATTGTGGTCAGGTTGCTCTGCTTATCTGTTTTTGTTTTCTTCTGGGGTTTGAAATCTAATTTGTACCTGCATGATGCTCCAGAGCGAATTGATGACATCAACAATACCCAGCTGTGCATAATTACCTGACTGCTGAGGGTAGTGTTGAGAATCGATATGAGTTGTTCAGCAAGAAATTCATACAACTGGACTGCAGTGTTCTCTCTCTGTTCCTAAAAGAGCTCAACAATATATTTCTGTCACATGTTTGGCTAAATGGTTTGGCTAAATTTGACTAAAGGTAATTTATTACAAAAGCTGTAATCATGAAGACTTTAAACGGAAGAACTTAAACTCACTAAAAAAAAAAGGTAGTGTAGGCAGTATTATGGAGGAGAACAGCATCAAATTCAGGTTGCATAATTTTGTCAGTTTATAACAATATTTGAACATTTTGTTCTCAAACAAACAGTTATAATTAATTCCCCATATTTTATATTGCCATTCTTTGTGAAACAAAAAACACAATATGGACTTGTGATAGTGTTGTATTTTTCCTTTCAAATCTGAAAATATTGCCTGTTCATAAAAAATATGCGAAACCAATCATTAGTGCTGTAATATGCATGACCGGCCAATATTTTACAGTGTAACTTTTAGAAAATCGACGTCGCAAAACGTCATGTGTCTGTTTGCTTATGAGAATGTCCAGCATTGTTTTTTGTTGCTGTTCTGTCAACATTAGGACCAAAGACTGAAAAGGTAACAGTTATTCCTTCCTTATAATTTTGCCAGTTTAAACAGCAAAAAGTAAAAGTGGTGATATTAAAATATTGTTGGCTCTGTAACACGTCAAAAGTTTGTGTTTTCAGGACTCCAAAATGCCAATATGTGAAAAAAGTTTTACGGCTTTTATGATTTCTATGTATATATGTTTGCATTTAATTTAATAGAACTGCAACTGTAAATAGAAAGATGTGGGAGAAGTTTTCATATAACATATTTATATAATACATCTAATTTAAAAAAATGACGGTGTACATATCTACTGTAAAAAACTTGCGTTAACCTTCTGAGATCCATCTTGTACGTTGTGGAACTGATTTGAACTATTGTCAGATTTATCTCTAAGGGTATTGGGTTTCATTTTAATTATGATGGATTTTATGCACTCAAAAAGTTCAGCCAATAACAGATTTTGCAAATCAACTCTTCCTTATTTGGGTGTTTGAAAGAATCAGAGATTTAATACATTATAGTGCAAACATGCTCTATGTAAAGTGACAACATCCTTCGATATCTACTTATTTTACAGTGTCAGACTTCATTCAAAGTATTATGCCCATCTGTGACAAAACGCAGCTGGCAATGCAAAATAACGTGGATTATGCGCTCTGTTTGCAGGACTGGCGTTGCATCTTTTCATTACAGTAACATAAGGTTAGATTATATTCTTCCAAAAATGAATGATGGTAATGCCACTTGTTTGTTTTAGATCTGACTTCTTAGAACCACAGGATGGCATTAATAGAAGGTGGTATGAGTTGCAATGATAGATACTCATTTTATCCCATGCCCAATAACATTTCAATAGAGCTGTGTCCTTTTAATTGAAGGGAGTCTTTCAAAGAAGACACCTTAAGAAAGCTGTTTGTCATTGAGACGACCTCAGAATGTCTCCAAGTACAGTCAGTTCTCACAGTAACATTTTGTCACCTCTTCATGAGAAGTGGGCGGGTGTGCGTGTGTGTGTGTGTGTGTGTTTGTGTGTGTGTGTGTGTGTGTGTGTGTGTTTGTGTGTGTGTGTGCGTGGGTGCGTGCATGCGTTCATGCGTTCATGCTCTCTTTGTCTTTGGTCTGGTTCAATTCATCTTTGTCTTTAACGACATCACTGAAGCCATTTGACTTATGACGGTCGCTGGTTTATAGATTCTGGAAAATAGACACGTTTATTGAGTTCATGTTATTTAGTATTAATACTTTTCAATTTTTATTTTTGGTTGATAAAAGGAACATTTATACTTAAAATATAGAGAAAAATGAAGAAGAGGCTGTTGCATTGCATTATTTACGTAATATATTCATTGTTGAAAGGACACAAAAGATTTTTTTAATTTAATGCTCATCAGCAATTGTATGTCACATAACACCAATGTTGAAAATAGTACTTCTTACTTCCTATTTATTCCCTTGTATTGCAACCGAAAGTACAATGCTCTTCAGCAAAAGACTGACTGAGCTATAACTGTCGTTTCAATTCAACTACATCACAACGATGAACATCTTCCATAAAATTGGTATATTCTTTTGTGCATGTGTGTTGTTTGGGTAAAGACTTTCAATAAGTAGATAACTTTACCCAATCTTGGGTAAAGATTGAAAGTCTTTACCCAAAGACTTTATTGAAAGTCTTTGGGTAAAGACTTTCAATAAGTAAATTCCACTTTGAACTTGAATTAAAAGTGTGATCAGACCACATTCTCATCTGCTGGTCTCAGGGAGCCTTGCTACTCTGACATTGCGGTCTGTGTCTGAAGATAAACTTAATCCAAAAGCCTCACTGTACGACCACCTTCCTAGCAAACAATGCAAAGCAAATCCAATCACCATTGACAAGACGAGTTTCTAAAATATTCATTCCTGCCTTAAGGGTTATCTTTGTGAATTTAAAAATAACGATTCAAAATCTTGTACTTGCAAATGTTATCAGCTTGAGAAAATAAAAGGACATTATTGCGCTGTGTTGGAGATTATTGTTCTCCTAGTTCTGTTTACTAGCTAATTCTTTCTTTTCATTTTATTTAAAGTAATGACATTAATAACCTCATATTTCTTGTCAGACAGAATACGAGAGAGTAAAAACCAAATATGCAAAGGGTGCTTTGAATTCTGATTTGAGGAAAAAGCAAATCCCACTGTTTCTTTCCTTCTTTTGCACCTCCACCAACCTGGCAACCTGACTTGGCCAATCACAGTGTGAACTGGCCTTTCTCTGCTATAGCCACACCCCCCACACCTGTCATGGGGCAAAGTTCCCACACTGTAAGTTGAAGCCATGGTGTCATTTTCTTTTGGATGACGTCATGTGGTGGGACTGTGACTGCGTTGCATGACGTGGCGTTGATTTATATCTCTCTAAAATGTATCTTCTGCCCTCCTTGTATGTATTGACATATATTTATTTACACTGTACATTGGTAAAACAATGCCCATCTTGGCTTATTGTTGTACATAATGTAACTGACGTGCTAACTGATTGATGGATTATAACTGGAAGTGGCCTTTAACCTTTTGTGCTATTGTGCTCTGTGCTCTTGTGGTGTTTAACTTTCTCTTGTGGGTATGTGTATGAATGTATTGTATTTTCTATTTCTCTATTTATTCACATTCACATTTGCGTTTTTTTATCCAGCACTCAATTTTTTATGAAAGTCTGAATATTTGTTAAAAGGACCCTCTTCGTCCCACATCAACAGCTGTTTTGCAGAGAGATGGCCATGATAACCCTATGTTTGAGTAGCCAATTAAATTGTCATCAATCATGCAGAAAAGACCGGGAAATGTTGACACGCCACTTTACCATTGATCCCGTATGCAAGGGATGTACTTCTGCAAGATTATTCTGTTTGCCTAACATGAGAATCGCTTCACATTTATTTATCTATGATGGTGCATACCAATTACACCAGGATAGGAGACGGATCCAAATCGCCAAATTCTGCCCACAATACAACCATACAGTTCTTACCAGGATTATGTCACTGGATAAGATATGTCTTGGGCTTTTTGTGATTATATTTAAGATTAGCATCACTCATTCCGTAAAAAGAAAAGGTGGCAAGTAGAATCACAAAGAAAATTTTTCTTTCTTTGCAGGAAAGTTCAGTTCTATCCATCTTGGCAAAATTCGAATAAGACATAGTCATTTGAATCTAACTAGTCCTATACTTTCAGAACCCTGAGTTAACTTAACCTCCTATAGTTCTTCCAATTTACTCAATAGGTTGTCAATAAAGACAAATCAAAAGGGCAACATATATTCTAGCATCAACTTTATCCCTTTTAGACAGAGATCGTACAATAGTTAACGAATATGAATGAAGCAGAGCACTACCACCGCAAACCACTGTGGGCAGTATAGTCATAATTCAAGCAAGACACACCAAATGTCTATGGGTTCAACAAAGAACACAAAAGAAAAACCGAAAAAGTAAAAACAAACTTTCCATTCACATGTCAAAATGTATTTAATGACCTCACAGATTACCTCTTAATAGATTTTTGCCTTTGCCTTTTTATTTACTTGCTATATTATCACAACCTCCTCTATTGTTGCGATTGTTGTAGTTCAATAAACCTTTGACTCCTTCCTGCCATTTTGTAGATGTTTCAATGTCAGGCTAAAGGATGTATGCAAATATTTGGCCGCTGACGGATACAACATTTAAATCAGACATATTCACATTCATAAGTTGCTGAAGGTTAAATAAGTCTTTACAAGAATGTTGAGCTAAACTTTGCAAACAATAAATTCATCTGCCAAATAAACAATATTTTACCTTTCCTGTTACATGGCCATTGATCACGTTCTCTTCCCGAAGGGTAAGGACTGAGTTTCTACTAGCTTTTTGTAAGCCGCAAACATAATACATAGTCAAAATGTTACACCCAGTCCTACCTTTCCGCCTTGTGTTTATAGAGATGTCAGATTGACCTCCGTTACCACCCCTCCAGATGTACCTGATGACTACCATTAAGCTACATTGCATCTATATGGAATAGAGGGGTGGAACAAAGGCCAATATTGAATAGGATGTGTAAATGGGGGCTTAATAATGCGTCTTAATGACCCTTTGAGCCATCTAAGTTCATTTCCATCCAAAAAAAAGTTGTAATATTTACAAAGAAGTTATTTACTTCGGGAATATAATTATATGCTCCAAAGCCACCGTGTTTTTTCTACTCTTTGGCTTGATGTATTTTATATATACTGAAAATCTAGTGGCTTATAACTATAATCAAGACTGTTAGTCTTTCATTTTGATAATGGCTGGCCTAGCTTTGGAACACATAATACATAATACGCTCCATCTTAAAATCAGATATATTATGAAATGTTAACAAGCTCATTTACAGGAATGGAAATATAGAACAAAGAGTGTCTCAGTGTGTGTTCCAGCCACAAAGTCAGACCCTTTCATGTTTACTCCCAGAGACTGATTTGCTGGGATTTTGTAGCCTTTCTTCACCCACATTACAGCTCAAAACATATTAGCGATGATAGGCTGTAAACTAGATCTTTTATACCCTGCTCGCCAGTATGGATCCATTTAATGACAGGGCAGCATTGTATTTAACACAGGGAAGACAGAGGGGTGCCATTTCTAATGGGATTCAAATAAGCGACTATATCTTGAAATTTCAATAACCATCCGTTTTTTCTGCGATACTAAATATAAAATTTCAAGGACATGTTTGTCTTGTTTTATTTGTTTTATTGTTCATTAGGTAGTTTGCAATGAAGTTACATTTTATAAATAGCAACAACATCTCAGACAATGTTTAGCCGTATTTAGTCAGTTTAAATGAGGCTTTCCTTGGATTAGTGCTGTCACAGTGTAAATGTCTGTTCCATATTGTTAAAACACAAATCTCTCACCCCACCTCCTATCCACTTATTTCTGGTTTTGATTGACATAATCCTCTTTTTTTCCTCTTCCTCGTCTGCTTCTCATGCTGTTGGCTGTGCCTGTCAGTCTGTGTGATATCCAGGAGCCAGCAACCTTGAGTATGTCGGCCACAGCCCCACTAAATTAATTTTCCTTATTCTCTCCCCTTCTCTCTCTCTCTCTCTCTCTCTCTGTCACAGGATGAAGGGCCACAACACCTTATTTCCACAAGTGCAGTAAAAGTACAAAGACTTCTTGCTCTGCTACATATCATGAAGGAAGGGTGGTCCCTTAATTCTGCTGAAAAACCCACTAAAAGATTGGGTGACTGAGAGAGGGATCCCAGAGTTGTGTTTTTTTTTTTCCTTTCTTCGCAAATGCCTCTTTTTTCCCTGTTTTTTGCTTTGGCGTCTGTGGAAGAAGTTTTTTGCAGAGACCAATTCTTTGCTGCTGTTTTTTAGACATGATGGGGGAAAAAAACACTTTATAGAGTCATTATGCTCAAAGCATGCATACTGATACAGGATATAGAGAAACACATGCATACACACAGATGACAGAGCAGATATACAGATTTAAAGATACTACACTTAAAAAAAATGAAATAAAAAAATACTTTGTACATGTATAGTTACGTGCAAACACCAACTCAAGTACTGAAGCTAAGACATGCGTGTGCACATACACAAATACACACACCAGCCTGCTGCCATTTTGGTTTTTGTGCCTACACAGGTGTTGTGCTCTGTGACAGGGCAAGCTCTGGATCAAAGAAGAAAATGAGAAGAAGAGGAGAGAAGAGGCAAATCCAGGATAATTTACATGCATCATTCCTTAGGAAATAGGGACCAAAGGACTTAACGCTTTTTAAAAGAATATAAATATATAAATATATATATATATATATATATATTTAAAAACTCATACCTTGTAGCTGCAAGTAATACAATTTACTCTTGGTCAAAAAAAATCATTAAATCAATATCCAGTGGCCTACTGTAAGTACCAGTTAAAGAAAATTGAAGAAAAAAAATGTATAAAAAGACATGGAATCGTAGTATAGGGGCTTATCTTTTACTCTGGATGCTGATTAAGCACTGGGTTGTAGAATAGTAAAGTAGATTAGAAGAAAAAAATGCTAACTTTTGCTGTTGTATAAAAAAAAAAAAAAAAAACTTGACGTCATAATAAAAGGGGAGGCAAAATGGGGGGAATGAAAACATTCATCTGCCCTTGTACGCAACAAGTCTCCTTCTTTTGGATGTTAACCTATCAGCCACTGGATATCTCGCTCATCATGATGTGTAAGTCACTGGACTCTAACAGCTATGGACAGACTGTTCTGTAAGAAAAAAAAAAATATGAAGAGAGAGAAAAAAAGACTGAACTTACTAACGTCTGTGCTGGACATGGTGCAGAAGTTAAAGGCTTCCCACTAGCCTTTGTGTTCAAGCGACAATCCACTGTAAAGACCAAGCAAAATGGACTTTGTGTGTCTTTTTTTTTTTTTTCTTGTCCTTTTGTATTGCAACAAGAGGTTTGAATTATGAAGCCACACATTGTTGAAAGAAGATTGTTCTACAAAGACAGATGGACAAATGGTTGGTCGAGAGAAAATAGAGAATGGGAAGTGGTGACAGCTACTGAAACTGCCAGCAGAATAAACTCAGTACACAAAGTAAATTGGCACTTGTGGCATGAAACAACCAGGGGCTTATATAAGTGACATGCCAAGGATAAGCGAGTCCTCTGAAGCAGCTGCAAAACTCCAGATTAAGAATAATAGGCTCTTGTTCCTTGACAGATAAAACCAAACCTTTCTCTGAAGACAAACTCAATTTACTGTATTGATGGCAAAGGGGTGCTGGGTGTTATAGCTCATTTAGCTCTGTCAAATATGATGTAAATGCCATTATTAACATGCTCCCTGACCTGTTTTCTTCATATATTATACAGAGAGCCTATGGAAAGCTTAAACAGAGTGTATCTAAATTAGATTTGACGGTCAGTCTTAACCATCATTCACTTTGCTTGCTGCTCTGACTCCGATACCAGGCAGGATAGAGTAAAGCACTCTAGTACTGCCGTGTCTTGATTTAAAGTCTTATAGTCTTTATTTTGACTGTTTTAAAGCTCTGGTTTCAGGCTCTTTTTAAAAGCAGATCAATATGTTTGGAATGATACCGGAGGGAGGAGTGATGCTGTTTCAATCAATCAAACACTTACAAATTTTCTCTGTCGAACACCTGCTGACATCCTTTCTCCAGCGCATGTGAGCTCTGACAGCTAGCACTAAGAGGCATGGCTTGGCCCAAAGGAGAGGCAGCGATGAGGAGAAGTCATCAACCAAACATGACATAGAGATTCCTGAAACTGATGCTTTCTTGCAATGGCTTTCTGAAAAATTAGAAGCTGCAATCAAGCCACTTCCTATCTGTGTTACATAGTTTCAAAGTACAGGATGAAGGAACTCAAATAGACATAGAGTCTCAGGCTACAGAACATCTTCTTTCTTTTTTGCTAATCAGACTCTTTTCTATTCCTCTCACTCCCTCGTTATCTGTCTTAGTAGAGAATAGAAAAGTACATCTGCAATCTGCAATCAGATACATTGCGCAACCATCCTTTTGTCATTTAAATAAGCAGACGTTCCTGATTTGAGTCGTTGATGTCTTGCATACCCTCTGTTTCCCGAAGCTTAAGTGTAGCCATGCCTCTCCCAACCTCAGCCCAACTGTTAAGCATCTCTCTCCACGCTACAGCGTTTTCGAACCTGGCTAATGTCTGTGCTCACTACCCTTCAATTATCTCCTGCACCGTATTAGATATGCTATTTCACCTTTCCCTCTAATCACACTGTAATCACCAACCTCTATACATTAGCAGCAACCAAGTGAAAAATCACAAGGATAATCACTGGGACAAAATTACACGAGAGATGGTCCCCTGCATGCACATGAATGACAGAAGGAAGATTAGAGTGAATTATGTTTGCGCCTACTCCCTGGCAAAGCTGCCAGCAGCTGACCTGGCACAAACAATGCTTCAAAATACACCCGAAGAGATGATGGAGAAAATAGGATACGACCTTGGATATCATAGCCAGGTGTAATATTGCAAAGCAGATTGACTTTGACAAAAAGAAAAAGAAAAATGAGAGATGAAAATGCTGATACCCTTTATTCTTTGGCAATAGCTGCTGTAAAGTGGGTCACAACCAACAACTTTGATTCTTTAGAAGCAGCTGCTGTGAGGACATTATGTCTGTGCTTCTTCATTGAGCATGTAATTGTGGCTTAACTACGTACAGAGGCCCCTGTTTTGTATAAAATAAGTCATTCCACACTTTCTTTTTAATGGCTCGGACCCCTGCTGGTACACCTGCAAAGCACAGTATTGCTCAGAGCTGAAAGACAATTTTGAAGCACAGTAGTTCCTCTGGTTCAAAATGATGCCCCTCAAAGCAACCTAAAAAAAGGACCTTCCAATCATGTAAGTCAAAACCCAAACATCCTCCATTCGCCCCTGAACAAATGAAATGTGGCATTACAATATGGCATTACAGGAAGCTCTCCCAGTGAAGTAGGTCAAAACAAAGCTATGTTCTGCAAACTTGCCGTGTTCATTATTTATCTGAACCTGAACTATCAATGGGAAATCTAATGTTCCATAAGCATTTAAATTCCCTGTGCTTGTCTCAGCCATGCCTTGTAAATGTTCTGCGAGTGAGGCTCTGTCAGATTGAACATGTACCCTTCATCCCTGCTCCACTGATCCTCTCTGTCTTGTACCAGATGTTAAAGTTCTCACTGCGAATGGACAGGTTGAAACCCCTGTCAACCAAAACTTACATAGCCTAGTATCGGCTTTTCAAACACTGAAGTCATCATGTAGCATCTCCGCTATGCCAGGGTTAAATTAGGCGATATGAAATTTGCTCTTCAAAATTAAAAAAGAAGGTGGTCTTAATTCATTGACACCCCAATAGGGATGCTAATTAAGTGATGTAATAAAAACAGAAATAGCTATGAAATCTGCCCCAGAAATACCAATACAAGATGTGGCTGTTTTTAAATTTCTGCCCGGCACAGAGTATCATTCTGGTCTATTTTTTTTGTCCCGACCATGTGTCCCCTCTTAGAACAATGACAAATGTTGACCCAGGAGACACTAACAACCCAGTTTCAGAAACGGAATTTGATATTTGCCGTGTTGTTCATGGAGAAATTCTAACTTGGCCTTAAGTCATAAAGAACCCTTATGAATATATTTGATTATTAGAGGCAAATACCTAGTTTGCCAGGCAACAATCTGCAAGGACATATCAGAAATTTTGTCCATAAAGCATACGGCATCACCTCCTCATGGACACGCTGACTTTATTAAGCATCCAAAAGTCAGTGGTCTATTTAACAAATGCAGCCATTTGTATTATAACGAGCTACTCAAACAGTGATTCATGTACCCACTCTGACATATATAATACACATAGCACCTTTCTTGGCGCCGGAACACTGTTCATTAGGTCAGTCCTTTAGAGGAGCTTGTATCTTAGAGGGTCAACGCCAGTGGAGGGATCTAGAAGATAACTCCTAGACCATTTCAACAAGCCTCAAACCCCCTGGGAGCATGACACTTACCCTATAATATCAGTGATTGTCAAAGATAGGAATTATATGTAATTGAGTGAAAGTGGAGACATAATTAAAGGAACCTGTTAGACGTGATGATGAAATAAATGCCTCATTTAAAAGCTGCTTTGGGACAGAGCTTTTCTGTCACCTCACCTTCGCACAGAAAGGTTTTTTTTTTTGCCTTGGAAATATGACTTTGTGTGAGATAAGGTGGAGCTGGAATCAGGGACCGGGTGGTGGGGGTGCTGTGTGCTAAACTGAAACTCCACAAAATCACTCCCAATGCTCAGGGCATCAGGCGCTATGATGTCATGATTAGTGGAGAGGTTCAGAGCCTTGCCTTACCCCTTATCCTGAGGGAGTTCGAGCAGAATCACAAATATGAGGTCAGATTGCATCGCTGAGCGAGGAATGGAGAACAACCTAGATCGTGTTTTGGATTTGCAGTATCATTATCCATTTCCAAGAGTAACAAGCAAACAGTGAGATCAGACTGCCACCTAAAAATACACAGAGAATTTCTGTAGGAATGTGATTATGTTGAACATTGTGGCTGACAGTATGAAGACTAAGACTTTTATTCCTTAATGTAAATAGCTTATGAACTATGAAAAGGAAGGGTGTATAGCATCTTGTGTAAAGAGGCCCAACTCTGTGGGACAATGATGTCACTATAAAATGTATCCACAGTAGTGCAGGGATCTAGGAGAGGGTTAGACCTTTTAAACCCCTTATGTTTGGACTCTGAACATGCATTCTACAACCTTATGCGTCACCCCGAGGCTTAGACAAGATTTGATTCAGCATCGAACTGAAGCCACGGCAAAGTGATCCGTTAGTCAAGATTCTGTGTCAACCAATGTGTCACGATTTTTCTGACAGAGGAAAGGTTGCCTTTGTCGATCAGATCAGTCCAATATGACAGGGACAGTAGAATTCATCCATCTGCATGCTTACCGCTTGACAGTGTGACAAAAAAAAAAAAAAAGCATCAGCGACCACAACGCAGATTCAAATTCTACAGAGAACAAGTTTGGCTCTTTTGAAAGTTGGTTTTACAAAAAGCAGCTCTGGACACAGTTTGTTCAACATGTACATAAATCATCATTTAGTACACATGTTCAAACCCACATGTGCATGATTAGGTTGAAATTGGAGGAAGCCGACAAGCAGGAGAGAAAAGCCGCTTTCTAATCTGCCCCTGCTCTCTTCAACACACAGCTGAGTTTTTCCTGTACACAAACATATTTAAAGCCTTTTTTTTCTATTCTGTTGAATCTTCTTTGTAGAATATAGAATAGATCATGTTCAAACACTGGGAAAAAACAGTGCATAGTTCATATATTTAATCAAAACTAAGAGAAGGAGCCTATGATGTAATTTATCAAAAACACAGGATGACATTATGTTTTCTCTTGTTTACTGATGATGTTCAAAATTGATTTTAATACTCATGCAATTTTTTTTTTGTATCTTACACGTTATTGTCAATTGAAGCTGGGATAGACCCATTGTCATGAAGTTTAGTTATATAGGCTTTGATCATTTTGCTTTTGCTTTTTCATATTTTTGGGCAACACAATCTCTGGATGAAGTCCATTATGAAAGGACCAGTTCAAAGAGATTTTGCTCGCTGAAACCTCTTTAATCAATAAAACAAT
This sequence comes from Lophius americanus, assembly GCA_037951165.1. Lineage (NCBI taxonomy): Eukaryota > Metazoa > Chordata > Actinopteri > Lophiiformes > Lophiidae > Lophius > Lophius americanus. Next base: position 12,112,271 of record JBBDHG010000014.1, on the reverse strand, counting down.
TAATAAACAGCAGGGCAAAAGAGATGATTGATGGTGATGGCCATTTGGATTCATGAAAATCAAACCTATTGCACAACTAAGTTTAATCAGCATTTGCATGTTCACTAAGAATCTAGTTTTAGGCCTTCTGTTGTTTTGAGACAAGATAAAAGTTCTGCTGTCAGATGGGTTCTCATAAAAAAAATTTTCTCTAATGTTCCTATTTATTGTTGTCGCAATGTAATATGTCATGATGTTTCTGTTTTGTTTTCTCTGTTTCTGTGTTTGTTTAGTCATGTATTTATTTTCTTACGGTTTGTGGCAATCACTGTCATATCTCTGATTTTCAGATTCCTCTCTTCCTACTTGTGGGACGTTTCCCTGACATTTTTTTAAAACTATTTTGACACCATCCACTGATGATATTGTACCAATGTTGTGTAGTGCCAGGGCGAGAACCTCCAGTCAGATTGTACTTTTGATGTGAGACGGGAAGCCTGCCTTAAACTCTGTTCTTTCTGACGGTACTACCAGTGAATAACAGGGAGACGCACTCAATGGGAATTATTCAAAGGTCAAATTTCTCCTGTAAAGAAAAAGACTCAGCCAGAGTTCACCTTCAGTCAGCGGGTAGTGTTTAATGGATCATACACCACATCATTACATTCCCAGCTTCACTATCTCATTTCATCTTCATCTATCTTAAATCAAATATATTTTGTCATTTATATACATACGGATATTTCGCAAATATTATTTGTTACTGTACTTGAACAAACTGTTTTACTGTTCCCTTTTTGTTTGAAACAGAGCTGTAATTTGAATAAGCGTTGGCTCGGGTCGCTTTCCCTGATTCAGGGTGATATCTCCCATAATGCTCCTGAACTCTGTAGTTCTCTAGTTCATTATATTCTGCTTAGACTAAAATAAAGCACAGTCCTGTAGAAGATTGCTTCCACATTGTCCTTTTTTGATGGCAAACATTGGTATTGGATATATTTGGTTATGGATTTATTGATGTATCATAAGTAACCCTGATTGCAAAGAACTCCTTTGTCACTTGGATTATGGATAAAAAACATTTAGGATACGTTCATTGTCTAACAAAGCTCAACTAATCCAAATACCAGAGTAGGAGGGAGACGGTTGGTGGAAAATATTTTTTAAGAAGTGACATAATGTAGAGTAAATAGAGGGGGGATTGGAAGAAGAAGTGAAAAAAATGTGAATTTTTTTAAGGGAAATGGATATTCAGCTTTTCTTTTGTGGCGCTGTTACATTTAAAGTTGTGTGGGTGGTGGGCGCCACTGCATCACCTGTGAGTCAGAAGCAGGAGGTCAATTGATTAACCAGAGATTTTCCTCATGCTGTGTTTTATCGACAGAGACGTTACAGTAAGGAGGGTCAGGTCACATTGAAGCCTGTGGTCAGTGTCATTTCTTATGGGCAACCCCCCTCCTCCTCCTCCTCCTCCTCCTCCTCCCATTAAGCCTCAGAGTCAGGTAGAAGTCAACTGATGCCTCAAAGCCTATTACAGCAGGAGGGAAAGGCTGTATAATCTTGTGTTCCACAAATGACCCATTTTTGCATTACAGGTGAGACAATTTGTTACTTCATCTTCAGTGTTTCAACAATTTTCAGCAGTCGCAACTGTCCATGATGACAGAGGAAAAACATCAAAACCATCTGACAGTAATTGTTCCCAGAGTTGAGCACGACACCCTAGGGGACGTCAGTGATCCCAAGACTCCACACATCATTTCTTGTTTATGTGCCTCTCTGGTGCTGTCATGTAGTCGCATTGGTGTGAAAACAGATTTATGGTTGCTAAATTTGCAGGTGATAAAAAGGCAAAGAGTGGCCTGTTGGGGCACTAACTCTTGGCTATTCACATGCTGACTCCTGTGCTGAGACTCCGGGGACCCTTTCTCATCGTCCCACAAACACTCCATGATTCCACATGACAAACTGGATTGTTCCTGGAGTGAGTCCTGCTGAATTATTTTGGTCCCTTCGATTGCATCTCCTACCCCTGAGATTTTCCCCCACTGTTGCCTTTGAGCCATAAGCCTCGACAGCCTCTGTTGTCGATACTCAATCTGGTCTGTAACCCCTAAAGCTAATGAAATGTGCTAACAGGGGTTGGTTTATTTGTCTCCTGGAGGGGGGTCAAGGGAAAGAAAATGGAAGAACAAGGCTCTTTTGACAGTTCCATTTTTACAATGTTTTGGAGTGAAGGATAATCATGAAGTATGGATTGGATGGGGGGAAAGTTATTACATTTTGTTGTCTTTATCATTGTTTGAGTTGTAAAAAGAAAAAAAAAAGTTCAGATTGTTCCAAACATGGTTCTTTGCAGTTCCCAAGTTAAACCCAAATTGTCCTGTACTCCGTCAGGAATTATTGTATCTCATTTCTGTTGTAACCCTCTAAATCTTCACTGTAACGCCTGTCAAACACACAACCTCCAGTCTGGCTGAAGTGTTTCTGTGTCCATTAACTTTATTGGTGATGCAGTTTGGGATGGGGTGTTCTTATAAGCTCTAATAATGCAGCTGAGAACATAGACGCATTTTTGAAAGACCTGTCTCAATCATTGGTATCCTCAAGCAAGTGACCGCACATTTTCAAGATGACATTTTAATCAATAAATGCGGTTTATGTGTAAAGGGCAGTGTGGGAAATGGCTACAAAACAAAAAAGGCACTGGTGATAGCTGGTTCAGCACAGGTCACACAAACTGTGAACTCTGAACATGGATCCATGTGAAAACATTACATTGATTGAAAAAAAAAATAATTTCACGGCTTTGTGATAAACAAATTTTAATGTCTCTTCCTGATTTCGTCTGCCGCTGACACTTACATATAACTGACTGAAATGAACTCCAGAACATTACTCTGATACACTTTATATTCAGTCTATGTGACTCATTAGGTTGAAACTGTGGGGAGGCTTGTCTGTAGGTAATCATGAATAACAGGCTTTCGACTTCCTAAGTATGTCCTACACAAATATTTACCACATTGACTTATCACTTGTCGATTACCATGCATTTAGTGTTTGACTTTTATCGTCCATTAATCTATAAATGCAGCCATTAGAGACACTCAAGCATGCGGGAGCCTCTGCACGCTCTAACTGGCCTATCAGCATGCTCTGTAATGGGAGATATGTTTTAAGCACTAAGCACAAGCTTCACCACTCTACTGTCAACAATTCCAGATTTACATGGTGAAGGGTTTTTGTCTTTCATTACAAAGACCGGTTCAGTTCCCGGAGGAGGCTTGGCATGTCTCTGACAAACAGTGGCAAATTTCGATCCCATCAATCTTAACACGCAGATTCCTCTATAACAAAATAATATAACAGAATCAAAGTGTGAAGAAGACCTGGGTGAGCAAAACTACACTAGTCCTTTGATCCTATTATGTATCACAAAAGATTAATCAATATCTAATCAACTGGAATACAGCATGCCATGTCTTACAGAGCTGTCAGAGGTGAGGTTACCATGGTGACTGGACAGGAGTGGAGAGCTTAGGCTGCAGTGGTATTGATGGAAATTAAGAAGCATTGATGAGACTTGAAGATGCTGGGATTGAAAAAGGAGATAATTATAGAGAGGGATGCGGAGGGAGGTGTGGGTGAAGGAGGGACAAGGAGATTTAGGTTGGAGTTATAGAGGGTGATGTAGACAGGTATAACATGAATGTGTAAGCGTCTCTCTGATTTCAACAACCTACCAGCTGATCAACAGATTCGGTTAAGATTCAATAAGGTTAATGATAAATTAAAGCTAAAGTGTAATTACAAATAAAGATGAGGAAGAACAAAACATTGAGTGTCGTTCACTTTTGAATCAGTATTTGGTAACCAAAGTGCAGTTTTCCTTTGTCAGTAGAGCACAGATTGTCACATTCTATATACTTCAGTCATTAAAGTACACTCTATGCACTGGATTCTCATTTTCGCTGAGAGCTCACGAACCCTAACTCTTTTACCCCTGTATGGATCAACCTGACAAAGAAAACCGCATGACATTCATATATGTAGTTAAAGGCCATACATACACATACACTGTTAAAAGAAGAATTTAAGATGAAAAAAAAAAAAATCATCAACTACCTTTGCAAGTTTCTTTTTAAATTGGACTTAACGCAAAACCAAGTTGGCAAAATACACACATTTCTGTTGAACCCTAACTGAACATTGTCCATGGTTGGTCTACAGAGCAAGAACTACTTCTACACTTTTTTCTTTTCAGTGGAAAATTATGTCCATTGTTTTGAGGTCTCGCATGACAGGCTATTTGTTCAGTTCTGCAACTTAAATTACATAATTAAATATTTTAGAGTTTGATATGGTACCAAGTGTTTGCTAAGCTAATTTAAATTAAATAACTTATCTTAAACTCCGATCATGAACCTTTCTATATATAAAATACATTATATCTATTTTATTATATATGTTATAATAAAATTATGTTATGTTACTATTAATGTTTAAAACCACAGGACTACAACTTCTCTTCGAAATTTTTTATCTTTTATGAGCAAAAAACTTATCTGGTCCCAAAGAATACAAGAGGGTGGGGTTGGTGGGGTTGTCTTAATAACTTACACATTATAATTTGCCTTGAAACTCAAAAATCTGGCGCAGTAAGCTGCCAGCATTTTAAAATTCCTAATATTGTGCTATTCCTACTCTCTCCTACTCTCATATGGGGCCTCACTGAAATGCCAGTCAGAGGTGGAGTAAGTTGGATCATGATGTTGCCATAGTTGGAAAGAAAACAAAAAGCCTTGCTCCATACCATCTTCTTCATTAGCCACAAAGTCAAAGGAACCTCTACAGAACCTCTCACGCCTTTCCATCAGAGTTCTACAGCCTGCAATACTATAAACTATAAAATGCTATATACCCCGTTGTGCATATTGGTTATTAAACAACTTGGACTCCTTCGCCGGCCCCATTACGTTCACAGAAGTTGCCATTCTAAGTTTGTTTACTCCCGCTCCGATAACTCCATTCCATCATTTTGGTCTGACGTGACGTCTCAGACGCGTCATCAGAACGCTGTCAATCTTCCCACTAATGGCATTGGAATTTCCAACATAAAGTTACTCACTGTGCGGGTTAGAAAACGTGGAGTGGATTTCAGTCTTCTTCGGCCAATACAGAGACTCACTGTTCCATCTAGTATTTAAATCAAATCTCTTTAATTCACAATCTCTCACAAACAAATCATGCCTCATCCATGACCACGTTCTGGAGAATTGTCTGGATGTGATGTGTCTTACAGAAACCTAGCAACAACCAGATGATTTTTCCGTCCTGAATGAGACCTGTCCTGCCGGTTACTGTTACCTCCAGAAAGCCGGCAGCGCTGGTGGTGGTCGTGGTCTGTCTGTCATCTACCGCAGTGATTTGGACTTGTTTCCACTGCCATTGCCAGAGATCTCTTCTTTTGAATGCCTGGCATTTAATTGTACGCCCACTTTCTCCATGACCATACTTCTAAACTCCCGGCCACCCAAACCAAACCAAACCTTCATCTCTGAGATGTACAACCTTTTGTCGACATTTTGCACAACCTCTGCCAATATTATAATACTTTGAGATATGAACATTCATGTCGACTCCCCTGTCGTTTTGCATCCGAATTTCTCCAACTACTGGATTTTTTTAATCTCAGACAACTTGTCGATGTCCCTAGCCACAACATTGGACACACTCTGGATCTAGTCATCACTGACTCTTCTCCTCTCAGCAATATTCCATTCGATCTGGGTGTGTCTGACCACAAGACCGACTCCATGGAATTGTCACTTGTGTCCTCCCTCACTAAGCCCAGACGTCAAATCTACTTCAGGAATTTGGAAAACATCGACCCAGATACCATGACAGTCGAACTCCAGCATCATCTTTCTGCAAACTTTGTATCAGCCATGAATCAGTGGATTTCTACAATAAATTCCTGAGTAGCATCTTGGACCTTCACGCCCCTGTAAAAACTAGAAACAGTCACCTTATCCCGCTTAGCCCCCTGGTTCAGCAGCAAGCTATGGAAAATGAAGGCAGCTGGGCGTGTCCTTGAGCGGTGTTAGAAGGCTTCAGGTCTCACTGTCCACAAGCTAGCCTTTCGCGAACATCAAAAGGTCTTCTCAAAGTCCCTTAGAGAAGCTTGGTCACTGTTCTACTCGAACATTATCAAAACCAGTCTTGGAAATTCTAAGCAGCTGTTTTCCACTATCAATATATTCTTAAACCACAAACTCCCACACTGACAGAAATTACAGAAGAGAGCTGTAATAATTTCATGGCTTGCTTCAAATAGAAAATTACCTTTCTGGTCCCTCTACTCCGCCTATCCAGTCTGCTTATTCACAGTTTGAGATCTCCCAGCCTCTAAAGTGCTTCCCACAAATCTCACAGCAAGAGGTTGAGTTTATCATCAGGGCGATGAAACTTTCCACCTGTGCCCTCGACCCCTTTCCTACAGCCCTAGTGAAAACTAACATCTCTTCCATCAGTCCCCTGATCACCGCTGTAATAAACAAATCCCTCCAGGCTGGCTTTGTTCCACCTGCCCAAAAAAGCCGCCATAATCAGACAACTCCTCAAAAAACCTACTCTTGATCCAGAAGTTTTTGCTAATTACTGGCCCATTTCAAAACTCCCATTCCTTTCCAACATACTGGAAAAAGTAGTTGCTTCCCACCTCCAGGACCACCTCAAATACAACAACCTCTTTGAAACCTTTCAGTCTGGTTTCCGTTACGCCCACAGCACAGAAACATCTCTGCTTAGAGTCACAAATGACCTACGGATGGCAGCAGATGCTGGTTCACCTTCCCTCTTGATTCTCCTTGATTTGTCTGCTCCCCCTTTGACACAGTTGACCATGAAATACTCCTACACCGCCTACATCACACCACTGGACTCACTGCTACCGCCCTAAACTGGTTTCAATCCTACTACACCGACAGAACAGAATACATTTCCCTTGGAAGTTCAAGGTCCCGGACACACACAGTCATCTGTGGATTCCCCCAGGGATCAGTCCTCGGCCCCATTTTATTCATACTATACATGCTCCCCTTGGCCGTGTCATCAGTTGATATGGACTCTCATTCCATTGCTACGCTGATGACACGCAAATCTACGTAAAAACTGACACATGTTCCTCCGCAGCATCTCCATCCTCATCGTCATCATCATCTCCCCTGTCAACTCTCCGCGCTTGTCTGGAGGAGATAAAGGTGTGGATGAAAAACAACTTTCTCCAGTTGAACAGCTCCAAAACCGAAGCAATTTTAATTGTTAACCCACATCAGACCCAGTCTTCCTCCATTACCAGTATTACCTTCTCTGGTCACGGCATTCCCCTCTCTTCATCAGTCACCAAACTCGGCGTAAGATTCGATCCTAAACTCACTTTTGAATCCCACATCAAACACATCTGCAAGATCTCCTTTCATCATCTCAGAAATATTTCCAAACTCCGTTCTTCACTCACCTTGAGTGATACTGAAAAGCTGGTTCACGCATTTGTCTCCTCCAGACTGGATTACTGTAACTCACTTCTCATCGGGATCCCTGATAAAAGTCTTCAAAGACTACAGTATGTTCAAAACAGTGCTGCAAGGATCCTGATGAGAGTTCGTAAACACGAACACATCACCCCCATTCTTCATTCCCTTAGTTGGCTTCCCATCTCCACCAGGATTGATTATAAGATCTCTCTCCTCACTCACCAGTGCATCCATGGTAACGCACCCCCCTACCTAAAAGAACTACTCACCCCACTGACCTCAACACGATCCCTATGTTCTACCCACTCATACCGCCCCCTCTTTCCCCGGACTAAGCTCAGCACCATGGGTGATCGGGCCTTCTGTGCTGCTGCCTCTCGTCTCTGGAATGCCCTCCCTGACCATCTGAGGGCTCCACAGATGACTGAGACATTTAAAAAAGGACTTAAAACTTTCCTTTTTGTCAGAACCAATAACTTTTAATTAACATTGGTGCTTTTTGGTCATGTTTTTATATAGTTATTATTAAATGTTTTATTGATGCTATTATCTGCTTTTACCTTGTAGCACTTTGAGATTTCATCAAAATGTAAAGTGCGTTATAAATTAAATGTATTATTATTATTATTATTAAAATAATGAGCTGGGTTTATACTATGGAGAAGATGTGAACATACAGAGTGGCCTTGCATCCCCTTCCCATGAAACCCACAAAAATAAGATTTGTTGAATAATCAAAATTAATATATATAAAAATATTCCTGATTGTTTTTAAAAAATACTACCTTTTGTCAAAGATCTGTAATTTCTGTAATTTCAAATATACAGCATGTCACATTGGGCTTTAATGGTCCTGTTTCCTGTTTTTATCCTGTGTATATATATATTCCTGTTTTTTAATGTTTTTCCCAAAAAACTCAGCAAATTTACTTAAGGAGCATTTTAATTATTATATGGATTGAAAACTACTGAAGAGCAAAATAAAAAAGCTGAAAATCTGAGTTGAATAATGTATATTTGATATAAGGAGACATCCATACATCTGAATATGACGTTTTCTGTCCGTCTCATTTTTACTCGATTCATCGGTGATAAATCTTGACCCAGGAAAGATCACTGTGGTGCACAGATTATGCACTTGCAGTCTTGCAGCAGGAGTCCAACTACTCAGATACTGTCCATTCTGACCGTAAGCTCTGGCCAGTCCCACAGAGAGCTGTCTGTCAACACCTGATTAACGCTCGAGAAAATAGGTCATTAAAGTTCTCCTTCAATCAATGAGCCCAATCAAGTAATCAAGGCCGAGACTGAAAGAACCCATAGTAGCGAGGAGCCCGGTGGGAGCAGAGCCTTTAATCAGTATTAGAGACAGTGCTGCTTTCATTTTCATATGGACAGGAAATAAAACTGTTTAAAACCACAAAAATACAACAACACCACTAGTGTGTTGATTCAGCCTTTCTTCTGTGGGGCAATTATTTTTTTTTTAAAAGAAAGGAGCACATGGACGTTTCCCTCCATCATGAATCAGTTTTTGAAGGTACGTGTTTTTACCCACCAGAAGTTCATCGATTAACCTTAAAATCTTTAGCAAGGTTTACATGTCCGCCCGACCCCTCATACTGTACAAGGCTCTGCGATACACACACCTCACTCTCTGATGAATAAGCCCTGGCCTTTGTTTAAATCTGGCGAGTCAATGTTGTTTAACCTGCCACCTTTTCTATGTGAAATTTTATCCATTCTCATAAATCACTCTTTCACAGTGTCATTACTTTTGATTACCATCTTAATCACAAAGCACACAATTAATGCCTTTTATAAGCGTCCAAATTACCGCACATGGACAGTTGCTCATTTCTGAAACACGATACTCAGATATGCACGTTTTATGGGCCGTCGCTTCATATGTTCAATTACGCACCAGGGCGCACACACAATACGACAACCTTGGATATAGTGAGAGTTTGAGTGTTAGTGTGTGTCTGTGGGTGTGGGTGTGGGTGTGAGTGTGTGTGCATGTGTTTTTCTCTCATGCACAGACACTTGAGAGAGTAGTCGTTGCCGGCTGACAGCTGAGCTGAGCTGAAGTGAAAGCACGAGGCCTAGCGACGGAGAGAACAAAGAGATCAAGCATTATCATCTGTAACAACTTCAGCACCCTTTATGGTCGCCTCACAGCTTTGTCCAGCCAACATGTTGGTTTGTGTCTTTGGTGTGTCAGCGAGGGTGACCCGTCTTTTTGAATCAGCTCCCATTATGAGACGTTGAAAGAGATGAGGATGCGGCAAAAAAATATTGAGAACAAAAAAGGTGAGGACGCACACACACACCTTTCTCTCAGTAATTCAACTTGTAGTCAATGGGAACGCATGATGTCAATGTGGTTCATAAAAAGACATATCACTGCGGGGAAGTGTGCCCAATCCTGCTCTGAGAGGAGCTCTCTTACAGAGATATTGTGGCTAGCCTGCTAATAGAGCTGTGAGGAATGATGCAACTCGGAGGCAATGCTTTAATTTGCCCTTGGTTTCGCACACTCGTCTAGAAACAGTCACACTCTTCCAAAGCTGATTGGTCCATTTACCTTTAGATATGGGCCAACCACTGGCCACCAAAGTATGAGGTAGCTGGATTTAGCAAGCGTTCACTTTTGTTTTACCAGATTTTTTTCAGCCTGGGTAGGTCGAATGTCCCAGCTGCAATCGCCATAGTTGTGAGTGTAATGCTGCTGCTGTAGTTTTTCTCTTTTAATATGTGCAGAACCATTTTCCTTCCACTTTACTTTTAAATGTTTCAAACTCATGTTTATCAGAAGATGTTTGCATTTTAGTCCACTGGGCTCGAAAGCTATTAGTTTCTTAGCAACCTGTGCAGCAACAAAGGCAGAGCGGAGAAGCTACTTATTAACCTGTTGCTATGACTACAGAGGCAGACGATAACTCAGAAGATGTTTTAACCCTTTCTCCCTAGACTGCAACACTGCGATCAACAGACAGACACATAATGTTAGGAACATTTGGTGGAGGGTAGAATCAAAGACCTCACACATCCGTTCATGTCTGTATCTGATATTCTCTCTCTTTTTTCTCCAAATGTGTCTGTGTGTAGGATAGCTCCGCTCTGCAAACCAAAGGAAGTCAGATCCCATGAACCATTTTAGTGAAAACCGACGAAGAACAAACACTTCTCCGAATGCTGAGGGGAGTGTAATGCATATACAGCTATGTAGCACATTGTGCACAACAGTTTTCATGAAAGAGTGCAGATGTTTCCTTTTCTTCCTGCTTACTTTCCCCACACAGACCGAAGCGTGTGAAGCAATTTAAATGGATGTTATTCCAGGAGAAATTGATGCATTTTTTTTTACAGCTGCAATTACGTCCCTCACGTCAATTCATCAGGAGATTTGCATGAGGCAATTGTCGGCGCCATGTCTACTGATGCATTTTTATTACATTTCAATTAGGAATTGAATCCAATTAGGTAAGTCATTCCAATCAACCAACAGGGGTCTCTCTTCCAAACAAAGCCTCCAGTGTGAAGATGAGCTGAAGGACAGACACTAAACAAACTAAGAGCTCTGTCTGATCTTTAATCAAATCAGTATTACCTCACACCACATTATTCTTTTTTACAGTAATATGAAATAAACAGTGTGACTTAAGGTAGAAAAGCAGACACATTTTACCATTTTACTTTAACACATTTTCTAATATTTCTTTATTTCAGTGAGAGCAAAACATAAGAAAATAGGCAGTTCATTATTTTCTTAGTTTCAAATTAATACATTTGGCTATATTAAGATATCTAAAGAATCATTCAGGACAGGCAACGATTGAGATTTCAAATTAATTCATTTTCATTAATAATAACACACCGTAAAACAACCTACTCCCAAGTTTTATGATCCTAATTTGCTTGATTAATTAGTTCCTGACAAATAAGTGGTAATGAGACAACAGATGTAAAATGCAACCAAGTGGGAAAAATTGATCTGTTTTAGAGCCCAAACAAATTCCAAAAGCCGTCAGTCAGAGAACGATGTAGGTGGATTTTCAACAGGATGCAAGGTGTTGCTCATGATCATTCTCTTAGTTGCAGTCTCAGAGGAGATCAAAAGCACAAACTCTAACCAACCTTGGTATTTGCTCATTTCCCAGATGACACAATATCAGTGAAATACACACACAATAAGAGTGAGCCGAACAGGAAAGATGTTTCACACGGGCTGTGACACACTGGGTGTTTGCTCCTGAGAATGATCTTCCTAATAACGTTGTCACAAGCGATGGCCGAGGCAGAGCTGCACTGCTCATTCAAAGCAACCCTGGTTTTTGCTTCTCGTGCCATGACATCTTGTTAATGTCCCTTTTTACTAAAACTGCTGAAAACTTGTCCTGGTGTAGACTGGGAGGAAGTTGATGATGGCAGCTGCACCTTGCAGAAGTCTGTGCAAAGAACCTTCGATGAGCAGAGCAGAAGGTGAGGAGCGGAGTGGTGGTGTGAACGCTGCTACTGCCCCCTAGGGGCCAAGATGGGGTAGTCGACGCTGGGAGCGGCAGATGGCTCCTGCAGCTTCAGCACTAAAGAATAGCCTCACTATACACCAACGAGGAAACTCGTGAGATGTAAGCACTCCCATGGGTTTCTGATATCGCCCTACTAATCGGATCAGCAGTGGGGGGAAAAAAAATAAAATGACAACTCGTGTAACTCAGGTGTTTATATGCCCAAGGGCCCCAATAAACACAGAGCTGTTACTGTGTCTGTGTGCGATATCAGCTGGGGTATGTGAACAGGTACAGCACAGTCCCGACTGCAGACTCTTTCAATAATCTGAAATTGGAAGGACGAAACGTAGGTTTATATTTTTTGATTAATTTAGTGACATGTTGCATTAATGCTGACCTCTATCTATGTTGGAAAGAAGAAAAAAAAACAACAATCTCTTGAGCATAAGTTTATTTCTTATGGTGTTTTTTTTTTATTACTTTTTTCCTCAAAAAAGCCACACACTTGTGACTCTTCAGAGATGGAAGTGATCAGTGCAGCTTTCCTTTTTTTTAATTCTTCAATTACTATAGCACATTTTTACAAATCTCTTTGCTGATGCTGCCTCTCACATGCAGCATAAATACACGTTCAAAAAAAAGGGCCCAAACATACAAAGACACACTAAAATGTAGATACAGCAAATGGAGGTGTGCAGATTGTCCACTTAGACTGGCTGTTATCCTCTTTGTGTTTACTTTTCATAGTCTGCTCTTATTTTCTGTGCCTGTGTCGTCTCTGTGCAGCCTCTGCACGGAGAGCGCTCTGTCAGGTGTCTGCGTGTCTATTTCCTATCCTCATTTTGTGTTCTCTTGTCATCCTTTCGTCCGTTTCTCATCTCTCTGCCATCATCAAAGACTTGGTGGAGACAAGGGTCTGTATCTCGGCAACGCACCTAGCAACCGTTCCTCGTAACTATGGATTATAACCTGTTGCCAAGGGAAACAGAGATGGAGGATTGATTTTTGTTTTTTTTAAGAGATGAAATTGAAAATGAATTAAATGCATGAATAAACAATACATCAAGACAAGGAGCACCAAAAATAATGAATGGGGACTTTATCCGTTTAAAGTTTAATCTATGACCTTTATAAATGAGTAAAGATTAGTTAACTGATTAGCACACACGTCTGATTTCATGATCTGGGATACAAACAGTTATGGACCAAATTACACATTATCACTATTATTTAGGGATTGTAATGAAAATGTCAAAAATATAAAACTACTGAATGAGAATTGATGATATTTTTAAAATCATATCTGTATATAGCTCTTTACATAATGTGATTTGAATTCATACATCTTTCAAAGTTGTTTATCATTGATAAACCACAACCACCTTGAAGTTGGATAACCTCTGGATTGATGTAAAGCATCTACTGGCGAGTATTGTATTTTTTTTGCGTTGCATTATTTGACTTTCAGCCATATTTCAGAATTTATATTTACCATTTGTTTTGAATTCCTAATATTGGTTATATAATATTTATAAAGTCCAAAGAAAGAAAATAATAATTCCGGATACGATTACTTTAAAACAAAAGTTCAAATTGGCAATTGGTATGCATTTTTGCTTTATTATTAGAGAAAGAAAAACATTGTGTTTATAAGAAGAGGAGGTAGGGAGGAAGGACGGAAGTCTTTTTCCCCATCCTCGTTTTTGTTGCTTCTCAGCTGATCCATGTCTGATGAGTGCTTCTGCATCGCTTCACAAACTTGACAGTAACAAAACCTACTGTTTTCTATCACCTAGCTTAATGGCGCACTAATGATAGCCCGCGGCTGAAGAGCTTTTGGGTTGGAGCTATAATGTTCTTGGAAAGTGCAGGGTATCGGCAGACTGTGGGACAGTTACCTTCTCAACCTTCTTGATCTTAGGTTAAACTGGTTTGGCTGGATAATGTAATGGGGGAGGGAATCTAGAAGAAGCCTGGGTTCAGAGGGTACACACACACACACACACACACACACACACACACACATGCACACTGACAGACAGCACCTTGAATCCACCCTAAACTTTTACTAAACTTTTATTTAAGTTTCATCGTCTTGTCTGAGTAGCAAATATTCATGATGATAAATAAGTGTGCACTCTATATAACCTAGAATGCTACCTTATAGTAATGTCATAAATAGTTAATAGAACTGGTTCATGATTCTTTGTCCAATTGAGTTAATGATAACACAGAATTGTATATAGTGTGATACAAAATAGCACAGACTAGTTTAGTTTATAATATTGTATCATCTATCCATCTATCTCTATCTTGCTGAAATCAAACAAGCCAAAAGGTCATGGCTTAGTGTCTTGCTCATGGGCACTTCAACAGAACAAGAAACTAAGTAATCTAACGTAAGTCATAAATAATTGTCTTATTATAAAATGACTCAGACACAGAAGCAAAGTGTTCTGACCATTTTCTTCCTTCAAATTGAAGATAAACAAATAAGCCATTTTAATTAAGAAATTACAGCCATGCCAAGCATCATTAATAGGGAAAAGACTACTTTTCTTAAGAAATGACAATTATATTTTACTTCTCATTTCAATTTCTGAAGCAGTAAGAGAAACACTGAAATTTAACATCCAAATGCAGAGTTAATATTGTCAAAATATTTGGTTTGGCTTGAAAAAAAACAAGTGTATTTCTGTTGTTGTTCTCAGTGACGGAAGAAGAAGAAGTAATACACATTTTGGCTCAACATTTCAGGCTCTTGAACAGAAGGAAAATCAAAATCAATCTCAAGTCATTTACCACCACCTTGTGGTAGCTTTAAGACGATATGGAACAAAAAAGAAAAAGAAGAATTATTGTTATTATTATTATTACTCTCAGAAGATCTATAAAACCAACTGTGATTATTATCCACGAAATAAAGTGCCGCAGAATCTCATGTTTGATATTTTAACAGCGAAGAGGAGATGATGGGTTTCAAAGCCTCCAGATGGGTGGAGGTCTGGGTGGAGTCTCACCAACAATTATGGGAGGGTTCCGAGTAACTTACATGAATTTCAACACATTAAATTCAGAATATCTGATTTTTTATCTGCGTTTTGCTAACCATCGAATTCTCTATTTGCTACTGAACAGCTGATATGGGCTGAACACTTTTAATATTCACCTCTAGTAAACTATTATGGAATTATTGATTATAGTCTTTTTTTACTCTCAATTTCAATATGGCTATGTCACTTGTTTGCTTGTAAATGTTTTGTTTTTTTCTATCGTAGGGATGCAAATTAAATAGATGAAAATAGAATTTTAGATAAATTGAATAATCCCTGACTGTATGATCAAAACAATAATTATGTTCTTGTATAGTAGAATCTTCACTACATTCTATACACTTTGTCAATTTACTGTGATCAGAGTTATGTAATTTAGTGCAATGCAATGACGATTCCTAATCACAATTTCGGCCTTTGTTTTTAATGCTTTAAAATCCCTCAGTACTGGTTACATTCATAGCTGAAATAAAGTAAAATTTACATATTTTGCGGTTTTGTTGTTTTATTTAATCAAAACTTTGACTCAGCGTTAATTTATTAAATTAAGTCTATAGAGAAAAGAAAAGGAGACCTTCTACTTTAACCAGTCGGCTGGGTGTAGAGTGTTTTTTCACCACATGAGGACAGTAGGAGTCTGTAGCAGGCACAGAATGGACCAGTTAGAGCAGGAGCCCTCACAGGAACAAAGGATTAGTTGGTGGTCAAGAACAATAAAAAAAGTTTGTATATTGTGTGAATCCACTATGGGAGAGGAGGGTTAATCCAGTCTGATTTCATGCTCAGTCAACCTACTGGAAGAGGATCTCCGGCCAGCAGACCCATGGCTGAAGAATTAAGGGGGAGAAAGGGTATGGTAAAAATTAGGAAGTGACGTAAAATCCCCTTCCTTTTTATGTGTTTTGTTCGGACTTTTGGCAATTTTCGAGCAGTGTCTGCTACTCAACTATTGTAGGGTAAATGCTGTCAGCTATATAGTTAGTGGAGAGAATCTAAGGCAACATATTAAAGTCACATGGGACAAAAAATAGAGTGTGTTTGGGTGAGACGATAAATTATTTTGTGAGAGGAGATAGTGCCACAATTAAACGGAAACGGGTTAATGTTGGCTGAATGGTACGTGTGGAAGAGAGGGAGCCTTTTCAAGCAGCTAACTGATTAAACTCAAATTTTTTTGTTGAGTTTAATTTTTTTTGGTGTATGTTAAATAGCTGTTGATTATTGACAGTTATATATATATATATATATATATATCATAAATTGTATTATTCTTATTAGATATATGTGATATCTATTTGCATTGCAGCATACTATCATTCTCAGTAATAGTGCTACATCCTCGATGGTTTCTCTGTGTGTCTATGCAAGAGTGTAAATCCCTCATCAGGGTTGAGACTCGCTTTCACCACTTTAAATCAACTAGAAATATATTGCCTCATTGAATTTGAGGTGGGTAGTCCTACAACAACCTGTGTCGTAGTTTAACGGTGAAGATACTTGCAGGCAGCTTCTTTGCAGGAGTATTGTTCTGAAGGCCAAGTCCCGCCACTAATCCGAAGTCATCCGTTGCTGGACACATCTTTCACAGGCACCTTTTGAAAATGTTGCATAAATGATATGTAACAAATGGGTAATTTGTACATCTACAGTATCATGTCAAGGTTTCTGTCTCGAGTTTTGAACTCCTTTTTGTCGCCCCATGTTACTCGAAGAAAGAGGAATTTGTTGATTCCTTGTTATTGAGAAATCATCAACAAAATCTTAAACATGGATAGATTTGTGAGGATTTTTGCCGAGGGAAACAGAAAACCGATGTTGCAGATGAACGGATGAATGAATGGATGGAGAGATGGATAGATATAAAAATAATTCAATAAAATACATGACTGATTTTCTGTAAATATAGATTTTCAGGTTGCTGTTGGCTGCTGTTAATTAAGTGAAAAAAAAGAAATAATTATTAAATTTTTGTCCTGTTGGATAAAATAGTTATATTGAATTTTGAGTCAAAGCCTCCAGATGGGCTTGTTCTTGATTGATAGTTGTATTTAGTTGTTTTCTTTGAATAATTTGAATAACACTACTTTGTAGTTTTGTAAACATTTGCTATGTTGAGTAGTTTCAGATGATTATTTTTTTTTATTAAAAAAAAAAAAAAAAAAAAAAAAAAAAATACAGGTTATTTAGTTGAATGTTGAAATATGGGTGAAGTTTTTATTTGTAGTTATTCCACTGTGATCGTTTTGTTCAATTTCAGTTTGCGTTTGAATAAAACTATATTCTCATTTCATCAATATTGGCTATGGGGCCACTTCTCATTGGATTAGGCTTTTAGACTACTAGTCCACTTCTCTAAACTCTATAGAGTCTATCTATCGTCCAAGTTGCCACCTATTATTTCTTTCAGCCCACCCTAATATAGCTGGCTAAAACCAGCCCTGTTGTAAACCATGCCAGAAGTCACGGAATCATGGATGTATATGTCAGAATATTTTATTCCCGTTCAGTTATGTATTAGTGCTGCCTTCACAAAAACACGAACAGTTCTGTCACTCTACATATGCAAATCTCACCATGTGATGACTTTTATTCCTCATAAAAGAAAGACGATCCCACAAATAAACAGCATTCTCTTGGGGAAATTATTCTTCCTGCCCTTGTACTCACGACCAAAGTGAAAGCAATTCCTGATTTATGTTTGCTGTGGAAGTCAGAGAAATGCCTGAAAATCACACGCTACTGTGTCATTGTTCAATAAACTATCCGAAGATGCTCAACTTCCACGTCAAAGTTCCGAAATTCAGACTTTGCAACATCAGGTGAATTTCAGACCGAAAGGATGCGAATATCGCTCTTATTCGATCTTTTTTGTAACGTTATTCATATCCCCTGGTGCAATTTTCTGTCTACATGGCACTTTCTGCAATTGCTCTGTGCATAAATAAAATATCTTTGCATCTTCAAATAGTTAAATATTCATATATTTTATAAACACCACTCAAAAAATAAAGGGAACACATATTCATCACAGTGTAACTCTAAGTCTATCACACATCCGGGATATCAACCTGTTCAGTCAGGATACAATAATGATTGTGAATCAATTTCACCTGCTGTTGTGCAAATGGAACAGGCTTCAGGTGGAAAGGAGATGCAATTAGCGAGACAACCCATATGAAGGAATGGTTTTGTAGGTGGTGGCCACAGACCATTTCCCTCTCCTCATCCTTTCTGGCTGATTCTTGGCTAGTTTTGCATTTTTCCAGTGCCCTCACCACTAGTGGTAGCATGAGGCAGTATCTGCAGCCCATAGAAGTTGTTCAGGTAGTGCAGCTCCTCCAGGATGGCACATCCTTACGCGCTGTGGCCAGAAGGTTTGCTGTGTCTCCCAGCACAGTGGGGGAAATACCTGGAGATAGGACAGTACACCGGGAGAGGTGGACAGGGCCGTAGGAGGGTAAAAACCCAGCAGCAGGACCGCTAACTGCTCCTTTGTGCACGGAAAAACAGGAGGAGCAGTGCCAGAGCCCTATAAAATGACCTCAGGCAGGTCACTCTTGTGCATGTTTCGCCTCCATGAGGGTGGCATGAGGGCCCGATGTTCACAAGTGGGGCCTGTGCTCACAGCCAGGCACCATACAGCCCGATTGGCATTTTCCAAAGAACACCAGAATTGACAGATTCGTCATTGGTGCCCTGTTCTCTTCACAGATGAGAGCAGGTTCACATTGAGTACATGTGAGTGAAGTGAGAGGCGCTAGAGATCCTGTGGATAACGTTCTGCAACATCTGTGACGATCCGGGCAGGCATATCCTTGGAGTGCCGCAGAGACCTCAACTTACTAGCCAGGGGTGCCCTGACGGCTGTTAGGTACCGGGATGAGATCTTTCATTGTCAGACAGTATCCTGGTGCAGTGGGCCCTGGGTTCCTTCTGATGTATGACAATGCCCCCCCTCATGTGGCTGAAGTGTGTCAGCGGTTCCTGGATGACAATGACATTGAATATTGACTGACCCGCCTGTTTCCCAGACCTGAATCAAATCGATTCAGGTCACATAATGTACATGTGGACATACAGGACATAATGTATCGTTGCATCCACCGTCGCCACGCCTCATCACAGACTGTCCAGGTGCTCAATGATTCTTCTCTCACTCCTATTATTCTGAATCCAGTCCGCAATGGCTTAATGATTTTGGTTCTCATTAATCGTTCTTATATTATTTTCTTTTTGACATATTAGACTATGTAATCAATAAATATTTTCAGCTGGATTCTATAATTCATCCAGATCTCGGATGTGTTATTTAAGTGTTCCCTTGTTTTAAGTGTTCCCTTTATTTTCTTGAGTAGTATATATATATATATGTATATATATGTATATACATATATATACATATATATATATATATATCGACTGGCCTCTATGCCTGTGCATCATCAACACATCTGCATCATCCATGTATACCACAACATTGTAAAAACAATCCTTGTGTACATGGATCCTTAAAAACAAGAAGAAGTAATGGCCATACCTGAAGTGGGGCAATAATGTAACAGTTTTCACAAGAATTTTGTTTTGCCAGTTTACATCGAGTTAAAAACAGCGGCACTTTTTAAAAAAGTCCAGGGTTTTGGTGCCCAAAATGCTGATGTTGCAACAAAAGTTGACCGTTTTTTTGTATGAACTGTTGTCGTGTGAATAGCGCCTGAAATCGATGTTTAGAGTGCGTACACACTATATATGTTTAACCATTGTTCTTTTATTGCCCTGTTTCAGGGTTTCCCTCATTAAGTATTTTCTTCAAAGCCAAGTGACATAATATTTCTACTCCTTTAGCCACCGTGTACTTGCTGCAGAAACGTGATTCAGCTCATTCACATAAACAAAGGGACATGTTTGTGGAGATACATACAGCTTTGCAGAAGCTTGCTGGCTGAACGAGCGGAGTTCTTTACACACCAGATCCCGCTGCATGAACACTCGTAATTGGTCTGAATACCACCCATCCCTTTTGCAGCCTTGTGGAAAAGTGTTTCCAATCCTGTTTAGTGAAACCCTGCTGCCACTGAGTTCTATGTTATCCAACAATACTAAGCTGCATTTAGTAAGGGTATAATCACAATATCAGGAGCAATATATGGTAATCCAACAAGAACCCAAACTACAAATTGATGTAGTACTAAAGATTTCCCTCAGAAATAAAATGTTAACTTCTCAAGTTGAAGAATTATTACAGGGCTACTACATGGGATTGGATGAGACTGGTATACAGTTTGAACAACTCTGGCCTCTTAATAAATGATGTGCCACCTTAAGATGGACCCTTATTGTCATAATGTAATCCAATATACAAGGGTGTGTTGATCTGTGCTCAATGTTATGGCTGGTCTTTGCTGACGTCTGAAGAAATTTCTCAAACCATTTTGCTAAATGTGCTGTACAAATCAAATTTACTTGATCTGACACAAAGGTGAATGTAATCTTTCAATTTGCAGATGAAACGTATTTTACTTTGTCTTACTTCAATCATATCTTGCCTCATAAAAGATACTCCCCACGCTTTAGACCTGGGTAATACATCGACAAGAGACAGGCTGTGATGTTCCCTATATGCAGAGCAAGTGGTGCTGAACGAGATGGGTTCCAGTGCTGACAACCAGGTGGAAGGGTCCCCACCCTCATTCTCTCCGTCTTTCATTTGAATAATGCATGCTAATTACCTACTTGCTGAGAGCAGAACTGTCACCTCACATGCCCGAACAGACACTTACACACACACGCAAATGCACACCGTTGTACACACACTCACAGGTACAAATATTCACATACAATGGCTGTCACTGCAGTAGTTCTATTCACCTCTTAAAGACAGACTCGTGGACAATAGAAACTTCAGACAACCTAATTGATAATCCTCAGGGAATTCATTTAAACAAAAGCGACTGTCAAGCTGGTTTGTAGGCTAATGATAGACTGCATCAGATATTACGCTGGAAGAGCTGAGCATGCCGCTTTTTATGCTGCTCTCGTGAAAAGCTTATTTAGTTAACTGCCATGCTGTTAAAAAAATGACACCAAAGAAAAAGCACTGTTACTTTAAGTGCTACTATTTATGCTAAAAGTACTTTTATGATGTAAAATTCTACCTAAATATAAAAAGTAGCTCGTTTTCAACCTCACATTGTGATATTTCAAATGTATTGCATTTGTCACAAAAAAATACCATGACTATACGAAACCTGATGCAGGGGACAGATATAGCAAAAGCTATATGTCTGTGTGTAGGTGTGTGTGTGTGTGTGTTTGGGACCATCAGGGGTGTTAATCATAAAAATACACCTTGAGATTTGTAACAAATGACAAGTGCTTTACAAATAAAATGTATTATTATTATTATTATTAAAATCTATCTATCTATCAAATCACATTTCTGAAGTACAATGATTGTACAGCTTCTTCAGTTCCCAGAACTGAAGAAGCCTCTTGTTTACATAAGAGTTGAAACGTTCTAAAGTCCGGTTACTTTGGATACTGACCTGGATGAATGAGAATATACACAGACACAATCAATGGATTACTAATCTCAGACAGAAGCCTTTCGCTCCATTCGAGCATTTTAGTATGTGTTCAGATTAGTCCGTAACATGTATGTGTTAATTTTAGTGTACTCTAGTTTCCAGTTCTGCAGAATTTACTAATACACACTAAATGTTACGAAAAACTATTACAACGTCACCGAAGACTGAGGTCATGATGTGATTTTGAGATGAAAATTCATGTCTGCAGACTTTTCTCTCCATGGAACAGATCAAATATTAACAACTATCCTTTCCTTGTCATGGTACCATGTGATGCTGTCACAGCGTGTCAGCATCAACCCATTTCACAAGTTATGTTGACTGAAACAGACAATTCTTCTTAGTAGGCAATGGTCCTCATTCATCAACCATTCCTACAAAGAAATTTTATCTTAAACCCCACTTACGCACTTTTTACGAATATTCCTGCATTCACCAATGTTTTATTATTTTGGATATGTTCTTAGGTAAGAACAGAATCTACAAAAACTTAAGATCACTCTAATGAAAATTCGAGTGATGCCATGTTTGTGAAAAATAATTGGTTATTGTGTTTTCTGCAATCATACTTTTGTATAATAAATAATTTGAATGACAATCATATTTTCCATTTATAGTAATTTGTAATGATAATAATTTATTTTATTTTATTTTATTTTAATTTTTATTCATTCCTTTTAGTGTTTCAGAAGATTGAATTTTTTACCTGTTAATAAATAATATGGTCCCTGCGCGACCACCTCCAGATACTGTTACTACCGACACTACCACCGTTAACAATATCGGTCATGTAGAAATCCTAAAAAATAATAACACTATAGTAAGTTGAATAAAATTTATTTAAATTTTTTTTTTTTACAATATTCTCAATTTAAATGCAATTGCTAACTACCCTAAACACAAAATAAAACCAAAAAATATCGGATTTAGTGTGAGCAGGGTGTCAGGGGGTCTACCGTGTCCTGTTCATCCCTTGTGCCGTGGCAGAGGGACGTTCCCTCCATGAATGCTCTGTCAGGGTGGACTGGGTCCTTCCCTGCCTACCACTGAGTGTCAACAAGGTAGTGTGAAAAAGATTGCATTATTATGTCGTTGTATACATATTACTGCTGTTGTTGTTTGTTTTGGTTGTGTCCTTGCCCCCCCCCAACATATTTCTGTTTGTTTTTTTCCATTTAAAAAAACAGGCAATTATGAAAGAGGAGTAGTATTATAGACGCCTCCTTTACTGAGGACTGGTATAGGTCTGGCACTGTAAGGCGCGTAAACTAAATTATTTCGCTTGAATCTAGATATAGATTGTACAAATTATTTTTATTTTTTTACTTTATTTTTATTTAAAAAAAAAAGGAATACCTCATTAAGATTAAAAATCTCTTGTCCAAGAGTGTCCTGTCCAAGACGGGCAGCAGCACATTTAGAGTTACAGACTGGGAGACAATCCGCAGCCATACATACTAGAAAACATGAAATAATCAATTAAGCAAATTTTCAGTCAGAATTTGATCACAATTGTTTACATAAGCTTTGAGCTGACCAGGGGCACCTGATTGATAAAAAAATAATTCAAGTGATTCCATATTTAAAACAGTTTGTGAGCAACTGTTTTAGTTGAGTTTTAATATTTTTAAAATTACACCTTCGCCATTGTCCTGCAGAAAGAAAACATAAAATTTCACAGCCATCTACAGGGCGGGCATTCAACCAGCTAAGTGTATCATCACAAGGATCATTTGTACACAGTCATAAAAAAAAGAATAATTCACGTCACTCTGCAAACTACCTCTGCAACTCAACTGATCAGCATCCGGCAAACTGTGTGTGGTTGTGTTTTCATCAATTTATTGAGTGCTTGTTCCTGTGGGCATTTGTGTGCACGAGTCAACAAATTGATGAGCAAAGCTGCTTAAGCCTGCTTCTTAAATTCTCATTGTCATTGCAAAACTGAAGCCAACTGGTGCTAATGGACCTTTCTATCTCTCTTCGAAAGACCTGCTTTTGGTATGCAAGGTATGTTGTGTCCTCAACAATAATTTGGGGATAAAGTCAATGATGCAGCTAGCTGGTGAATGGCCTGTGGTTTTTACTGGCTCCATCAGTGACTTTAGAGATGGTGTGTGTGTGGCTCTGCGAGTACACCGGCTTTACAGATCTCTAACAGCTGTGTTGGTGGAGGGCCATGTGCGAGAGGGGATGAGAATGTTGACAAGACTGTCCATTAGAGCTGCTGGTGACAGATGAGCAACAGTAAAGCTGGTTTGTCCCATCCCCGTCATCACTGCCGCCACCAGTTTGCTACTGCAGAGGGTTCAGCCCTGCATTATTGGATTTCTACATGACAAATTCCACTTGATCACATCTCAGTTGAATCTCCATTAAGATGTCAACGCAATGGTTAATGTATTTGAGATTTTCCCCCTCGTCCTGCTAAACTGTTATTTATGACACTTATTAACAAGCGTAACCTGGCCATCAATTAATGTCCTGCAGGCATGCTAAGCAATTGGGCCCATTGGCGTCAGACCAAATGTACTGGAACGTCCATTAATAGTGCAATTCACACACAAGTGGTCACATTCAAATTAGCACACTCAGAGACACAGAAATGTACTTCATGCAAAGCTTCCCAACCATGCACATCTGCCATTTTTTCAAGTTGCACTTTGAGAAAAAGGGTAATCATTTGACGCAGACACATTTTCCTTATACTACATCATGTAACGGTGGCCCAAATGGAATGTTTATCTTGTGTATGTTAACATTTTTAAATCAGCCCTGATAAAAATGTCAACACACTGTGTGCAATTGTTAAGCCTTTTTCAATTGGAATTTGCTTGAACCTAGTTGATAATAATAACAATACATTTAATTTATAACGCACTTTCCATTAACACATTTACAGTTACCATCACATAGATTTTATATAATTTATTTTAAGACCATTAGATTATTTATTATATTCATCTATTATTATCATTATTATGCAATAACACATCATTATGCAGTTATTTAATATGTCTGTCTGCTTGACCGCAGTTCCTCCAGGCTATGGTCGGAGCAATAAGTCTCTACGATAAAGGGCAGCTGATGAGAGTACATGCAGTGAAATGTCAAAACTCAGAGAAGTTTTACTTCAAATTATGCCAGGCGGTGCCACTTTGACAGTTGCTTGCGAGAAAGGTTAATACACTTACCATACAACGCCTCCTTTCACCAAAGTACAACGATATTTAAAGAGCATTCAATTGCATACAACACAGGCTCTGACTTCACCATTTTATCTTCCTTTTTGGCATTTACGGTATATGGGGATTCTTAATAAAATAAATTGTTTTACAGTGTTGAATATTGACTTGGAGGCTTTGGGGCTGGGATTAATTTTTATAGATGCAAGAAGAAAAAATTACTTAACATTTAGACCTGGGTAAACTTGTGTCATCTCACAGACTAATCATGATATGAAAGCCACACGGACTCACATATCATCACTGCAATGGGAGGATTCTGTGATAAACATCGAACAAGGGAGGGAAATCAAATTTGTTTTACTTAATTTAGTGAATAATAGCATGTCATGCAGCATTATTTCTGTCTCAGGGGATACACAGAGCTGTCAATACACTTGAAGTTGCTGTACCTTAACCATCCCACATACCAAGCAGTGGTCTATTCAAACTGAAAAAAAAACTTTCTTCAGTTTTAATAGGCTTACCAGCCTTCACTGTCGTTCCAATAGTAAGAGCACATCCGTAAAAGCCCCCAATCCCCTGCTCTGTGTAACTAAATCCCCTGATTGAACTAAACAAAAAGAATTTTTTTTGGTAAAAAAGCTGTGAGTAAGTAAAGTGAGTAAAATATGAACTATTAGAATAAAATATGATATACACAAGATAGAGCTTCTCAAGTCAAATCCTATTCACAAATTTGGAATAAATCTGACCAACAGTTGGAAGTTACGTCCAAAAATCGTCGTTTTAAAAATAAAAAAGACACCCAATTTGTTCCCTGGCCCCGCACCTGGCTGCCCACTGCTCCCTGAGGGATGGGTTGAATTTAGAAAACAAATTTGGCTTCTATTTCATGTGACAAAATACAGTCTTTTTCTTCCAATGCCACAAAGAAACGAAATAGTTGTGAAATTCAGATTCCACCGCAATGAAAAAGACAATTTTACTACAAATGTGTTTGATTGATCCTCGAAACAGAATAAAACAATTATCTGCCACTGCAAAAGTACCCTCAGAAGTTTCTGTCATTATCAAAGAATACTTGCATCTTACAGAAATTTACACTCATAAATAAAGAGGTAAACAGTGGACATAAGAAATTACACCGAAGACAGTTCTAATGCTTAGTCCAGCAGATATGAGTGTATAGTGTCTTATTATATCTCATAATATATGTTGTCTTTTGTTATCTTTGTTTAAAAAGTGTTTTGTATTACGCATTATGTATTCTGTTTCGTTTTAATCACTATGTGCTTAATACATTGCATGAATATACTATACATTATTTTTATTATTATTGTTTCGTTGTTGGTTGAATATAACACGGGGGCTCGGGGCATCTAAGGAAAACAGCCGCAAGAAGAAGATCCT
Organism: Lophius americanus; assembly: GCA_037951165.1. NCBI lineage: Eukaryota > Metazoa > Chordata > Actinopteri > Lophiiformes > Lophiidae > Lophius > Lophius americanus. Next base: position 12,086,005 of record JBBDHG010000014.1, on the reverse strand, counting down.
TATTACTATTTGTATGCCCATTTTCGAATTCTATGAAATGAAGTATACACTGGGTGTGAAAGGCATCTTTCATACCCACGCTGCTGGGAGATGTGGCGAATGGAAGAAGCATCTCTGATTTGATTGAGTCAACTGTGTCCCTTCTGTTGGAAGGTGGGGGACACCCTGTTCTTCTGCATCACGAGTGGAAAACACAACATGAATGTAACCTGCTTAGTGAATAAATCTTGCCTGTAAATAAAGTCAAATCAGTCCAATCAGGGGACTGGGAGTTCGATTCCGGCTCGTCACGCTACTATGGCTTCTTGAGCAAGATCCTGAAAACGAAGGAGTTCTGTGGTCTTGTCCATCATCACTAACCAAAACACTTTCACTTCTGAGTGACATGAGTTGTTGAAACATTGAAAGAGAAAAACGTATTTCTTAAAATTTCAAAGTATTAATTCAAGGTATAAACTGTTGTATAGGTAGACTATATATTTGATGGTTGCAAGAGTATTCCATAAATACAGCGCAGAGATCAATCTTCAGACACTTCCACAACATTGAAAATATTTTATTGACAGTGTGCAACACCGCAAGGTGTATATGTGCTGTTTTATAACTTGATCGCACTACTGATGTGTCCAAGTTCAACTTTTTGTTTGTGTTTGTGTGAAAGTGTAAACATGTGTGTGTATGCTTGTGTGTATTGTAGACTTATAGCTTGTGGGGCACAGGGTTATGTCAGGCACACGACTGAGTGATGAATGTGTGTGCAGTGGGGAGAACCAGGTACCAATGCTACTGACTGTGCGAAACAGGTTTGTGTGTCGGGTTGAGAGACAGCTAAGTATGTACATTATTTGCATAAGTGCACATTTAAAACATCGAAATGCAGCTGTAACCATGATGCACATGCACCATAACCACGGGTACTGTATACACATGCATGCTTGTACAGCATGTACAGCAAAAGAAAGAAAATGCCTCTCTCTTTCTCATCTCCCTCATCCTCGCTCATCCTGACACCCCCCATGCCCTCTCCGTCACACTGCTGCCTCTCATCACAAACCTAATCGTCTCACCCTCTCGGCAAGTACGTGCTGTGCGAATTAAAGTGTCCCTGCCCTCTTTTTCTATTTTCCTTATTCCTCTTGGTCTCACTCCTCCTCAACATCCCGCTCCTCCTCCTTATAATTTTTGCCTTTTTAATGGAATGGGTGTCTGACTTTAAGCGACCACAACATTCCAATGATTTTACTTAATTATCTCCATTTAGCTATTGAGTTTCTGACATTTTTAGTTTACGTTTACAAATTTAAAACATTAATATGTAAATGCATTGAAAAGAGGTCATGAATTAAGACAACACACCATTAATGGCATAGCTTGCTTAGAAGCATTTGTTGGGTGGCATTTTTCTGCTGCTGATGGGTCTAAAAATACATGGAAATGACCACCGCAGTGGGTACGGAGGTATACACATACACTGTACAAATCTATTAGTAATAAGCTCTCATAGGTTATATGAGAGGTTGAACTATTTTTTCAGTTTGGCTAATTAATTGGCTTTGATAGGAGTTTTGAGGTACTATATCAGCAGAAGTATGCAACAATATTGGCCGATAGCTGGCTACATGGTTCTAATGTTCAGGGCCAGGGATGCTACAACATTGTCAACTGCCTCCAGAAAGCCCTAGGAGAGGGTATTTGCCTGTAAGGGAAGGAAATAGTCCAGAGAAGTGCGTTAATGTTATGTATTTAAGCTGATTGTGCATTACTACGTTATTCCAGCATTCATTCACTTCTGGTCACTGCTATGCCTTGTTAATGAGGCAAGCAGCAGACTGGAAGGAACTGTTTTTTGGGGCTTGTGGTTTTGGGCCTGATGGACTTCGGCGTCACCCTAGAGGGGAGGGTTTCAACAGTTAGCCCCTACATCCTGATGTAGGGGTCCGGGTGCTGAAGGATAAAGTGTAGGGCCATATTAACTGCATCATCTACAGAATGGTTGGCTGAAAAGCCGAGAATAGGTCCAGGAATGGGTCTGTAATTGTCTTGCGGTGGGACAGAACTAGGCACTCAAATTACTTAATTGCCACAGAGGTAAAGGGAATGGCTAATAGCCATTAAGTCCTCTGGTCCTTTTCTGAGGATAGGGATAATGGTCGTGATCTTGAAGCATAGTTGTGACATGGCATGACTTCAATGAGGTGTCATGGAGTCTTTTTCTTGGTTGCTCTTGTTACCCAAAGGACCTTAATGATTTAGGATAATAAAAGTTAACATGTGCCTGAGCATAAGCTGAATTATGTCATTTTAAGTCATTTTACAATCTAATGTTATTAAATATATTATTAACATGGTAGAGTTGGTCGTCATTGTATGATTATTTAGTAGTACACATTTTACATGTGTATTAATAGTTTGTCTTGGCATTAGCTGAATTTGCAAAGACACTTTTCTTAATGCTGACTAAAATCTTTCTAATTGAAGATTTCAGTTGCTTATTCATCATCTTTCATCAGACGATGTCTGTCTATTCCATCAGAGAAGTTTTTGCTGTTATTATGGTGTTTTTAATGAAGAAACCGCTTGATAATAACTCCCACTGGAGGTATAAGGAAGGAAGGGAGGGACGGAAAAAGCATTAACAAGAAAGCCTAAGAGTGGTATTGCTTTGACTAGCATTATATCATTAAAACTCCACCTCATATTAAGTTAGCTACGGAGGAAGTGTTGCGTGGTAAACTTATCACAAATGATATGTTAACATCAGCATCATCTGAAGTACCGTTAAAGTGTAAACTCCTCATCAAAGTTATCCGAGGTCTTGAACTTGTTTATGAATTGAGTATTTTTTACTTTCCCACTTAATTCTATGAGCATTTATACATTGCCCAAAAAAAATTAAAGGAATATTTAAATCATGCATCAAATCTTTATGAAATAATTATTTCAAGTTGAAAATCTTTACTGATGTAAACTGTATAATTAGATGAAAACTAAATAACAACTTTCAATGGAAACCAAAATCCTCAAACCATTGAGGGACAATTCTCAATCCTCCCAAAAATCAATTATGACTTTCGCAAACTCATAATGTGACTAAGTAGTGTGTATGGACCCTCCGGGCCTGTATTCTTTCCGTACAATGTCTGGGCATTCTCCTGATAGCTCGGGCGATGGTGTCCTAAGGTATCCCCTCCAAGACCAGGATCAGGGCATCAGTGAGCTCCTAGACAATCAATAGTGCTACTTGTCGGCATTGAATGCAGCGATACATTACGTCCCATAGGTGCTGAACTTGATTTAGGTCAGTGGAATGTAAGGAACAGGAACTGCCCACACTCTCAGACAACTTTAAGCCGGAAATTGTCCTACACCAGGGGGAACCCCATGCCAACTGCTCTAGTGTATGGTCCTACAATCACTCTGAGGATTCCATCCTGGATCTGATAGCAGTCAGGGTACCGTTAGCTATGACATGGAGGTCTATGCGCCCCATCCAAGAATGCCTCCA
>JBBDHG010000014.1:11385000-11477500 GCA_037951165.1 Lophius americanus | reverse complement strand
TCCAGCTTGCTAAACTGATCAACATCGATTTAAAAAAATTATATTTATTTTGCTTATCTTAATTGTGTTGAATCTGTCCTACATTAATAAATCCAGGACATTGAATTAATATTGAAAAGATATAGATGCATTTTATGGAACTTGTAAATAATGCATATAACAGTCAATCCATGTATAAGATCCTTAATAAATTTGTACAATAAAAAAAAACTTGTTTGATTTAGAAACTTATAAGAATAATATATGATAGAAATCCAGCACACAATATCCCTAGTAGATTATGTGTAATACCAAACATATATTATAAACAAGAAGTATAGAAAACAATCAAAGTACTGTCGTGAGGTGCCACATATATGAGACATACAAATAAAAAAAATAACATACTCATATAATAAAAATTATATGTATTTTTTATATACCTAAAAAACGTTTTTTGTTTGTTTGTTTTTTTAATAATGAAAATAATAATAATAATAACATGGAATAACATTGAAATTTTGCTGAGGTTTGCGTTTTCTGGAAACCAGGTAGTTTATTCTTCTCTCAGAACTAGGGAGGTTTCCTAAAATAAAAACACACATAATATTTGTTCAAAAAATTTCATCTAATAAAACAGGCAAAATTATTTCGTATTCACACGGAAAATATTCAAAATCCTGATGGAATGTATTCAATATGAAGCAAAGTGATAAAAAAGACTCATTCATCCAATTCTTTCTGTAGAAAGATTTTTAATTTGTACAAGCTTAGCATGATATTACATAAATTACACATGTCAATACTTTGTTCTCTTTTTTTACATAACCTGACCGACCCAAGGTCATGGGTCTTTAAGAATTGATTTTGCAATTCTATGCATTGCACTGTCTTTGTATTTTACATAGAAATACATAAATGTTGATAACATGAATAACAAATGTCTCACATAAGAATGATGGTACAAGTCGTCTTAAATCTGATATGTGCTGTTTCATTTTAGTTACATTAGTAATAGTTTATACAGAAATGATATCTATTACAGCAACTATTATATATATGAGTGAAAACCTGTTAACTTGTGTCATATCAATCATATGTTTTTGGTCCAACAAGTTTTAAGTTACACCTGCTGAAGGGGGCTAAGTTTAAGAAGTTAAAATAGAGATATAATTAAATTGGGTAAAAGTCGGGTCTAATCCATGAAACAACACATAGAGTGACTGCGAGTTTGACTGCACCTCTCAAAAACAGCTACCTTTTTCCACTTCTCATCTGAGCGCTAACTAAATTAACAGACAATCAGTGAATGCATTTAAGAAGGGAGCATAGCAGGCCAAACCAGCAGTATTTTAAAAAAAAAGCTGAGCTAGACAATCTGCTGAAGTGTTGCCATGGCTTTGTTTCAATGTTTTTGATCAAACAGGTGCAGCATTGCACGTTCACTCGCATCTGTTTACAGTGGTAACAATTATGCATTGTGTTGGACAGAGTGGTAGTTTGTCATCATAATCCTCAAAGTCACCAGTGTTTATTTTACCCAAAGGCCCACTAGTCGGTCTTTTATGCATTAGCATGGGCTAATAGAAATAATTGGATGAGGACAACACCCACATGAGGGTATACACACATGCAGTGCCACGGAATGTGCCCACAGGTATTGTCAGTGGCAACCATATCTGGTGCCATAGGAGCAGTATTTAGGTGGATAGGTGCTTATCAAAGCTGTCCTCTTGAGGTTTAAGTGTGTGCTTGTATAGTTTCCTCTGACCTCGATCGGTTGGCATGTTTGCCCACTCCAATTCAAGGTCTACACCCACCTCCAAAATATAACATTACAGGTTCGGTTCTTTGATGCCACTTATTAAAATAGAGTTCTAGATAGTGGAAGACCGGCTGACAACCATGCCAGTGAGCAACAAAGTATTTTCATGATGCCATTGTTAACAATGTTCACTCAGTACTAAGTAGGGTTTCAAGGGAGTGTTTTCCACCTTTTTACCTCAACAGCTTTTTCTTTGCAATAATTGCCTAACTTCACCACAGAGACTTGATGGGGTTTTTTTTCTGGGTGGGAAGCCAAATCTGTCACAACCTTGCAGTTCTCCCAAAAGGAATTCTATTTGGATGCTAAAAAGAACAAAGCAGAAAAATCCGCTACACTTGGTAAATAATTAATAAGGAAATGCTAATTATAAATCCAAGACAAATGAGTCAGACACTGGGGAAAAAAATAATGATTGACGTTGATAGATAGATAAATCAGATAAAACTATTTATTTATTTCCTTTACAGTAAAAATTGTCATTTCTTGTGAAATGCTTCTTTATATTTTTACCCTCAAGAAGAGCTGGATTCTTGACCAACCAGATCCTCAGTATTTTTCTTGTACAGTAACACTTATCCATCCATCCATCCATCCATCCATCCATCTATCCATCCATCCATCCATCCATCCATCCATCCATCCGTCCATCCATCCATCCATCCATCCATCCATCCATGAAACCATCAATCCATCCATCCATTTGACCATCGATCAATCTCCTGTTACCACTTATTACTTACTTATAGTCTCAGCATTTCAGAATTACTGAAGCGTGTCCCAGCTGACATGAGGAGGGAGGTGGAGTAAACCCTGGGCAAGTCTCCAGTTAAGGTTCTGCTCAGCTGTATGGTTGAGCACATTTTGAGTCAATATTTCTTGTTAGAAAAGAGTGTGCCACTCGACTGAACATGTTTCTAATATTACCAAGCATGTATATGCTAAAGAGTAAGGGGTCAAAGAGAGAACCCTGAGGGACACCACATGTTAAATGGGCCACCAAGGAGGCCTTGACGATGGCTATTGACAAAGTCCAATATGAGAAGTAGGACTTTTTGGGCGTCTTTACGTATGTGAGGACTTACTTAACAGATTTTTAACTTGATATAACCAAAATAAAAAGTGTAATTAGAGTCAAATAGTTTCTATAAACATGCTTTACCAAAAGGTTGAGCTTATCTAATTAAAATGGACTATTGTCCATGAAACATTCATAAATTTCATCATGAATGATTTAATAAGCTTTTTTTTTATTGTTTAATAAATGCACCAAAGAAATGCATACAGAGTAATAATTGTTACCTAGTTTGTTTTTTTTAGCATAGGTTTTATTCATAGATCCAACACCTAAATGGTACACTCTCACACCTTCAGGGACTTCCAAGTTCCCCTACATTGCATATTTCTGGACAGTGGGTGGAAGACGGACTATCCAGAGGGACCCCAAGAAAAGACAGGGAGAACCTGGCAAACTCAACACACAGAGGCCCCAGGTCCTGAAGTGGCAAGAGCGCTAAATACCCCACCACCATGCCACATAGGAGCACATATCAAACCAACATTGACAAATCATATGCTAAAAATGAATGGCCAGACAACTTCCTGCAACTCGAGTAATGCAATTGTTCATCTTTGATCATGTTTTCTGTGATTGTTGGCATCATTCCAGTGAAGTATGGATCATACAGGCTAGTCGACTTTCCCTGCGGTGCAACCAAATAGGAACTTCAGTGTCACTGGGACACTATCCATCTTTGATTATGCATGGTCCATGAAGAATCATGGAAAATGTCAGTTTCACGGCTACTAATGTCCACACTCTACCAACTATCCTGTACCCCCTGCAACGTTAAGGCCACCATGCAGATGACAAGCCTCTGCTCATCTTTGTTGGTACAGCTGCCTCGTCTCCGGTCTCAAACCAGCAGCAGCAACAGCTGGAAAGACTGAGGCTTTGTCCAACTCAGTAGGCCAAAAAGTGCTGGGAAACAGATATTTGTGTGGCCGCAGTATTGGGCTACGAGGCCACGAAAGGGCATCGATGGCTACCACATGATCCAGACTCTCCACTATAGAAAAAACATGTTATGATTTCATTACCCAAACAGATCATGGGTTGATATAGCCCTTCGGCTGGATGGTTGTGGTAGATGGTTGGTGTATCCTTGAGCATGTGCCATTTTGTGAACATATAATTGTTTGGCTCCATGCGCTCAGTGAGTCAGTCAGCAGAACTAGGAAGATCAGTAGATCATTGTGGACTCTGTGGGAAGCTGTTGGCATATTTATGGCGCTACATGTCAACATAGAAAATCAAAATCCAAAAACAAAAACATGACAAAAACCTTCACAACAACATAAACGTTTCTCTGCCAATAAATAATGCCATCAAAAACAAACAAGAAAAATACATATTTTCAAAGAAATGTCTTAATTCTAATTACATAAGGCATCATCATGTGAGGTCAGGACGTGAGTCATTCCTTTCAAATAAACAGAGCGGTCATATCCACCTAAATCTGAGTCAAAGAATTTAAATTTAAAACACAGACACAGGTCACAGAAGAATGGCCTTCATTCTCAACCATTCACCAGGAGATATGCTTGAAAAAGCGTGATATTTGGAAAAGTAGAGCGACCTATTTTATTTTAAATAAAGTGACTTGACTTTAACCTGGGGTTATTAAACATTATTTGAGCAAGTGTGTGTGGGGATAATAGCAGCTTATTGACATAGTCAATTATTGTGAGGCCTCACAACAAATAATATAATATCAGATAATATCAGTTTGTTTATTGGATCAATAGCAACTCTGAGGACCCCAGACACAAGTGATCATTATGAACATCCTCAAAACATCATCACTCTAGGATTTCTGGCCACCCACTTTCCCTCTCCCCTCCTTTCCCTCTATCTGACTTTCCATCTGCCTCATTCTCTCCTACTGACACCTCTCACAGAGAACTGGCAGCATCAAGCCAGCTTGCATTTTAATTTGGCCCTGAAGTTACTTATTTCATTATCGATCATCTGTAATGCTGAATCAATGTTCATCTTGTTACGTGGGCCATACCCGTGTAATACAGTGATAGTGGGGCCCAGAGTTACTCATTCCGTTTACAAAGTGACTTTACCGTAAAATCAATGCCTTGTGTTACTGATACAGGGTAAACTGCAGCAGGTGGACTGAGTGGGAGTGAGTGGGTAGTGAGGAAGCAAAAAAAACAACTCACCTTTCATGTAGCATTGTTAAAGGCACTCACAAATCTACGTACAGATAGCACTGCACTATTATACAGTAGTTTAAGCCAGGCAGTAGTAATGTTATAGTAATAATAAGCATACAAAGCATTTATAGGGCAGTAACAAATTATTTTTCTATTATCTGCATTAAATGTTGTAGTTTATGGGCACCTGGTGGCTATGACTGGCTGTGACATGCTTTTTGGGTTATTTTATAGTGATAATCCTCATACACTCTAAAAAGAGATGAAAAATGTTGAAAATACAAAAGAACAGCAACAATTCAGTTCAATTTCTTTCAGACTCTTGCATAATAAAATACATGTCAGTTACCTGAATGATGACTGAATAAAGTTACTCCATTCTACAGACACAACATGGGAATCCCTCAGGGCTCTATACAGGATTTCTGTGTATATACAACTAGCCAGAAAAAGAAAGAGACACTGTACTATAATTATTATTAATATTATGGCCTGTCCTGACAGTTTCAATCAGTAATCAAACCAGAACAAAATACCATTTGTGCAGGTGCAAGTTTACCACTAATGTAATTTATTGCATATAATTTAAAGGGTTGTTATAGCAGGAAAATGACAAGTAAGATGCTACTCTAACCACCAAAAATATAAAACCAGGTTTATGTGACATTATTACATTTTAACGGTTTGAATAAGTGAACATCACATAACCAGTATTTAGTGTTAAATAATCCACTAATATATTTTATTATAGCTATTATAAATAAAATATTTTGGAGCATGTGCAGTCAAGGACTTGTTTCTGTAATTGTCACCATCTTTTTTAGAACTATAGACCCACTACCTACATCAATATGCTTATGCACATTTCACATTGTTCCAAACTTGTAAGCTGCAGGCTGTTTGATTAAAACTCCATTCAAGGCCTGAAATCTAAAATGGATCTCCCACTCAATCCCTGCACTCAATGGGAATGACTGTTAGAATTTAGTAGTAGACCACAACCTGAAGTTAACAAGTTATTATAAAACATTTGCAAGGTAGTGCTCTAATTCATGCTTTGATCCGCTGTCATAACCCAGTTTAATAAGTTGCAGTCCATTGACTATTAATTTGTTTCCAAATGGTGTGAGCAGGAGAAACGACTCCAAAATGCTTTACTTTGCCACTAATGCAAATGAAACTTAGGCTATCTGTTTAATATGCATGAGTGGTTGGGGTAATGTAATTAAAATTATACTATTTAAATTATCCTAACAGCGAAAAAAATTCAACTTTAAATGTAGTTCCAAAGTACACTTGCTTCTCCTGCTAAGAACAATTAATTTCAGAAACTAATTCATTTACTGGATTAAGCCTGAAAGTTCTTTAAACACTTAAGATTTATTGGAACTTTATTCCAGCCTAATGGGATAAGAGTTTTTGAAAGAGCATACTCTGAGATTAAATGTGTTGCACAGCTAGTTTTCCAGGTTACGTAGGTATTTAGGTCTGAGGAACATTTCATTAACAATAACATTAACATTAACAATAACAAGCATGTGGTTGCTTTGAAGAATAATACTGTTTTTTTTTCCCCCTCTTATTTCTGTGATTTATATATTTGACTTCAGCTTTTATTCATCTAGTTGAAAAAGCTGTAAACTTCTCAACTGCAATATTTAAGATTTTTAATCTTAAATATTGCAATTAAGCAGAGGTTTCAGCTTAATTTGGGATTTGAGGTTCTAATGAGAGACAAACACATGCTGCATCCAAAATATCTTAAGATATGAAAATAAGAATCCTGCAAGCAAGTCAAGAAACTGGAATCTCTCCTTTCTCTCTTTCTCTCACCAACACAAAACTACCACAAACATCCGACTATTATTCATTGCGTTTTTCTTCATCGTCTCAATTACACGATGCTGATCAACAAGGGCCCCCTTAAAGTTGATTCCGTGTGTGATAAGAGATGAGTTGGAATATTTTTTGTCACCAGGGCGTTATGGAAAAGATCCAAATGTGTAATTTCAAGTGGCTTCGTTTGAAGCCTTTTGATCTCGCCTGTTGTGAGGAGCCTGGGTTCATCATTTGCAGCGTGTCACTGGTGCCCTGTGTATTGCATAAGGAATTACTGTTGAGCGATAGGCCGTGTATGTTTGCTTATGTGAATGTGAAATTGTGTCATCTGCATAATTATCGTCAAAGAGCTCTCTACAAAACAGCCCTCAAGTCATTCCTGTATGATTGCCCTCTTTTTTATATAGCCGGCGAATAAGATTGGCGACAGCGCGCAACCAGCATTATTCCACCGGTATACAGAAAACTGACATAAAGTAGAAATAATAATAATAATAATAATAATAATAATAATAATAATAATAATAAAAATAATAATAATAATAATAATAATAATAATAATAATAATAATAATAATAATAATAATAATAATAATAATAATAATAATGATGATGATGATAATGATAATAATAATAAATAAATACATAAATAAATAAATAAATATCAATAAAATTAAGCTTATTCCAAAATAATGTCCCATTGTCTGTACTCCCCTTGTTGTTTGTTGTCTTTAATTTGGACCTAATCCGAGGGATGTTTGAGTGATTGTACGGAAGTCAAACAGAGGTTAGTTTACTGTTTACTGAGATTCTCTCGGGGAGAGAGGGCAGCGCCTCCTTAATGCCTTTATGGCTACGCCAGTTTGCCGGCTCTGTGTGAAAGTGTTAAGTTAGTGCGTTGTGCTTTTGATGGCAGGCAGTAAATCACACAGAGTCACTGGCGTGCTGGAGTCAGAGCGAGGGGCGGGTGGGGGGGGGTTATCCGTAAGACGTGGTCCGTCCCGGGGATGAGACACGTGTCCATCCGGACTCTGAGCGCTGCTTAGCGGACAGCAGCAGGCAGAAACCATCGCTGGATTTATATATTATACTCTCACTTCTAACGTTTATGACGCTCCAGCCAACCTCTCCCTCTCTCTCTCTCTCTCTCTCTCTCTCTCTCTCTCGCTCTCTCTCTCTCTCTCTCGCTCTCGCTCTCTCTCTCTCTCTCTCTCTCCCTCTCTCTCTCCCTCTCTCTCTCTCTCTCTCTCGCTCTCTCTCTCTCGCTCTCTCTCTCTCTCTCGCTCTCTCTCTCTCTCTCACACACTGAAGAGTCGCACTACCCCACTTTTCTTCTCCTCTCTCTCTGGATTGTGATGTTTGGACGCGATTTTCCCCCTCTCTTTCTTCTTTACACATATTATACTGCTGTATATCTAAATGTCAGATACCATCCACTTATCTTTAACCACCCTTCACTTATCTTTAACCACCCTTCACTCCACTGTCTGGACCCCCTCAATTTGCAGGTCGATCTTGTGAGTGTATGTTTGTGTGTGCGTGTGTGAGAGAGTGTGTGTACGTGTGTGTGTGCACGTGCACTTAAGTGTGAGCGTCCTATTGACTGCTATGTAGTGATTACCATTCCGGTCGGATGGCACCAGCAAGCCGCTGTAATTAATAACCCCATAATCCGGGCTGGAGAACACACACAGATTCAGGACAGACTTTTACACACACAAGGCGTATCCTAATGGGTAGCTCTATAAGAAATTATAGCTGCTGTTATCCTCCCAGACAATGATAACTATCTGCTTTAAAAGAAGATTAAAGGTTTATACAAGTTCACAGTTCTTGGAAACCGGGATTTCGATATAAAAAAAAAAGATTGATGAAACTCTATCCCACTGTCAATAATACATTAATACTGTATTCAAATATAGTGCGTGGAATAATAATTGGACCTCTGCAGTTGTTTTGCAAGCGATTAACAAAACAGATGCTGGGCTAAAATGCGATTAGACTTGTCCCGTGCGCACTTTTATACTATTGATTCGCAGAATTCCAATTCTGACTCCCTTGTTTGGGCTTTAATCCGTTTTTTTTTTTTACCAGAAACATCAGGTTGCATCAAAATAATCAAATTGATTTTTTTAAACTGCGCTTTATCCGGATGATCGTTTTTCTTCTTCTTCTTTAAGGATTAAGTCTTTAGACCTATTTAACATCTCTAAATTATTTATTGATTTAAACGTTTCCCCCCGCGGAAAATATGTATTATTATTATTTATTTATTTACAATAAATAATGACAATAAATAATGAAAATAATAATAATTATTAGCGATATTATTATTATTGTTATTCTAACCTTTGTTTTAAAGGAGTCAGCGTGATGTTTCCTGTAATAAACATCCTCCCCAGCCCAATCCACTAGTGGTGTTTGATGCTGCTACTTTACACTTAGTCTTAATTAACAGAGTAATGCTCCAATCATCAGCTGTCTCTCTGATACCAAGTGGCTGCAGGCGAGCCATTTGATGTCTCAGATTAAAGAATGTGATGACTCCCATTGACACCAAGAGCCCATAACACCTCAGAACCGCTGTAAGAAAGCACACCTTATGCCCAGCCATGCAGAGAGAGAGAAAAGGTGCGTTTAACCTGTGATTTACTGTTGTTAAAAAAGGGCCGACCACCACAAAAATATTTACTTTCATTTTTATTCTCCGATTTCTTGTTTGTAATTGATAATCTTTGTGTGTCTGATGTTAGAAATTTTTTTACAGACGTTGTTAAATGTAGCTGTAATTACGAATAAGGCGTGTTTAAACTATTTCCAGTTAATACAAAAATAAACCTTAAACTTCCAGATTTAACTTTTTTCCCCCAGCCGATGTCCTCTTCGGTTCGTGTCTGCTTCGACAGAGGAAAGTTTCTTTTTCTGTATAAAAGGAAATTGAGGGCGAAAAAAAGTTAATCAGTCGCTGACACCACACTGCTCACACTTGCTCACATTGCTGCTTCCGTAATTTTGAATTAGAGAAATAAAAATACTTGAAAGACGGACTCGAAAAATTAAAAATGAAACAGATTGGGAAACCATAAAATGAGATTGGAACCCCTATTTAAATAGGAGTACGCAGCTACGAAGAAAGAGAGAGATGGAGGGAGAGAGAGAGAGAGAGAGAGGGAGAGAGAGAGAGCGAGAGAGGGGGGTGTGTGGAGTGAGTATATGAGAGGGATGAGATTTGAGCAATAGGAGGGGCTTCTAAACGACTAGAAATGTCAATCTGAGCAAGGGAGTCCCAATAATCTAAAGCAATCTGTAAGGACCTGACCCTGGTCCGTGCAGATCAATAGGGAAGTGAGGGTGGAAAGAAGAAAAGGAAGAAATAAGGGGCGCCTCTGGATCGTTTACACTGGCCGTTTCCGAGGAAATATAGACTTCCTTTGCTTGCACCTTTTGTTGCTCACATGCGCGCACTGTAAAAGTGGATATCGAGGCAAGTCGTTCGCTTTGTGTGATCGCAGCAGACTTTTTCCCCCTTTTCCTGCCACCATGTCTTTCCCTCAGCTGGGATATCAGTACATCCGACCGATATACCCGCCGGAGCGCCAGGGGATCGCCAGCAATGCCCGGTCCGGGACGGAGCTGAGTCCGTCCGGCGCTCTCTCCAACGTCCTCTCAACCATGTACGGATCTCCGTTCGCTGCTGCAGCGCAGGGCTACGGAGCGTTTCTGCCCTACTCGAACGATATATCCATTTTCAATCAATTGGTGAGTGACTCTACTCTTTCTTTACTCCTGCTAAGGTTTTAAGTTTGAGGACCAGCTCAGAGAGGGGTCGGTCGGCACTTTTTAAACTTTCAGTGCGCAGCTGGAAACTCCGTCACTGAGTATGTGGTGAAATTTAGTTAAAGGTGCTTTAAAAAGTGGCCAAACTGTGTTTTATGTTTGTTGTTGACATACAATTTATTGAAGTGCGTTGTACAAAAAGGTAACGAAATAATCCAAAGCGCTGTATCAGGTTTGAGTGTGAATCTGGGGAAATTGCGGAACTTTTTGGTTTTAAATAAATTTAGAATAATCTGGCCAATTTCCCCCCAATAATTGGGTTTATTTTTGATTCAGTTTTGAAGCTCGTGATCGTGTTTAACGATTCCAGTTATGAACGAAATACAAAAAAATAATTTTCTGTGTTTATTATTATTTTAAAAAACTGTTCTTTTGTATTGCTCCACCTCCATATAATTGGTTTACAATAAGGTTAAAAATAATTTACATGCAGAGTAATTATAGAAAAAGTGTTCAATTCAATCCAGTAGATATTTTAAGTCCTAAAAAAAACTCACTCTTGCATTATTTGTTCTCACAGGGAGCCCAGTACGAGCTGAAAGACAGTCCCGGAGTACAGCACCCAGGGTTCGCCCACCATCACCCTGCTTTTTACCCGTATGGCCAGTATCAGTTCGGTGACCCGTCCAGACCCAAAAACGCCACAAGGGAGAGCACCAGCACTCTGAAGGCCTGGCTCAGTGAGCACCGCAAGAACCCCTACCCCACCAAGGGCGAGAAGATCATGCTGGCCATCATCACCAAGATGACCCTCACTCAGGTGTCCACCTGGTTCGCCAACGCCAGGAGGAGGCTAAAGAAGGAGAACAAGATGACCTGGGCCCCCCGGAACCGCACCGATGAAGAGGGAAATGTTTACTCCAGTGATCACGAGGGGGAGGAGGGGGACAAGAGGGAGGACGAGGAGGAGATCGACTTGGAGAACATCGACACGGAAAATATTGAGAGCAAGGACGACTTGGACGACCAGGACGACCTGCATTCAGACATTAAACTAGACGGGAGGAGTGACTCGGAGATTTCTGACGGCTATGAGGATTTACAAGGGCCCGACCAGAGATTTCTAAAGGCTGTGGGCAAAGAGGGCAAAGACATGGAGAGAGCTGCGGAGCACTTCCACCACCATCACCACCATCACAATCATCATCACGCCTCTTTAGACAGCAAAGCGTCCCAACCGAACGCGGAGCAGCTCAAGCTGAACGCGGTGTCCGTGGGCTCGCCGCCCTCAGAAAACAACCCTGCCCCGGCCCAGAAGCCAAAGATCTGGTCTTTGGCGGAGACGGCCACTGCCCCTGACAATCCCCGCAAATCACCGCAAATGAACGGCGGCAACTCCGCGGGACCCGCAGTCCAGACCATTGTCGCTCCTCACAGACTTATTTCCTCCTGTCCTGTTGGGAAAATCCAGAACTGGACGAACCGAGCGTTCTCGGCGCACCAGCTGGCTTTACTGAACTCCAATCACTATCTGGGACTGGCGAACCAGGCTGCCACCGGCCTGGCCCTGTACAGCAGTCGGCAACCGGAGGACAAGAGTCACAATTCAGAGACTCCAGTCACAGGTACATGTCCCCGACACTGAGACAGACAGACACAGATACCTACCCACCGGAGACACTAGTCCACCTCCTGATACTCCTTTCTATTATTTGAGAGCTCCTCTCGCTCTCCCCTGCCTGTTTCTGGACCCCCTTCCTGCCACACAGATGAACAGTGTTATAACAGTATATCTTACAGATGACAGCGTGTGTGTGATGTTTGCCTGTGTTTACCTGCTTTGAAAAATTGGATCATGAAAACCTCACCAGAAATCATTTCAGGAAAAAAAAAAAAAGAGGGAAATGTTGAATATAGGGTTGAAAAATTCTTCTTAATTTTTGCGGCCCTTGCTTCTTTTATTTCCATCCCATATTAAGGCCCACGTGTGTTTGCATTCCTTGGTTTCCACAAATCCCGCCACCCATTAAAAGCAGCTATGTTTTTTTGAACAACAATTCACTGAAAGCCAGGATGGGCTCTGAATAGGTGGTGCAAAACCGTTTTCATTTTAATCGTCACAATTCCAGGAAGAAGTAGTGCCTTGGATGTAGGAAAAAAGTAGATACAACAGCTTCCAACCAGTTCAAAGCCAGTGAGGCTGTCAATTAATGACATCTGGGATTTTTTTGGGAAGCCGTATCAGATTTTCTTTTTTGAAAAAAAGGCCATATTTACCCGAATTAGCTTTTATTTTAGGTTTTGTTGCACACCCTGCGTGTTTTATTTCGTCAAGGCCTATGTTGTTTGGTCATGCAAATGAGTTCAATGCAAATTCACCACAGGCTCGTTTTTTTGAAAGGCAATTGTCACTTTTATATCAAGTTGTGTTTCAGCGCTTCATGAGACTATTATCTTATTTTAATAATTTCCACCACAGTCTTTTTTCTTTCTTTTTTTTTAAACTCCTGTGTATTTTAGGCCTCAAAACCAACTAGAAGCTGCGTTCTATTTCTCCTCTCTCCTCTCCCAACCTCTCACCCATCCTCTCTCTCTCTCTCTCTCTTCTCTTTTTCTTTTTTTTGTTGCTTTTTCTTTTTTAATTTGAATATGGAATGTAAAATAAAAAAATAATACATCTCTGTATACTTACATTGTAAGCATGTCCTGTGTAAAACTACTAATGTAATAATGTATGAACCTGTAGTCTGAGTTTTCTTTTCTTTTTTTGTAAGTTCTGTGAGGAATTGATGTTCAAATGTTTTTGTATATAAAGTTAAGAATATGTACATACTTGTGAACCAAAATTGTACAAGAAAGTCTATATTTTGGCTAATAAATGAACTGCTGCAACTTTAAGAAACTGTGGGGTTTTTGGAAGAGCTATTTTGACAGCTGCTTTTGATTGTGCTTTTTGCAGGTTCAGAGCATTATTGCTTTAGTTGATGCCAATGTGTGTGTGAGTGTGCTCGCGCGCATTCTCTTAGTGGGCAGCCTGAGGCACAGACATCATCCTCCGTGGATGTAATAAGTAAATATTCGAGAGGGATATATCACCCTTTTGTAGTAGAGGGACTAAAAGCTAAACAGCTACTACAGTAGCGTACAGTTGGTTATTAATCTTATGGGATTATCCTTACAGAGCATTGAAATTATTCATTATTTCATTCATTTTATTCTGAAATACTAAGGTCTATAAAGAGGAGTTAAGGTGCTAAACGTCTGTTAGATGGTTGCTGCTGCTCGGTGGTTCTCAAAGATGGATATTGGCTTTCAGAGCAACTCCCAGATCTCATCATGATCAATTTGTAATGCTTTTGCGCCCCGCATATATCATACATTCTCCTCAGCCGGTGCTGCTCTTTGGTATAATTGTAATATATCGTTGCTGCATGACTAATAATAACATCATTTATTTTGTTTGCCCGTGATGTGATCATTTGCATGTGTGAGCCCCTTATCAGAGGAAGTTTATGTAAACTTAGTGTTGGAGCTCCCTCTACAGTCACATGAAGCCGGCCATGATGCACACACACACACACACATACATACACACACACACACACACACACATTCACACACACGCGCTGTGCTAACGTCTCAGCAGGATATTTTTAAATGAACTATCAGTTGTGATATAGAATTCAAAAGTATTAATTTGACCTTATAAATGTGGCGCAATATCCTTTATTTTGATTGAGTTTTCAACCTTTTTTTTAAATTGTGGATTTGATGTTCAAACATTTTTCGAGAAAAATCAGCAGGTTCGTTTTTAATGTTTTAATAAGCGAGTATGGATTTCAAAAGACGGACTTCCTTATTTAAAAAATCAGCCTAAACAGTTGACAGCAAGTATGCACATATTGAATCATAAACACGATGCATTAAATAGAAATAAAAATAATTACCGATAAAGCAAATAAATTACAGCGTTTACACCTGAGACATTCTCTTAAAAAAATATTACGGCTGTCATGCTCATATCTTGACGATGAATTTTCAGTTTTTCTCTTATAGAGCATTCTCTCCGGTCACTTCCCGTTTTTAAATCAGGAAGATATATTTTGTCACAAAAAAAAAGATCAGACTGAAAAATCCCGAAAAAGAATAACAGAACAGAATAATAAACAAAGGGAAAGAACGTCATGAATATTCCTGTTATTTTCGAATTTCTTTACGATTGTGAAAATAATTGCAGACGTTACAAAGATTCTCAGGAGACAGTCTCAGTAATGCAATTTATTACTTTTATTCATCTTACTCCAGAGCTGGAAAAAAATAAATATTGATGTGCAAAACATTTTTGAGACATACTTCGATTTCCCAATTCAACGGGATCATTTCAGGCTGCATCATTATTTATTCATTTCCGATTTTAGTATATTTTACTAAGATTGATATATATTTTTTAAAAACGCACTGACAATCATTCACACATTGTTTGTAATTTTCAATCATTGCCGTTCAGGGCAGCTGGGTAAGAAAAAAAAAGCGCTGACTTGTCTGAACCGGATCCTCTCTGGTTTATATGTTGTAAATAAAAGTTCTTCTCAGCCAAGGCCAGGACTCCGGAGCCTTTTGGAGCTCCGGACCATGCCTCCTTCCTGTCGCACTTCCTATCATTTATCCTCCTCTCCCACCATAGATGCATATTCATAAGTAGAATCCGTCAGCTGATTGATGTAATAGACCTAGTTTTTTTTCTTTTTTGTCCACTACATGACCTGCACTGCTCTGACACGGATGTTCTATAATTATAGAACAGAAAGGAAATTGGTGTTCGTATGGAAATATTACAAGCTAAGAAAACAAATCACAAAAAAATAATAATCTATAAATCAATTATATCATTACAAATTGAGAGAAATTCAGGACGCATCAGTTGGAAACCAATTATTGGAAATAAATGAATATTGTAGAGATTCATGTCAGACAATTCTATAAATAAAATGTGGGCCTAGTGTGAGCACACCGGACCTTATCATAAATAACTATACCGGTTTCCTCACTGTTCACAGGATGTTTGCTCCTGAGGGGCCTAGAACAAGCCACTTCTTGATGTGAGGATTCAATTGAAATGCTGCTTCTCAAGGGCCAGTGATCATGTCTGGAGCTCAGGGCCTCTCCTCTGAGCAGTGTATGAAATCAAGGTTTAAAAAGCCCCGACAGAAAAAAAGTAATCATGCCTATTTATGTCTCCGTACATGTCCAACCTGCTCCTGGTTACAAAGAGCAAATGGAATGCATTAGCTAACATTTTGCTCGGAGCTATACCGATGCCTTTTCTAGTGGGGCATGATGTGTCACTTGTTTCCTTGCACATTAAGTGGATGTTCGCCTTGCTAATGAGAAATAATCAACATTGACTGTCTTCTTTCTTTTTCGTGAGGTCCATGCTGAGCGCCTCCAGAGCACACCAAAGCACTGTTTGCCGTATTGGATTTTTCAGATTCTAATATGCCTCAGTGTGAGAGCATACGATTCTCAGATGCTATAAACTCCCTTCTGTATTAACAATGTGGAAAAGCCTTTGATAATAGTTTAAATAAAACTTAATTTCCAATTTTATGAATGGCTTATGCTGTCCTGACGAGTACTCCAGTTGCCCTCAATGCTCACAGACACAACTAAATACAGTTACATGGATGAAAAAAAAGGTAATGCGCTATTAAACAGCCATTTTGAAGGGGAAAATCTACAGAAGGTGTAATCATTATAGGGAAATCTAATCTGTCTCTCAAAGCATTCATTGATCCGCGATAAGGTGTACGGCGCTACCGGGCAGCTGGAATAGTCTGACCAATGGAGCCATCAGAGGTTGGTGTGTGAATAGGGGGAAACCATGGAGTAAATAAACACCAAAGCAGCCCATTGGAGAGGGCCAGAGGTGCCCTGTGAAAGAGGAGGCCGCTGCAAATAAAAGGGGTCACCTCATCCACCCCTTCTGTCATTGTAGCCCCACCACCAGTGCCACCTCCTCCTACCCCTAGGCTGGATGGTTCTGACACACCCCCTACTGCCAGCGAGACAGACAAATGTCATCTCCTTTGTGGACAGGCTTAGAAGCGGCCCACTGTCTTTGTGCGGTGGACTAATCCTTTTATGAGCCACTGTCGACCGCGCCCCCACCCAGCTCTCGGCTGGGCCAAGAGAGGGACTGGCCATTTGCAAGCACTCAGCCAGGAGGAGCAGGGATCTGCTCCCAGTAACACATGTCCCACACACCAAATACCTTCATGGACGGCATACAGGCCACTGCACTCCACAGCGACTTGTTACATTGGTCACACTCCAGAGCTGAAGGACGACACAGCGGAAGGTCTCGATTTTAGCCCTTGGCAAATATATGCACCTTCTGTGTCTCCTGCATGTTTTATGGTACCTCCATTATTGGGAATGTAAGTGAAAGTGCATCAGCAACATGTTAAAGAATAGCCAGGCAGCAGGGACGGAGGGGCTGTGGTGTTTCCATGTGCTGAGCAAAGGACAAAAGGCCCAGAAGGAGTGACATTCTCTGGGGCCGAAGCGGGAAGGAGGGAGGGCACTGATTTCATGCCTTTTGTTGATGGAAGTTAGAAAGAAGAATTCTTTGACTGAATCCAAAAGGCAACAAGTGGGGAAGGGGGCAACAGGCCGACAGGCCAGAGGGAGAGGCGTTGGGGCTTTTGCCGTTCACCCAGCTGAAAGATTGTGCTTTTCTCAGCCCCTTTCAGATCCTTCAGACAGGGCCGAGTTACAGGGCAATTATGGAAATGTAGCTTTGAAGCCAAGCATAGCCTTCTTTCAGTTCTTCCTCAGGACAAAGCAAAGGCGAGGAGGGCTGTTCAAGCACCCGGCTCACGATTCCGTCCTTAAATGTGTACGTTCTCAACTTATATATATACATATATATGTATATATGTCTAATATTTTTTCAAATAAAATTCTGCGTACTTTGTTTTAGAGAAATATTGTTCACATTGTTGAGGGAAGTGATGCATTCCTTCATCTCTTCACCATATCAGCCCACATGTAAAGCATTTACCAAGAAGATGAGCACAGGGTTGGGTTTATTTAAGAAATGCCTGCACTATTAGCTGCTGCGAACAGCTGCACACTTTTACCAGCCTGGTGTCCCCTCACTGCGCCCTCCTCGCTGACACGTAGCCGAGGCCCAGCAAACCATCAGCCTTGAACTTTCTCAGCTTTGTACATTAGTCAGCAGTGTAGTACAGAATTTCGCCACCTTGTGTGAACTAATAAGACACATTTTCTCCGGCTTTTGAGAGAATAGCAAGAAAGTGATGTCTCTACATCATCCGACACAGCAGAGGCCTTGTACAACAGTGCCTTTACACTTGGAGCACGTCTGATAAATGCCAATACTCCGACGTTCACTCATCACTGTTAATGAGAGAACATATTTTGGATGTTTCCAATATTTTTACAGTCTTCATGCATTATGAAGGCTCTCTTATTTAACGTGCCAGAAAGAGATGACAAGGGTGGGGAACAGGGTGGGGGTACATTCATGGCTCCACAGGATTGGATGACTGGTGAAGGGAACTTAATAAATTCTTCCTCATGGAACACTGTCAAATAGTCCTTTCTTACATCTCCCATGAATAAATTACCAGTGAGCTTGATTGATTAGAGACCCTCGTGAGAGTGTGAACCGATGAACCGACTCCTCCGGCGTGATTAATAGACTTTATTAAGAGAGTCCTCTCCTTTTTAATAATGGTAATGTAAAAGAAGATGTTGAGGGGGTTGGCAGGAAGTCTAACGGTGATCACCGGTGCTGCCCCTCTCTTTTAACCACAGCCTTTTTGGTCGAACTTCATTTTCAAGACCTACACAGGACTATTCGCAGGCACAGACCGCCCCTAAGAGGTTCCCTTTATACACTCTTTCTCTTGTTTGCCTACAGACTGCCGATATGAAGTCTCTCCTGGGTAATACGAGAAGCAGGATTGATTTGGATTCCTGCTCACAGTTTAAAGTTGAATGAAATTGACTCAGTACTCATGAAACATCTTTAATAGCCTTTAGATCACCATCTAAATGACGACTGCATAACTTTGCAGCAGATGTCAGCATGTGACAGGATGCATCTTTTCCTGTAAACGTAGATTTATCTCTTTGTTTATGTGTATTTTTGCGTTGAAGGGAGTGATAGAAAATGCATACTCTCCTCATAAACAGGCCCTCTTGTTTTTCTCTTTAGCACGTCTTTCATAAACATGCAAACATCTAAGGCTACTATGACCTTTATATCCTTTATTGATTGTGATATTAGACCTTATTCTCTTTTGAAGATATGATTTTTTAAATATAACTGCTTATAAAATAGACAGAAATATCAGATAAATGTGCGTTACAAATAAAGTGTATAATTATAATTATTATCCTGGCGTGTAAGTAAAAGCCTCCATGTTGTAGGTTTGTGTATCAAACCAGCCTCCTGGCTAATCATTGTTCTTGAAAACTAGCATGGTGTTAGGTAAGTGGTAAACCATGTACAGGAAATAATTTAGCCACCCAGAGCTGAGCCTGCTTATCAGCACAACACAGGAACAACAGTA
The DNA here is from genome assembly GCA_037951165.1 of Lophius americanus. Lineage (NCBI taxonomy): Eukaryota > Metazoa > Chordata > Actinopteri > Lophiiformes > Lophiidae > Lophius > Lophius americanus. The sequence goes on along the minus strand of JBBDHG010000014.1, from coordinate 11,458,250 downwards.
GACTTTACCAGCACAGGACACGCCGCTCCAACTTATCGGCATGCTGTATTTTGCAATCCTCCACCACAAGTGATTTATTCCAACACGGATACCACAGATAGGTCTATTCTTGTCCCAGTGCATTACTGCATGACCCAGACAGGTTCTCTTTGCTTTGCAGCTTCAGACACAAGTAGTCACATATGACATCACCAGACAAGCCGAGCGTTGTTCAATGCGCCTGGAAACCTGCAAGGAGGGGTCGATAAAAGCAGGTGAGAGAGCTCCGCGGTGTAATGAGGACTCCTGAAGTTGTAGACCCCAAGATTGATTCTCTTATGTCCTGCCAGTCGTCTCCATAATCCTCCTTGCCTACAAAATCTGCAGTAATGTGTGCCGTAGAATCTGTCACTTTTAATGAATAATGACACGCAGTCAACTTTTGTGTTTTTTTATTTTGAATCAACCAAGTCAGTCCTGCTGAGAGCACGGATACTGTTACCAAGGAGGACCTGGCCAAGACCACAGCAGCACTCTTGGCTCCAGTGATTTACAGTCAAACACATTTATTGTAAAAGAAAATACAGTGGAGAAGCATGAAAGATAAAAGAGATATAGAATACAAGCCTTGCTAGAACACTCAAAGCAAGTGTTTACCATGGCTTTAAGCAGGGCTATAAATAATGGATTAGCCATCGTGCAGGATGAGACTGGGTGACACGCTTCCTTGTATTCCATGGTGAGTTAAAAAAGTATATGCTGAAGACGGGAGGAAAGAAGAAGCAGAGAATTTGCTTCATTCTTCTCAACTTTTCTCTGCGCTTAGATAAACTTGTTGTCAGGCACATTTTCGGTCACTCTAGCGTGACACCTCACAGCCCGATGATGGCATTGCCATGCAAATGAGAGGTAGTGAGAGCTGTACCACCGGTGAGGGAGTGCTTGTGTCCGTGTGTGTGCACTCACGCATGCATCTGTTTTGTTAGTGTTTATTAGAGAATGGAAGGGTGGGCGTCTCAGCTGTGGCACGAGGAAAGATTGGTGCCTTGTCTATAATAAGGAAACTAAATGCATGCTGAAGGAAGATTGTTAAGCTAAACTCTGCTCTCAGTCAACTCTGTCATCTACTCCTGGGAAATCTCCCACATCTTGTCCAGACAAGTTGCCTTAAGACCACACAGAGAAAAATTAAAGATGGCAGTTCGCCACAGTCATTCACCTAAATTGCCAAGTGGAATAAATGCAGAATCACATGTCCTCATGTGACTGAAAGAGTTTAGATTATATAGTCAAACATGAGGAGTCACACCTTTACCAGACATCACTACTATGAAGAGAACCCAAATCTAGTCTACAGGGCAACAACCGCTCTGCTACGAAGAAGCCAAATGCTCTCAAATATAATTAAATTCTCTTGCAGTCGACTAAAATCTGCTGATGGAGTAAGCCAATTTAGCTTGGCAAGGACCCTTAAAACCACCAAAAAAAAGGGTCCGATGGCTTAAAGGCCTTAATGGACTTTAAAAAAAGACAAAAGTGCACACTTTTAGTGAGCTGTTCTTAGAACAAGCAATGGAAACATTATAATATAAGATAGACTTTCTTGGTGGTTCAGTGTTTTGGTCTCCAGACTGAGCTGACTTTAAGAATCTAGACCCTAGATCTAGATCTAGTGTTTTCTCACTGGTCCTGTGTTATTTGGAATTTACTTGAAGGTTATAGATTCAAATCCAGCCGGGGAGCTAGTTTGAGATTGTGGCTTGCCTTTTGTGCTAGTTTTCTTTTTCTAATATATATTTCAATTTGATTACATACACTCAAAATATTTAAGCCTAAGATATGAAATGTATTTATTTTATTTACATGTAAAATTCCCATGCATTTATATGACATCATTTTAACATTTGTCGTTAAAACATAAATTAAACAGGTACAAATTAGGTTTTTGTGATAGTTCTATGTGTTTTAAATAAATCTCCCCTTCAAAACACTGTCATCTCCTAAAAATTACACATAAACCAGTCTCATAACTTTTAACTAGCAGACTTATTTAAATCTTGTTGACATTTTTTTAACTGATTCATTCGGAATTTTTTCATCAATCATTCAGCAGATTCATGCTGATTCAGATTAATGCAATTTGTATAAATACAAAATATATTTATTAGAGTTGAAATCAAATAGGCGCAAGTACTTTAACTTTAACTGTGCAATGATTCTTATTTATTCAGTGTATAGTAATAGTTGGGGTCTTTCTAGTATGGCTAGGTTAGCAGTGGATGTTATGGGACAGTGAGAGAAACATGAGGTGGCCATCACTCAATATGTTGGTAGTCTCAGATACCCTATATAATTATAACAAGATCTTATCTGACTGGCAGAAGAAGAAGATACCTATGCATGTGTTGTTAGAGAGAAATAGTCATATCTTGAATTAAGATTACTGATTGTGAGACCTCTAGTAAACTTTCCACTATCCAGTTAAGACTTCATCTGGACAATAGAAAGTGAAACGGTCTACTCGTCTCTTATGGGAGACAGGATGGAATCTAGGAAGTGGTTTCTTGTGAGACACTGGGCAGGAAAGTGCCTGAACAAGCCAAGCATTCAGGTATGAATGCTCCTTGACATCTCCTGCTGTAGGGCCTCACCAGGTTTTGTTCCTTAGTGAAGGCTGGACACAATGAAGCATTGCTCCCACAAACAGAGAGGGGTGGGCACCGTGTCAGAAGAGCCAATACAGCCAACCCCTTCTGTTGTCATGCAAAAACAGCAGCACTCACTGGAACTGTATGTCTATTCACACATCAACTGCATACCAATGCATACCCACGAACAAATACAGCAGCCATATTCAGTTTCTTCAAATTCATGTCCATGCACTCTGCTCAAAGACGACAATCCTTGCAATTCTTGAGAGAAATCAAATTCCCTCCGTCAGACCTGTGATTACGCTCAGTTAGCTGATGATTTAAGGGTGAGAAGTGTGAACCTTGAGCTCCCTTGGGCCTCATCACTGAAAAGCAGAGTCTTAATCTGTTAAGGACCATGAGAACAGGCATATCTAATGTCATTTTACAGGTAGATAGAGCAGGAGATTGGGGAGTAATTGGAAGTAATAACAGATAGCTCCTCTCAATCCCACAGGAATATTTCCCCTCCTACACCCCCAAACTCCCAGAGGATTCCTCGGCATATTTGCTGTCACGCAAAAATAAATACACAGTGGATGAACTATGACCTTTGTTCCCTTTTCCTGAAGGTCACCTGTCCACTTTACGTACACAGATGAGGACCCCTTTTCCGGAAATGATAATGCAAGCAGCAAAGAAGAGGTGAGGTCAGCAAGTTAAACCAACAGCTAGAATGACAGTTAATTGGCCGGAGGGTAGTGTAACTGTCATCCAATTCCCCTGGGCTGACTCGGGAAGACTCCCCCCAGCTGCCTCTGCTCACTCTCCAGAGACCTCCACTCCACACAAGAACTCTTACTTATAAGCTGTCTCCCACAGGTTCAACCAGTGGACATTGACACAGGGGGGAAACGAAATGATTATATTGCTTCCGATTTGATTATTGCTTCATCGTTATTGTTTATATTGTGGTAATACACAATAAAGACTATGACAAGTGAGGAGATGAAATGTCAAAGCGAATTACAGGCATATGCAGAAGCTGGCCGCAAATCAGCTGGCAGAGCTAAAAGGTCTGTCTTGCTAATTGCTCATATCCTACGAGCAGCGAGAGGAGTCCAGTCCCTGTGCAATACTGGATGACTGAGAGCAGACAGATAAGACGTACGCGTACGGATGATCTGACCCATGTTCTAATGACGTGTTTGCACAGAGGGGTTGGCGTGGGAGCTCTGGAGAATTCTGTGCATCAGTGTGTGAGGACATGAATAGTTGGTAGAGTCCACATATTAAGAGAAGTTTTTTTTGTGAAAAATCTGTCTCTCTGATTTTGAAGGATCACGGTTCGGTATGTGAAAGCGTGAGAGAGAGTGTGCATGTGGGAGATAATAGACCTTTCGCCACGCCACTCAGCATTCTGTTGGCACACAGCTGGCCATCCAACTAAACTGTCCCAGCCTCTTTTTTTTCCCCATCTGCTCCCTCCTCCTCCTCTTCCTCTAGTACCACCAAGCCCCTCTACAGAATGCCAGATATGCAGGGTAAGGGAATATGGGGGGGGGGGGGGGGGGGGGGGGAAGGGATAAAAGAAAAAAAACATTAACGTTAATGGGGAGGAGGAAGGAGGAAGTTATGATGGGGCCCACCGCTCACAAGATCCATCTGCAGCTTGGCAGGAGGGTATCCGTCAGTGACAGACAGGTGTTCCTCAGTAGTCACACTAATCCCTTTCCAGCCTCTCCGCTGCATTCCCCGCAAAGACCTACTCCGCGCTTTCACTGCTCCCCCTGATTTAGCAGCTACTCTGTCTGCCCCTACTCAGTCACTTAACTGCCAGATACAACGCTCCATACTAATACTCAGAGAAAATAGATTTACTGTACACTGGGAGGATTTCGGCTGTAATTGAGTCTATGACAACATCAGAGCGAGTCTCTAATTGATTTCACATACGTACTGTATACGTTACTGAAAAACTTTATCCGAACAAACCTGGCTGAGAGAAGAAGAGCATGTGTAGTGACAACGTATTCTGTGATATCTTCAGACGCCGTTGTTAACACCAGACTCAACCAGATAGAATGTGATTACATCTTGAAATGTGGTAACGATCTTCCATCTGTCTCTGACAAAGAGAATGTTCATGACAGATTTGTATCTATCCCTTTAATAATAGTTTGTTACTCTGTTTTTTGATATTTAACAGATGACTTTCAGACGCTAATTTTGTGAGTGAAACAGGCTGGTGATGAGTGAACCTTTCCATGGAAACATCCTCTGGTGTTAAGGAAGGGGTGTGCTTTAAGTTCCCATCATTATGGGTATGTTCCTTATCTTGAAAAAGATATGACCTTGCTAAAAAGTATGACTGACCTGTGAAATAATTAAAGAAATAAGTTCAACATAAGTAAAACATATTTATCCATTTCTTACATTTAGGTGTTTCCTCCTGTCTTCCTTGAAATCTGCTATTCCAGGTTTTACACCGTTAGTTTTGTGTCTTCTGCACTGGTTTTATGATATTTACAAACACAATGGAGGCATAATGAGGTGGTCTCTGTTGTTCCAACTCTGAGACGACAGCAAAGGTAATAACAGATGGACGTTTGTATGAGTCAGAAAAACAGGATGGTGGTGTGATTTTTCAAATATGTTTTATGTGTTCGGCCCGTTATTACAAGACTTTATGCTCTGGTTCCTATGATCATGCTGGTGTGATCCCGAACCCGGACCCTACATGTTTTTGGGTTGGGTATGCTAATATACTATGTTAAAGTGAAGAAACAATAGTCAGGTGTTAGAGGTGATGTTGTGCTACAAAAAACATTGGCACGTTGGACATTATATATAAGGCTTAGCGTTAGCCCGAACTCTAACCTCAGCCTGACCTCAGACTCAGAGGGTTAAAATCAGCTAGTAGAGGTTAGCAAGAAACTCAATTAAGAAGAAAGTCAACCAGAAATGTTGACTTTCCGGAAAAGGGGTCCTCATCTTTTCACTTTTCACAACTTTTCTTTACCTCTGCCAAACTTGAGAGCATCATATGATGGATGATTGTAGAAAAGTGCAGCAGTTCCTAATCACCTAATGTTCCTCTGAGTATGGAGGAACATGTCATGACATGACATGAGTCAGACTATGACATGTTCCTGTAAGTTCTTGTTTGCCTATAGGTGAACCTAAGCATTTATTGCTGGGCCCATGGATTAATGCAGACAAAATGAGGATTGATAAGAGAATTAAATTTCAATTTAAATCTTAACTAATTTAAGATTAGACTTAAGATCATGAAGTATGAGTGAGAAACAGACAAAAAAATTGTGGCTACTGAGATCACTGTGAGATAATTCAGATGTATTTAAGAGGAATCTTGAGATCCTAGGAGTCATAGCTAGTACAGCATAGAGTTCACCTTTAGCTCTTTCTGTCAACTCAAGTTCCCATTTTAAGGGGACTTACATTTTACTTATTTGAGACCATTTAAAGATCTCTTGTTTTCATCAGGTTGAGATAAAAATGAGATTACTGACTTGTTTGTGTCCAGGAGAAATGAAAGAAAAATCTGTAGGATCACTTCTTGGATTTTGCTTTCCTATGGATCGTTGTTTTCAAACCTAAAACACCAATATCAGATCTATGGTTTCGTTTTTTGTCACACTGATTCTTTTGATCTGTTTACAATTTTTTTTCTTTCCATGACACACTAGAAATACATGCTATGACACACACACACACATACACACACACTTCTTCCTGAAGTCATTATCATCTTACTTAATGATGGAAATATCGTGCATCCTTGTGGGAGCAGTGTTCTGTCCATTCACCAGATAGCCCTCTGTGTCAATGAGAGAGGAAAAATATTAATCAACCGATTAATATGGTTGCTAATCTACTATTATCATTTTGGCCACACTACCGCAAGCACGAACTTCAAACGCAGTTCTTGAGGCTGCTTACTCACATGTTTTCTGTGGCACATGTCAGATATACTTGATGTTGAAGCTGGGGAAGACTCCAACACCTTCATTGGCGAGCTTGTTGGTCGAGTGCCCAGGATTCTGTCCAGGTCCTCATAAAAAGGAAAGTTGTACCTCTCCTTTTTAGATGCATTGCTTTTTCTAATGGCATCATTCACCTTGATAAGCTGCTGCCATAGTTTCTTCACCTTCAGGTGGCATTGCTTCCCTGTCCTCTCCTCTCCTCTCTCCCTTCCTTTGCAGAGGGTTATGTGTTTCACCAGATGACGTTTGATTTCTTCGTTATATAATTTTTTTTTTTTCTCATAATGTTTGTTTCTCTCCATCTGTTTATTAGTGATGGTAGCCTGCTGTAACTTTCTGTAATTGGTCAGTAAGTTAAATCCATCAGAAAAGAGCTTTTACACTCCAAACCATGGCTCAGTTTGAACTGGACCAAGCCCCCCTCTTCTTGTCGGACCAAAGTCCTGCAGTTCGTTATAAACTTTCGTCCGGGGGAAAGTGTTACAACTGAAATTTTGATATGGATCAAACAGAAAAGTCCAACAGTGTGAACAAAATTATTTAGGTGTGATGTCATCCTCCAGTAGGAAATTAAGCCAGCAACAAGCTTAATGTCAAAACAACTAGGTGACCAATTAATGCTTGGAAAATTTTCTGAGGGCTAACAATTGTAGTAAAAAATGTAATCAGATACAGTGATTGACTGTATTTTGGATGCAGCATTTCCTCTGACTCAAATAAGTAATGAAGAAAACCCAATTATATTTTTTTGTTCCACATACCTGCCATAAATCTATGATTTGGTTTTAAAGTTTCCTCATCTTTCATAGTTATGGAATCAGAATTTGTTCTTAAAATCAAGCAAAACTTCTTAAATATCAAACAAGAATAAGAATCACTGAAGCGAAACAAAACAATATAATCTATAAGATGAATGAAGTATAAGTATTCATCACATACATATCTTGTCTGTGATGTATCAGTAGTGCTGTTTAGGATGTCCGTGTTGTTTTTCACGCTTGCTACACATAACATCCGGAGAACTGAGCTGTGCCAATATAGCATATAGAGTAAAAACAATTTCACCCAAAGTGGAAGACCTAACTTACCTGTTGGGCCGCTGACCACAGAAAATAACAGCATGCAATAAACCCAAAACTGATAATGAGTGTCAATGTGAGGTCCTTTTTTTTTTAATCAAATAGTCTCTAAAGTGCATAAGGTTAGAACAGCAGAAACATCAAATAGTTCAGAAGGCTCCAGACAAGTGATAAACGGCAACATAAATCCACAATTCTGCTTATTTCATGAATCTTTGTGCTCAGTGCCAAATCAAAGTGGTTTTGTCTGCATCAGTCCCAATGTAGATATTTTCCTATAGCTGCAGGTGAATGAGTACCTCTGAGCTATAATGAACATCAGTGTTGCAGACACTGTGAGGGTGAGTCAGGCTTATTTTAACATATTTTGATTACAGGTTAACGTAGGACTGAGGAATGTCAGTTATCATAGAGTTGTGCATGAATTTAGTTTTTTGTGTGTGCCTTCAATAGAATGCAAAGATACGGAATTTTTTATTACATCTTTGAATTTGCATACAAATGGCCTGCATTGCTGTTTTTGTCATTGGGCGAAGTAGATGAGCCAAATGATCATGAGGTTGCGTGTTGGGAGCAATGTAGATAAGCAGTATGCTTTGTTGAGGACAGCAAAGCACATCCAGATGACTGGGGCACATCACGGTTACACAATATTACCCTGAGAGACACAGCGGCATAGTTTACACAGGGCTATAATCAAAATTGAGATGACTCCATGCCGAGCTACAAATTAAATAAAGCCAAAATCTGGATTCCATTATGATGTCTCCCAATGCCTACATTTTTGTAACATTTAAACGGTGAAATAAATATGAACGTTGATGTATCAAACAAAGCCCTAACCAGTATTTGTTTTGTGGGAACACTCTGAAAATGAAAAGCTAGTGCAATAAACACAGCCTTCTCTGCCTAAAATTTGTGAGTGGCACCAAATGTTTCTGGGCTCGGTAATTGCTGGCAGATTTGTAGATGTGTGTTTTAATAAGGCTCGACAGGCAGCTGATGGCATAACACAAGTTGTTCCTGTCAAACACACTCCAGAGATGGAAATTCAACCATGTGGCCACTGTTTAGTGAATTAGAATAAAGCTCAAGTTAATGCTAATAACCAACTATATGGATGACCATAAACCTGAACTGCTTTCCTCTAGTGCTCTCATTGTCATAAGACTTCTTTACATTCTACCTTTGGCCATGAGAAGTGAAAATGGAGCACTTCTGTTATCTGAACGCACATCTCCAGAGCTGCACACGCACACACACATACACACACATCCAACATTAGAATTATCGCTCTCCATAATATGAAAGCACTTTTAGGCTGTGTGCGCTCCCACTTACTCCCCTTGCACCTCATTTACCCTGCGCTAACCCAAACCTCTTCTTTTGTGGCTTCCCCTTTCCTCAAGCCCAGGATCCACAAAACTGAGACTACAGCTGTCACAGAGGGCCTTTTTCCACTTCTCCTGGCACGTTCAGCCAAAATTTATTTGACTCTTCAATTTTCACCATGTTGCTTTTTCATAGTGAGGGGAGTGGGGAAGGTTTTCTTGGCACTTTGAGAGTCATGTCTACTCAGCTGGGATAGTGGGACAGCTCTCTCCAACACCAATACCCTGAACCCATGGAGACAGCTTGGTGATTTATTGACCCGTTTTTATTGAGAGAAAGACAGCGAAAATAAAATAGAGACATAAGTAAGAATAACAGTGTAATTGAGCCCGCCTGTAATTTTGCACAGAACACAGGTAACACAAGCGGTGATTTTTAAAAAGGGTTTAGCTTTTATGGGAAATTAAAGAACCTTTTTGTTTTCTAACAGGAATTCCTGTCGATTATCAAAACATACTCTTTAAATTCCTGTAAAGGGTTATTTGCTAGGTTGTTATGCCTTCATTAAACCACTTCTAAGCCATTTGTTATACATTAAAAGAGAATATATCTATTTCTCCGCAACTTTACTTCTTCTGGAAATACTGTGAAACCATAATAACATAATTCAAAAAACTTTTGGAATGATTTTTGGCTTTTGAATGAATCCAAATTTCAGATTGTTTTCCCGTAGCAGACTAATCTTGGCACAGTCCCACACCAGATAATGATTTCCATGAATAGGACCATGGCAATATTATGAACTCAGCTGTAGAAAAGCACAGTCTTGACTATTGTAGGGTTAGAAAATGTACCTTATAAAACCCAGGAAATTACATGTAGCCGAAGTGATGTACCATTCTGTGGTTTTACTCTAGAGACACACAGACAGCACAAAAACTCACAGCCAGTGAATCATAGCATTTAAAAAAAAAGGCAGGGTGAAAGAAAGAGATGGAGAGAGACAGAAATGGAGTGAGTGACAGAGAGATAAAGACAAATTAGAGGATGGGAGGAGGGGTTAGAAACAGAGGTAAAGGGAAGTTGAGAAAGCCAAGATAAAAATCTCACAGTGAATCCCATTCCCGTTGCCAAGACAGATGTCTTCAGTGAATAAATAATGAAGGGTAACAGTTTCACAACATCGTGTTGTTGCCAGTTCTGAACCGGGGCTCTGACTGCTTCTCCCTGGTCTCTGGCTTTGATTCAGGCTGCCCTCTGCCCCAGGGGAACCTTCCAGACCCACCACTTCACATCGCTATGAAAATCAAGCCCAAAGGATGGGCCTGACTAACACATGGGATGTGTGACTCTTGGTGGCTTTATAAGTCACACTAGTCTAAAAAGTTGTGTCCCTCTCTCATGACTGACCAGGCTAAGTATACACATCCCTGTAAGCACTTACACATTGTTTCCCTTCAAACACTCGGTTCAACGTGTGTCCAGTGCACCTTTAGTCAGCCGCTCCGATCAAACGGAATGGAGGTGTAATAGGAGCCAAGTTTTTCGATCTCTGAGGTGGCAGGGAAGGTAGTAACAGGGGTTAAAGCCATGACAACAAATCCACATTTCTAATGCTGGATTTACACCATACTACTTGCTTGTCTTGACTCTTGTGCTTGATTAAAACGCACTGTACAAATCAAATGTTTGCAGAAATTCACGATCGAGGTGCACACAGGGTACGGTCCAAATATTTCTGACACATTTGAGAACTTTACGATCCTCGGACAGTTTCAGGGAGCTGCTGATCGTCCCTCTAGACCCCCTCGTTCAGTGCACGAGAAACGACTCTGCCGAACCCCGACAGTCGATCAGACAGTCCTGAGGCTCATTATCAGGCTCAAATTGATCTTAAAACGTACAGTGTATGCCCGGCTTTATATTGTGTAGCTACGTTTTTTGCAGCCTGCAAGTAGATACTTTTGACCTTGTAGTTTATGCGTAGGAAGCAGGAAAAATGGGCAAGCAGAAGGAGCTGAACCACTTTGACTAGGGAAATTGTGATGCATAGATTACTGGGTCTGTAAAACTGTATGTTCTTGGTGAGTGTTCTTACTCCTAAGTGGTTTGTATTTACCAAAGTGGTCTAAGGAGGAACAACCGGTGAAGTGGTCAGGAAGACGGTGTCCAAGGCTCATCAGTACACATTGGAGAGAGAGAGGCTAGCCTGTGCTGTCTGATCCCACTGTTACTATGGCAGAAACTGATGAAAAAGTGAACAATGTTTCTGATAGAAAGGTAAAAGCTGTCAAAACAGGAAACTACACAATTTTAGGTAGGTGACTTTGATGTTTTAATGGTTTACATTTGCTTTCATAGCATGTACCTGAGTGACGTTGATTTCCTTTCATTCTCCAGAATGAAGGTGTCATTTTATGATAATAATAATGCATTATGAATATGCCGTACTCAGAGGTTGGTGACACCGCATTGCTGTATGTACTTTGTATATATTTTGCCTTTTATTGGTTGAATACGTTAACAACCCACTATTTCATGTATGACAGTCCAAGCTGTGGCCAACATTGCTAAAAGTATTACTGTTGAATGATATTGTCATAACAAATAAAAGGTAGATGTAAGAAAAATTCTCATATTTTGTCATGTATGAACGAGCATCCAAAGTCTAATCCAAAGAGGAATGAAGTGGAAAAGCTTTGGCTTATCATTCCGGTTCTGCTGTCGACACCACTTTACTGAACTTCAGTAATAATACTGTGAGAGAGGGAGCATTTAAATAATTGAAAGTGCACTGTACATAACCTTAAAGTTTGCAGAGTGACTCAGAAATTTGCTCCTGTACAGAATATACCACTGAGAAAGCATTAAGGGACCTGAAAGCTTAAAATGCACACACAAACCCAATTAGATACAAACACATACACTCACACACACACACACACACACACAGCTCCTACACACTGCACTCTATCTTCTTATGTGTGCGAACCCAATCAAAATGATTTTTCTGAATAGCAATAAAGCAGTCTTTATTTTGCTTGGCAGGGCATCCATCCCACACTCCCTCCGCCTCAATCCCAGCCCTGCAACCACACCACAGCAGGATCAGCTTTCTCCCCCAGAATCCCACTGAAGCGCTGCCATGTCGGCTGGAGACAATCAGCTGAAATGCTCCTTAGATATTCCTGCTCCTTTTCAAAAGCCCCAAATTCAATTTATGGACACATTTATTACCATGTCTGTCAGTGACTAAAAGGGAGTTTCATAATCAGGAGCACACATCTGATCTGGTCACAGCAGGCCGCCTCGCTTGGCCAATATGTGCTCTATTACACGGTCAGAGCCAGCCGATCCACAGAGGAAAAGGAAAACATGAGCAAACAAAAGACTAGGTAGTTAGACATGGGATGGGGCCCCTTAGATGTAGCATTTAAAAAAAGCTGATCTGATTTAAGAGTGGGGCCGTAGGGAGAAAATCCTTTAACTCAGTACCAGAGCAGGGGCCTTGACCATGTGATTAGGGATCACATAGCATCGTCCCAAAACTAAACAGTGCTCCCATAGCACACTTTCCTTCTCCGATGTTATTGGAAACATAAATGGGATGTTTTGTTGTCTAATGATGTTACTGTCGGTCTCAAAGCAGCAGAGAGCTTGAAAACCTTCAGGACTTCTTTAGTAGACCGAACAAGTTTTCATCGTGTTGCGGTCTTGTCTCTTTCACCAATAGTTTCCATTGTTTGTCATAATTTTTCAAAGTTGCCAAAAAACTACATGAAATCCACTTTTAAACTCTAATAAAGTAGACACAGAGTGGCCTGTTAGGGCCAGCTATAACAACATTGAGGCCTGAACAATTTACTATCCACGCTCCGCTTGTGAAACATAGATTCTAATGAGAGCTCTGCAGGCAGCACGTCACTCAACTCTGGAACACGAGGCCGTGGACAGGACCAGGACCTACTGGTTTGAGCGCTTTAGTCTTTTGTGGTGCTTGTATGAGACACACATACACACACACCACAGACCACAGACTCCAATCAGTGGTTCTTGATCAAGTGCTTGGACAGAGTGTCAGTGATGTCTTAAAGTCACTGCTCACACAGGCTCGGCTGAACACCCCGGAGAAATGCTCACCTCTGGCCATAAATCACTGCCTATACTCAGAAAGGTTCACCGGACTTCTCGCCAGTGGTCACTGCAGTATAAAGAGGAAAAAGCTCCCGATAGAGGCTGACACTAGAGGGGTGATTCAGTTAAGGAAACAAAGTGTGTCGTTCATTAGCTGAAATATCACATTTACCACAGGGGCAGCACATTTAGTGGAGGAGAGGGCTCTGTGTATTCTCGATGAAAAAGATTCTCTGTGTGCCTTCCAGGGTAATTAGGGAGGCTATCACCTGACGCTCAAACAGGTAATGTCCTGGACTTGAGCCAGAACCAAATTTCATCATAGTCACTGCAGCCCATTTGGAAAATATGAATAGAAACTAAAACCATATTTCAAAAATTGCCTGCTTGTCCCTTCTGTTAGTTTTGGACGAGGTATCTGGCCTCAGTTTTTGGGGTTCCTGGAGCTTGTGCCAGGATCTTTAAAATCTAGTAACTGATACCCCCCACCCACACACACACACACACACACAGTCACACAGCCTGAAATGCTCTGTTATTAAAATGGGAGCAAATCTCGGCGGAATGTTTTACACGTTTACTAGGTGTATGTCAAGGTGAGAGACAACACTAGTGAATTATGGGTCTGATTTGGACCGGGGGAATTGAGAGACTGGAGCGATATTACTGAGGGTGACAGTTCTGACTACTAGGATATAAATCTACCCCCTCACCACCAGCATGTAGCCCAGAAACCACAGTGCCCCCTACAGTTAAAATTCACAGATGTCAAACTTTATTGGCCTTAATACTAAATGCCAAAATGATAAATAAAATAGTATCAAGAGTCCTGCTGTGGGGAGTTTAGTATGAAAGATCAATGAGCGGGTGTCTACAGGGAGTAGGCTAAAAGCATCCGTGCCATCTGTGGAAGCAGTGGGTTGACATGGCACACTAATCTCTTCTGGGTTGTGTGTTAGGGGTCCAGGATGTCCAACAGGCTCAGTGACAGCTGTATGTAGAAGCAAATCTGAGCCATGTTTCCAAAAAGAGCAACTTCAAACCAATGACAAATGCTTTGTTTGGAGAAAATATTTTTTCCTTTTCCTTCTCCTGACTTTTTTTTTTAATGGGATCACAAGTCTGGATATACTAATGGGAGAAAAAGAGCACCAATTAGGGATGCAGACCACGCCGGCCTCAGTTATTTCCAAACCACTTAAAATGTGTAATAAATGATCAAATGAGACAACTCCTTTTTAAAGCTTGCAGTCAGATTTTGTTTTCCTCAAAAGATCGCTGGCTCTAATAACAGAGCGGCCTTTTGATTTAGCTCTCAGTAATAGCCGAGCAGGCTGCAGATATGTAACTTTTTGTGGCTTGTGGTGCTTAATCAGGGAGTTGGATCCCCCTCCTTGAATAGAAGAAGGTATGCATGAGCTGAAAAGAAGCTTGACGGATCACCTTGACAGCTTGTGTCCCATAGTGGACACTGATATTCGCTTCGTGTGGGATTATCAGGTATGGCCAGTAGAGCATTCCAAAATACTGATATGAAACTGTCACCTATCCATTGCTTGTGCTTATGGGAAACCTCTGGAATCCAGGTTGCCTCCTGTAGACAAACGCAGAACGGAGAGAGAACATGTGTCCCGTGTCAAGGCTTGAGCTAAATCTTATTAGGACCAAAAACAGTGTCCACTCCTGTCTTGATGTTTTTTTTAAAATCTTATTTGGTCACAGCGAAACTTGGAAAGGAAGCCGCTTTGATTTTCAATGTGTGAAAAGTATCCTTCCTAAGTCAACATTGGGATCGGGTTCTGATAACAGCGCGTTCAGCGGGGTCTTCTCCTTTCACTCCTATTCCTTCAGGAAATCACCGTTATATCCATGCCTGACCGAGCTCTTCAGCAACAGAGAGCCCCAAGCAGGACATTCTGGAAAGCACGGTTGAAACGGGATAAAAAGATCAAATAGGAAAGACTGAAGAAAATAAATTTGACTATCAGAGAAAACCATAGGAGAAAACCGAAGCTCTTAACCTATTTATTTTGCTTCACTGTAGCTATTATGCAGCGGTTCTGTGGTGAAGTCTACCAAAGGACTCTGGTTGGCTCCTGGGCCGACGTGTGCAAGCTCACATACTCACCCCAGCCATCATTTACATAGTTGTGCATTGCATTTATATAATTCTGGCTGCTGCACAGACTCTGCACGTGCCTCTTGAAACTTGAATCAATGTGGTTCATGGTTGTGCCAATAACACAGAACTTCAATTCCCTTAATTGCCTCTGATTGTTGACATCAAGACTTGTAATCAGCTGGTGCCCATCTTGAGCAGAGCAACTGTTGGAATTAATCAATTTGTTCTATTCAAATGGAAGCTAATTTATTTACGTGTTGTCTGTCATTTTTTAACATGTCATTTTTTTTAATTCAAAGTCCTTTGTAGAAAGAAGCCGATTACTTACCGGTTTGTGTAACTAAGAATTGAAAATAAAAATTTCACATGTGGAAATTTTCCGTTCATGTGCAAAAATACATTGGTGGCATGTGAAATGATCAGTTCAGATGAAATTTAATATGAGAACATTTTGAATTACTTTGCATTTACAATGCAAAATAGCTATTTTGTCATCCGAGGCTTACCCCAAATTATTACTGTATGCTGTTTGGCCAGGTGCCTATGTCGTTTACTGTGTGACAATTTTATCTGACATTTCTGTAGCTACTAGCCTAACTTTAAATAGATTTTACCAAAGCAACAGAAAATGAGGGCACAATGATTTCTAGCAGTTTTAGCACTCTTAATGCCCTACTATCAGGTAGTCCCAATAGGTCTCTGAAGCCCCTCCAGCTGATCCAGAATGCTGCTGCACATGTGCTGACCAGAACCAGGTTAAGAGAACATATCTCTCCTGTATCAGCTTCCCTTCATTGGCTCCAGGTAAAATCTAGAATCGAATTCAAAATCCTTCTGCTCACTTACAAAGCCCTAAACGGTCAGGCACCAATGTATCTGAAGGACATCATAGTTCCATATTGTCCAATTAGAACTCTGCGCTCCCAGCATGCAGGGTTACTTGTAGTCCCTAGAGTCTCCAGAAGTAGAATGGGAGCCAGAGCTTTCAGCTATCAGGCTCCTCTCCTGTGGAACCATCTTCCAATCTGGGTTCGGGGGGCAGAGACCCTCTCTACATTTAAAAGTAGGCTTAAAACTTTCCTTTATGATAAAGTTAATAATTAAGGCTGGCATAAGCTAGCTCTTAGCTATGCTGCTATAGGTTTAGACAGCTAGGGTATCTCCCATGATGCACTGAGCTTTTCTCTCTTCCTCTCTCACTGTCCCTCTTTATACATCCCACTCACTTTAATGCATGTCATCGGATTAATGCATGTTAAATGGTTTAATGCATGTTACTGGATTAATGCATTTTAATGGATTAATGCATGTTACTAACTTGACTTCTTCCCTGGAGTCTTTGTGTTTTCTCGCCCTGTAAGGTCACATGGTTGCTGATTTCATCTGCTGCCGTGGACCTGCTCGATGTCCACTGATCACAAGATACTCATGATGATGATTATTGTTGTTATCATTATTATTATTATTGTATAGTATTTCCCAATAAGCTATTGCTAAATGTTACATTAATATTAATGTTATTATAAACCTGGGATCCCTGCCGCTGCCGCGGCCCAATCATGGAGCGGTTGGAGAACTTGGATTATAGCTGATATCTTTGCTGCAATATCCTCAACTGTGTCTCTCTCTTTCTCGCTCTCACTCTCTTTTTTTTTCAAACCCGACCGGTCATGGCAGTAGGCCGTCCACCCTGAGTCTTGGATCTGCTCGAGGGTTTCTGCCCGTTAAAGGGCAGTTTTTTTTCGCCATTGTCACCAAGTGCTGCTCAAGGAGGAATTTGTTGGGTCCTGTAGATAATTATATAAAGAGTCTGGTCTAGACCTGCTCTTTCTGGAAAGCACTTTGAGGCAACTGTTGTTGTGAATTGGCGCTATATAAATAAAGATTGATTGATTGATTGATTGATTGATTAAATGCCAGTAATCCGTTACTGTATTCATCTGATTGCTGGCTGCATGACGATGATGTTGTAGTTTGGTGGCGCTGAGCAGATTTGGAAATCCAAATGTTAATGTTATTCCTGAATTTTAAATGTTAATATTAAATCTAAATGTTAAATGCAAATCTGTTAGCTAATTACAAAATGTAAATGTTGTTTCCAAATGTGAAATGTTAACACAAAATTAGATATTTAGCTAATATGCAAATACACACTGCCACTCAGCAGAAGAAACAAAATGAACAGCCAGCTATTCAATAATGGTTTAAACAAAAGTGGCCAACGGTGCCACATGTTAGTTAACTTTGTATATTTACATTTTCACATACTGAATTTCCCCTGTGGGGGTTTCAAAAAGTCTATCCATCCATCTCCATACGGACTAAGTCAGAAACCTCGACCACTATCCCCACAGCATTGCTTTATTTAAAAGAACCTGCAAGAAAGTAATTTCTGAAGTTTTTATTCTTATTTTATAGTGATGGAAGCATTTGTAAAACTAGTATGGACAACTGAAAAAAGTGATAGCAAATGACAAAGTTTGAGTTTTATGCTGGCAATGAGGAAGGCCGATATGATCAGTACACTACCTGTGCTTCATCACCTCCATCCATAGAAAACAAAACACGAAAGTCAATAAGCACAGTCAACTTAATGCAATACTTTATAACATAAAAGCATGTATAAATGCATATTTTATTTGAAGTCTTAAGACAAAACTTCATCTTCACCTGCACACGTTACACAGGTATCACACAGGAAATGTAACATTGCATTTTAGCAGTGCTGTTAACTTCAGGCAGCTTGTTGTACATTTGCTGAAGTGCAACGCTAATGGGATAAACATGGATTTGTAAACATTGCTGGTTGCAAACAGCGTGGGCTTCACCACAAATAGAGGACATATGACTTGGTTGGAAGACAGCGCTGACCCTCTGGGTCCTGCTGTCAAGTCTGGTACTAATTGTTTAGGATCTCTTTTCCAACCAGGAATGCGCTAATGACGCTTTGAGGTTTTTGAAATGATGGAATCCACCAAATAATTTCCTTGCTTGTCCACAGACGTGATCTCAGTGAGGTACATTAGATCCTTAAGGCCCTCCCCACCCCAGCCTTTATGCACTGCAGCCCCAGCTCTCCCCTCAATCCTCATGGCGTCCATCCGGGAGACAAGCACATGGTTTTACTTTCTCCCATCTAGATAAGCCAATTCATGTATGTGTTTCCAAACAGCGGACATCACCACTGCAGATCACTTTACAGGGATCACTGGGACATCTGTTAAGAAAATGGAATAACAAAACGGTACCAGATTTTTACATGTTTGCTGGAATTCAATTAAAATCTGATTAGTGGAAGCATTAGGGGGACAGCTAGATCCACCATTACACATGTGGTTACCACTATCCCTCGGCCTGGTCAGGTTACTGTGGAAATCAGCCTGAACAGGATGACCTCTGACCCAGAGACAGGTGTTTGAAGGAAGGATGGTACAGCCTTAAAGTCCCCATACCAAGTGGGATTCACAGGTCCAGTGGAAGACAGGGGTCTCCCAGACCCATTCCCGAAGACCTTCCCACTTTGTAATCACACAGGCGAGCGGGCACATTGATGGAATACCCAAGAACGACAGGCTAGGTGTAGAGGGATCAGGATAATCACTTATTCAGATGTCAAATTCCACTCAAACTTGTCATAGTCTGTAAGTCCTGAAGCATTTAAAATATTTTAAAATCGTGTCCCTAAGTTTAAAAAAGGTTTTATTTGCAATATTATACCAAAAAAATATTACAAACAAAATCATGTTCACAATTTCAGTTTGAATATAGCAATTTCAATCAGTGGAATTGCTTGTACTACGCAAGGGATTGGGGATTTTTCGGGGATATACCATTAGTGTTGGGGACGAGCGTGGAGACTTTGTAACTCATAGTTGTGGACAGTATTTATGGCTACTGGCTTGCAAACTAGTGGAAGAAGTTGCTCCGATTGTGAAATTGTACATCACCAAAAAAATAAACCGTTTGCTACTTACTTTTGTCACAGAAAATACATTACATTTCCCAATCCAGAGTGACGATGAAGAAACAAGAGCATTTAAATATTAAAGGAAAAAAACAAGAAAAAAACTAACTGCTCCCATTCTGCACTGTTTACCATGGTTTACCCCACCAGACTAAATAGGTCTGTGTTTGTCTTCAAAACGCGCTCCACAGCCGCTTCAAACCCAAGACCTCTACTTAGGCAGCATGTGGAATAAACAGCTTTCCTCTGAGGGCCTGAGAGTGGAGCTGGTGGTGGATTCACAAGGCGATGGGAGAGGTGAGTAAAGGTCTAATTGGATGAGCTGTTATCACGGCACAGCACAACACAGAAACTGGAACACTTCTTGTTTTCATGTATTTATAGATCTGTTTTCCTGTCGCAACTCCATTGGATAAAATGGTGGTCTACTTTCCATGCCTGGCTAAGCTCACATTACAAAATTTTGTAAAGACATAGGGAAAGAAATAGACACTATTTTATTTTCTTCTTAATCTAATATACAGAGATTTGGTTCATGTCTGGAGGTGGGACATACAGTACATGGAATGCGTTTCCAGACAGCATTAGCTCCACCAGCTCTGAGTCGAGGCCTTTGGCTGTGGAGCGTGGCACCTGTGCATGCCGTCGTGAGAGAAGGAGCTGCAGCAGTGTAGAAAAACAAAGTCTATCTGTACTTTCCAGCAGTTTGGAAATGTTTTTTGAAGGACTGCAGATATGCCGTGACAAAGACACTTGAGAGAAATTCCCTCATTTACAGATCATGACCTGTTCTCACAAGTGCATTATCTCTGGAAGAAAGCCTCTGTGAGGCAGAATCAATTTAAAACAACAGGACAGAATGGAAGGATTAAAAAACAACTGTGAGTGCAAAGCTGATAAGAGTGTTTGAAATCCTCATTTATCAGATAAAATTATTATCCTTGACTGGAGTTGATGTGGCGATTATAAACAGTCCAGCCTGATTTTAGTTGTCTTTAAAATTTTAAGCTTAAATACCAAACCTCATCGATTGCCACATTTGCAGTTCACATATTCCCTGTGCCAACTGAAAATTGTATTTGTGTTCAATGGAGTTTAGTCTGTTATATACAAACCTAAATCTTTGTGTGATTATGTATGTGTGAGTGTGTATGTGTGTGTGTGTGTGTGTGTGTGTGTGTGTTCCCGTCGCATTAGTGACTAAAAAGCTGTGCAATATCAAGGACAATTGTAGGACCAGATTAAGCTAATGAATTACAATGAAAACTTTGTAGCAATCATCCGCCGCCCTCTTCAAGGAAGTGAAATATCCACATAATAAGAAGCAGATTATGTTTTAGTCTTTATCAACACCAACAGACACAGTCGGGCTCGGCAGAAAATCTATATTCTCTGTACAGTACACAGTTTGATATCCCAGCCATCATGTCCTTTTGAATCCATTAATCACTCACTGACAAGGCAGTGAATGCAACTCCACTCTGAGAGGCATCACAGATAAAGTCTCATCAGTCAGACTTCCACTGTGTGACAGCAGATCACAGCTGAGAAGCACCCGACTTACAAAGTCTTGACGCATGGGCAGGTTCTGTAATGTGTTGTGGAAATCAACATGTCAGATTATGCTTTCATTTTGGCAAAGAATTTATCATCACTATTCAGTCCGAGACTAAAGTTTCCTCCTAAGCCCAGCAGCTCCACAGTGACCCTTCGTGTTTTGAGGAAAACCAGGCCAACTAACGGGAGTATGATTCCCAACTGTGCCAGGAAGTTGGCTGGTACCTCAAAAACTTGCAGATCTTGATTTAGGTCCAACCAGTAATGCCCTGACCAAACATATATAAAGGAATGCTAATCAGGATAATAATAAGTTAATTGTAATGAAACAGGCCAGTCTGTTCAATCTATGCACAAATACAGGACTTTAGATTTTTAAACTACCCAAGATTCTAATTGTTGGTGCCACTTTTGGTGAAATTTTGAAGTCTTCCAGGTAAGTTGTGTTTAAAACAGATGTGTTGAAATACCATAGCACAAAAGAGGGCCCTTGAAGTTGTGCAAATAGTCCATTCATGGTTGTAGATGATTAGTCAAAAATACACAGAACACTCACAAAGGGAGTTGCAACTAGTTTGAAACCGAGTTGAATCCAAAAGTTAACAAACATAACCTTGTTCACATTTATGGGGTTATTGTGTGAATGGCAAACTATAACTACATTGAAATGTTTTGCAATATCCTGTGAATATTTGACAGTTTGTGATTGTATTAATTCATGAATCTTTTGCAATTTATATTTGCGTACATGTGTTTATATATTCAAGTATATATATATATATATATATATACACACACATATGTTTATACGTCTTTAATACTTCTTTAGTGTTTATGTGTCTCCTGCATATTTTCTATTCCACCCATCTTTTGGGATTTAACCGGTGGGGATTAATAAAGTTTGCTTTATTCTTTTCTATTCTATAAGTTGTAAAGAAGATAGACACTGGTGGTGGCGGCTGAGGACTCTACAGAAAAAGGTGAATGATGACGTTGGTGAATCTACCAAAATGGGCTGTGACGGGGCGGTGGAAGGCACATAAGAGGAACAGAGAAAATTATATTCACAAAACCAAAGCAAGATGATAGGCTGATGCTGAAATTGTGTCACAGTGATATCGGAGACTAGCTGATGTCTGCATCCATAGTAAATGACAAACTGGACAGGAATATGTCCTAACACCAACAGTGTTCCTTTAAAATAGGATTTTAGATCACAACTTTTTTTTCTGTAGGGTCTGTAGTGAGAATTATTTAGAGCAACGTCTGTGGGTCACTGTTGCACTTCCACTGAACAGAAAAACAGATACACTGTGAAGGACACAGCTTTTTTTTATCAAAGTTTATTTCTGCCTTTTGTTAAAACATGTCTAACAATTGGTATTGATTCTCCACATGGCACACAGTAGGTTTTCAAGGTATATGAAGTCAGTATTATCATTATTGAACTTTTAACCGCAGGAAAAACTGTCACCAACACTCATTTGCAAGTTAGGTGATTAAAAAGTTATTGGCATATACACACAATAAGAACACCTGTCTTCAAATCTAGACACCTTTGAAAGCCCCCGGGAAAAACCTGCAAGGACTTGCTGCATCAAGCAGCCGGATAAAACTTCCCATGGAGAGAGTAACAGACACAGCGGCATCAACTGTCTCCGCTCATATTATAGTTTACTGCTGAATTAAAAGTTCACATTTTTCCATTTGATGAAATGTCACCCCATGTTTTGGATTTTTCCCAAACATGAAAATGCAAGTAGCAAAGTATGAAAATGCAGGTGATAAATTGGTATCATTCCAAGAACATTACAATCCAATTTGAAATAATCTTCCTGCATTTTTCAAAACAGGTAAACAGCATTTTGGAACAAAACCCATTGTAAACCTATATATTCTTATATGCTGGATGCTGCCGTTGCAATCTTCTTCTGACATTCATCTTAGTTTACCCACCTTTTGATTTAGCGGTGCATCACTGGCCGTCAGGGGGCCGATGTGGGCCAAAACGGTGAGGGGCTGCTTTGTTCTGAAAGAAGGCTGACAGTCTCTTTATCTCCTCCTGTCAGACAGAATACTTCTGTTTTGATCTCCTCCTTCTCCATGTCTTCTATCTGGTCATATGACCTCAGCATGCTAGAAGAGGTTGTTTTAACAATCCCATCACCATTCACTCCCAGGCTTGCTGAAATAGTAAGGAGAGAGTGATACATGTGCTTGCACACACAGATGCAATATACAGTATACAGATACGCCACTGAAGTTTGGTCTTTGCCCTCTCTATATACAGCTAGCTGGTGCTGAAGGGAAAAAATTCACTTCCTTTGTCTATTGCTCTTTAAAGGATGGATGTCTTTTACCGGCTCATATCACAGAGTCCTACAAATGCCAATTAAAACGGATGTGCTGTACTGGTTCTGTATTAGAAGAGAGAGAACAGAGAGAGAAAAAAGAGAAATTAGAGGGGACACAAGTGAGGGAGAGAGAGAAAGACAGAAAAGTATGTGAGGGAAAGCATACAGCAGCGCCTCTCCTTCAAAACCCTGGTTGATACTGTGTCTATTGATCCTTATTACAATAGCAGCAAGCTGCAAAATGTTTGATGGTTTTGTACAGATCTTAGTCTCCCTCATTCATAATTACTGCTACACATGTAGAACCAAGGGCATCTTCAGAAGGGGCGCAGTTTGAAAAGCTGCTGCCAGACTGTAGGGATGATGGGAAATCTCAGCGGGGCCTCACTGTTGCTCCAAGCCCTAAGGCTATCATTTCTCCTGCCGAACACCTGCAGCAACTGGAGTTTTACAAAGATCAAATTATGGAGCTGATTTTCAAATAAGAAATGACACTAGCTTCTTCACTTTACCCACAAAGTCTGCTTTGTATTAATTTCTTACTCTGGAGCTGCAGCTTGCTTAGAAAAGTCAGCAGCGCTCTTTCTGTTGAAATTCCACTCCTTATATTTTGAGCAAAGTGACCATCAAAGTGTCATCTAATAATTAGCAGTTAATGTTGATCAATGCTGCTCCGGTTTGTTTGCATGTAATGAAGCTCAAACTTTATACCCTCATAGACCTTAGTGTGGGGTGCAACTGGACTGATTATGGGAGTTATCGGTTATATATTTTTCAACACTAGTTTTTTTTCTGAAAGTTTTCGGGCCTTTCTCAACCATTGATCTGATTCATTCCAGATTTTATGCATAGGAAACAACTCAAGGATATCTTTAATGTTTAAAAGTTCATATTTTACTTACTAGGGGGAGCCATTTCTGAAAAAAAAAAACGTTTTTTTCCGGACAGAAACACTGAAAGACTGTCCGTTTTACTCCAAATTAGGTGAATATGAATCTAGATGAGGAGATCTATCTTGTTTATTATATTTTTCTGTAACAGTTCCTATTGTAAGCGTTGGTCCGATTTAGTCCAAATTTGCTGATTATGAATCAACTCGAGGAGAAGTTGCATTTATAGTATTTTCTTCTAATAATTCATATTTTAGTCACCAGGACAGCCTTCATTCAAAAAAAAAAGAGAGGGATTGCTTATACAGCGCAAGGGACTGGGTACTTTTCATCTCTCACTCACAACCATCATGCATGAGCAGTCTTTCTTTTCCTCTTTTGTGATATGAACCTTCGTTGAGATATCAGCTCTCTCATCAGCCAGTCACATCCAATAACTCAGTGACAAATCTTCATTGCTTCTTTTTTGTAAACAGGATACTCTGTTCATTTTCTTCTTCATACCGCTGTTCTCAGCACCTTCCACTTCCCTATCACCACCTATTCGTTCGCAAAATTTATTAACTTTATCATTCATCAGTTTCAGCGGAGTCATCAGCCACTACCACCAGTATATGAACTCAAATTTTCACAGATCAAATGTCTTCATCTGCTGATTCCACTCCACTAACTCTGCAGAATGATAGTGATGACCCAGGACCGCATCAGTGTAATGCTGAATACAGTGACGATCCACAATGTAATGAAACAAGTATCTTCATACAAATATCTGCACTCTAAACCCAGACTTCCTTCTAAATCAACTTTTTAGTAGACAGTAATTATTCTTTCGTGTTTTGTAAAAAGTTGAGCTCTTTACGGAATCTAATGCGTTCTGTGCACTATTCAGTTGAAACATGCAGAGCATTGATGATTTTAAGAAGAGATTACTTCATTTGTTAACTTTGTGTAAAGAAGGGGGGGGGGGGGGGGGCATTACAAAGTCTGTCAGCAACAGTTTGAGGGAAGAGACAGCTCTCTGGTGTGAAACTACATCAGAGAGCTGTAGGTTTCTGAAAAAGACATCAAAATGTCTGAGATATTGTGAGAAAAACCTAATCCAGGCGGAGTGGTAAGTGTGTTAAGTTTCAAATATTTCTCTATACAGGTACAATTTCGAAAATGAAGTTAGAACATGTTTCCATGGTTGTGGCAGACTCTAGCTAACGTCTGTCTGATATAGGAATGTAATTTATTGACTGAAAATAGTGTTTCTGTTGGGCTTTTGTGGCTTTCTGTTGGGCTAACGGCTGTTTCTCTTGGTAAATAGTATTTCTGTTGGTTCCCAAGCATATGGGGACAGCATCAGTGTCACCATACGCTTGTGCTAGCTTATAGTAGATAGATAAATAGAAACGTTATTCATTCCTAAACTGCAATTTTAGTAACGTGCTAGTTCAATACAGTGGCTGATAAGGTTGCACACTTTTGATTTGTCGTAATTATAGATGTAGCTTCCCAAACTTTTCAAAGGTTAAGCTATTACATAGTCCCTAGCAGAGGCTGTTAATGTGCTGCAGTGGAGCTGATGTTATTGCTACTGAGTTGTTGTACTAAAACTTATTATTATCGGGTTTTAAAGTTTATATGTGCATAAAAAGTATTTTTTTATTAAAGCATTAAAGGTTACTCATGGCAGCAACAATAGAGCTGTACTATTTCCTTGTTTACACCAATAATGTTTGAGCGCGTTTAACTCCATTAATTCATTTTATATCTTCCTATCTAAGATCCCCCGGAGTGCATAAAGAAAAGCTGGTTAGGAATCACTTAAAGTAGTGTGATCAATTTTGATCCTCGCTCATCTCACACTGGCATCACAGCCACATTGTTGGTCTTAAAATGCAATACTGTATCATTCTCTGTGTTTTTCAGATGAGCATGGAGTGCAACAGGACTTTAAGCGAGGACCTCAAGCAGGAACTCTATGAAAGAATCGATCTGCAAAGTTCTTGTCTTCTCAGCATATTTTGATCTAAGAGAGGGAACGTCGGGCAGTTCTTGACAAAGCTTTCACAACAGACCTGAGTTCATTTTTCACAGTTCATGTAGTGACAACGTGTCACAAAAAGTGGTAATGTATTAATTATGGGATCAAAATTGTTGGTTCAGCTGTCTTATTCTCCAGTCAGTCCTTGTTATTCTAGCTATGAATAAATTATTACATAAAAGCTAAGTTATGTTGTCATTTTGTCCTCCAGACTACAGAGACAACTTATATTTGGACGCTGGTGTTCAGGTTTGTCAGACATGATCTAAAAGACCTGTGATAGTCTAATCTGGAATTTATTTATTATTATTTAATAGTTCTTAGAGGTTTCACTCATTCTCAGTCCACCCAGTAAGTTTGTGTTTGATTTCATGAAGTTCGCAGTCATAAAAAAAAATAAAGATAAATCCCTGATACTAATAAACAGTCAGGATTGATGGGATTTATTTTTTTGGAGCTCAAACCGTGACACTAGGTAATCTTAATAGCTACTGCTCTTTCCAAAACTTTCTTGATTTTTCTCTTATCTACTCCAGGAGTTCCCATCTTCCCTCATGTGTCTGACTCCACTGTAACTACAGACTATATCACTTGACATAATTGATGGTTATTAAATGAGAAATGTCAGGATTGGTTTTATGTTGATATTGTTTCTTAAAGGAGCACTATGTTAGATTTGGCCAGAATTTATATTTAAATAAAATGTCACCAAAGAAACTCTGATATGCTGCTGGAATTAGTTTGGATCAGATATCTAATTCTTACGTCTTTGCTCCTTTTAAGGATTGTGATGAAGACTCATCCCAGAACCCTGACTTTGGGCACCTCCTCATTGAGCATGAAGGTTCCTCATCTTCCCTACATCTCAGTCCAGCCTCTTTGAAGATCATCTTTGAGCATTGAGGGAGAAGTTGAGATGGACAAGATTAAACACCTGCCAAGAGCTCTGTGCATGCTGTTTGGACTTGAATATGCACTGCATCTCAGGTAACAAACGCCCATTCCAGTTCATCACACACCTACTTCTCACACAGGGCACAGTGAATTAAGACCGAGGTTTGCTTGCAATGTCAATAAATGTTATGTCAAGCCCAATTTGAGAAGCCATTGATGCTTTTTTTCATGGTGGGCCTTACAGCCCCAGTCAGGGTATTAAAATAGGCCGGTATGTTTGTGGTGGTCTCAAAGAAGGTCATGCACACACACATTGAAAGTCTGTAAGGTGCTGCTATAAAAAATCAGTTTGACCTGTGCCTCTTTTGTGACTTCCTTTATCTTGTTCGAGAGCAGATATTTCCATCTTAGTATGTGTATTGTTGTGAGGTATGTAGTGCTGTAGCACACAGTAACAGATACATGAGCACCGTATGTCTGCTTGTATGTAATGATGAGGTCTTACATGTACAGACACCTAAGATTAAGGGTCTCCCAGCATGTAAGTAGCACATACGATTAAAGGGGTGGTTTGGGTTGTTTGTAAGGGGTTAAACTAAAAATTGTTCTTCCAGTTCAGAGAAGCCAGCAGACCAACCGGGACACATGAATGGCAATACATTGATGCAAGGCCAAGAGAAAAAGGGCCAAGAGTTAATGACTTATTTAGTTATTCAAAAAGTGTGCACCTAAAAATTCCAAACATAACAGGTCAAAAGTCTGCTATGTTTTGATAATTTTCGCTATTTCCCCAAACTGTTTAAGTGGCTAAACAGTTTACTGGTGGTTTACTCATGGCGCTCCAGGATGAATTGTACTGCTGAGTGTGTTTTCTGGATTGTCTGCTTCCTTCTCTGATCTGGAAGCACAACAACTTTGTTCTACTCCAGGTAATATACCGAAAATACACAAGCAACTTAATAAAACCTACTTCGATATTAATGATAATAAAGTTGCATAACGTAAAGTAAGTAATTAAGTATTTTACATCGCTTATCAAAAACAATATAACAAAATCCTTAGATATATAGCAATAAATGATGATCCAGGCAAGTATAATGATTAAAAAAATCCATCTTATTAATGATTGTATTGATATAACTGAACTCCAGTCAGTAATTTATAAGACTGGAGAGGTTATTTGCCTTAATAGGCTTTACCGGGATATACAGCTGTGTATAATCTAAAACAAAAAATATAATATGAATTGGTCCCATATAACCTGAACTATCCCTTTAAAACTTAAATGATTATGCACAAGCACTTGAAGATGTTTAGCTGCTACTGGTGACATCATCACTCATGGCCCTCCGATTACTGCCTGTCTGCTCAGCCATGATGACATCACCACCCTACAGTTCCAAATAGAGGCAGAGGAGGTTATTGTTTTGGAACCAGTAACAGTTTACTATAATCTCAAGCCTCAATGTGTTTGAGGCTTGAGATTATGGTGAAACAAACATTATGTGTTAGTTCCAATGTGTTTCAACAATGAAATATATTGGAAAATTGCCATGTACTGTTAAATTTTTTCACTTTCATACATATTATTTGAAACGGAGTATAATTAAAATAAAGATGTCATAATATACTTAAATTAGAAGAAAATATATTACTGGTTTTAACAAATGATTTTAAGTTAAGTATAAATTATTTGTTTTTGCATATTAAACTCGAAATAGTTATTTCATACAAATTAGACTAAATAGAAGACATTATTTATGTCAAATAAGGATTCTGAGTAAAGACTACTCATGTTAACTATGTATGTTTTATGTTAATACAACTAAATCTGTTAAGTTGCTTTATTTGACTTCTTAACTAAACTAGATAAGTGCAACGGGTTTCCGCGTGAGACTTTAGTAGACAGACAGACAAACAGACAGACAGACAGACAGACAGACAGACAGACAGAGAGAGAGAGAGATAGATAGATAGACAGAGAGATAGATAGATAGATAGATATTATATATACATATAGATATAAATAATAAAGTAGTCCAGGTGCAGCTGTGCAATGGGCAGATGATAGATGATAGATGATAGATTATAGTTGCTACCCTATCATGGAAAACTCATATACAGTATCTTGGCTCACCTGTAACAAACAGTAAGAGCACAATCAGATCAGCTGATGCTATCTCTTCTGTTTCTCAGCTACGGTTTTAAACTTCTGAACACCGAGAGGTGATTTAGAAGAACTGCTTTATTCAATAGTTTATCCTGTTGCTGAATCCAACTCAGTGTTGGATTGACTGATGACTGACATCTGAATCCAAAGTTCCGGGTGTTCATGACTGTCTGATGTGGGTTTAATCTCCGTGAAGATCCTCTAATGTGTGACTGCCTGTTGCGCCAAAAGAGATAACAGGTGAAAGTTGTACCAATGTGGAAAGTAGAGGGATAACAAAAATAGATAGCAAGTTACAAGACGGTGGCTGAGAGTTAACATAAGTGAAAATGTATAGAGTACTGTATAAAAATGCATCTAGGAGAGAGAGCAGCAAAGAGAAACATGAAATTATGAGTGTACTGTATAGGAGAAAGAAACAGATCGAAGCAATCCCACTTGAAAAAAATGGCATGATGCAATGGAGGTAAGAAAAGTTGAAAGGGAAAGAGGCAACAGATGGAGGAAGGACAGTACAGACAGTTTACACACAGACAACAGTGTCCAAGCAAGATGATTGCTTCCAGCAGTGGAGAACAGGGAGAACAGTCTAGCCTGGCACATCCTGAATAATTCATCCCTCTCCCTGAAACTGGGCAGATATATGGGCGAGGACAGCACTGGTTTTTGCCCCCTGGCATTTTGGGAGATATGAATAATGAATAGTTTAAATGCTTGTGTTAAGAATGAATTAGAGGTTTATTTATGTAATGATTGGGTTTGGGCTCTACAAAGGGAGCAAAGGCAGCCTCTTCTAGTTAGCAGTGTTCTCACTGCGGTCCACGGACATATCAGCATCCCAACACCAACCGAGATGAGATGCGGCTGAAGAGCGGTATGCCAGCAGAAGCCGGAGCCTCTAATGTCACCATGCTGTCTGCCACTGATTAACATTTAACAACCAGGGAATACTTTGTCAAAAGAAAAGCAAACTTTGAGCTCTTGAAAGCGATGGTGGAGGGAAAGAGGAAGGGAGGAGGGGGCCTACAGAAGAAAACGAGGTAAGAAAGAAAAAAGCATGATTCACAGGACACAGGAAGCATTTTCACATAGCATTTCATGTATAACTCATGAAGTCCTGACAGAGCCACACGCACATTCTCCATTCCCTTTGGCTCTCTCCAACTTGCAGCCGGGATGAACAAGTTGTCCCGGCCATTCTTTGTGTCCTTCTCTCTCCTCCTCTACAAGTTCAGGCACTTCTCCTGAGGTTAGGGAGATGGATACGGGCTACTGGAGGAGAAGGAGGGTGGTTGCGGCTTTGACGGCATCGGGGTAAACCTGCCCTGCCCTGATGGTTGTGCTGGTGGAGTTGTTCGGTGGCCGCAGCTCCAGAACAGTGCCTCACACTGGGCCCTGTGTTCAGACAGTCTGACAGATCTCAACCTGAACACCCTGAGAATCCAGGGAATCAGCACTCCGAGCATACATCACATCTACATCCTTTCTCTTGACTTGTGTGTTTCGCCAAGATATCTTGGTTCAAGTCTCTTCATCCTTCATCACATGGAATCTCTTTCCTGACTTTCCCCTGTTTTTCACTCACCTTATTTCCTCCCTCAATCTTCCTTCAACATTGCTCCCTCTCATTCTCTCATGTTTCTCTCTCTGTCCTTCACTCCCTTTCCTTTTGAGATTCAATAAGAACCCTGGAGGCAGGAGAGAGAAAACAGGGGGGTGTAAAAACATCCATAGCTTTATTTACAAAGGGCCCAGGTATAGCCCAGTGTTAAATCCGGGGGAAATGATTTACTTTCCGCTCATGTGTGGCACTGATCCCCGAGGCGTAACTCAACAGTGGACTGGCCTCGTGCTTGCAATTTACGGTGGCTGCAAAGGCTCATAAAGGAAGAATGGATTAATCTGGAACACGACATAAACAATATGACTCTGACAGCCCTATTAAAATCTGTGCTACTCAGCATCAATTCTCTGTCACTCTCTCTCTCTCTCTGGCTCCCTACAGCCAGAATTTGTCGGTGGGAGGCTGACTGGTAGCTCTTGAATACTGACCAGGACTCACAGCCTTGTTATTGTGATTCCCAGAGTATCAGATTCAGAACAGGGGGTGTTGCACATCTACATATAGCAGTCGGACCTTTTAACTGTTTAGCCTTTGGATATCATCGGGGGTATCAGATAACCCGGGTCCAGAGTGGAGGCTCCCACAGTGCTCGTTAGGGCCGGGTCGAGAAGGTTTCCTGTCCTAGCATCAGTGGCCTCTCATTTTCCATGAGCTTGGCTTCTTTTGGGAATGTGCTACCCTCACTTCTGTTGGCATTAGTCTCTGCTTTTGAAAGTGTGCACAAATTTGCAGGGAAAACATGTGCATGTGATACGTGATATGGATTAGCAGTGGATGCGCATGTACTCACAGGCACACACGCATACATGCACACGCAGACATATACAAACAGTTGTCAGCTGCTCCCTGACCCCTTGGGAAGAGGTCACTCACCATCTTCAATGACCCCGCATGGCGCACACAAACTCACACACACACACATACACAAATACTTAAAATGACAGACGTACATCTTGTCATTTGGTTTGGTCCATCTCTGTCAGGAACAGGTGTATGATAAGCCACACAGAAAACACCAACACAGAGATGGCATCCGTCTAACCACATAATCTTTTAACACATTTATAAACAGCATTTCCAAGATAGCAACCTGTCCCAGAGAGGCAGGCTGAGTGAACAAGACTGTGTTGAAAAAAATAAAAAAGTCATCAAACAAGAGACATGGTTACTAATTTATGTCCAGCTTTGGATGAAAGCTTCAGAAGCGTCGGGCGGGGAGAGAACAGCCCTGAAACTGAAATCAATAAGTTCATTAGACTGCAGAGCCCATTGTTAACCCTCCACTTCCCCTGCAGACAAACACTACAACACGTGAAAAAAATAGTCCCAAAAAGGCTTGACCTGCGTCCACTAGCCAAGCATTCCATTTATTTAGCCCTTATCACCAGCCTGATCTAAAGAGGCAGCTACACACTGATAATGCCCCAGGATAATAGCAAGACCAGACAGAGTCTGACCAAAGAGGAAGAAAAATCAAAATAAAGAGAAAATGCTTTTGGGATGTTCCTGACTTTCGTTATCCTTTTTTCTTTGTTTACACACACGTGTTACTGAAATATGAGGAGCTCGCAGGAAACTTTTACAAGGGTTCTTTGTTGTTTTTTTTGCTGCTTCTCTTGTTTGAGCCTGTAATTTATTGGATCTCCATCAATAAGTGAGAGAATAGCTTTGTGGATGCATGGCTTGACAGCTAACGAGACCTGGGCCCTATCTGCAACAAACAGACAGAATAACAAACACCGCTGTCTGTATGCCTACATTGAACAAACTGTGAATATGGCTCATCATTTATGGGGGGATACAGTATTGTCAAGACTTCAATTGAGCATACTGTACAGAAGCGGGAGTGTGTGGGGTGCGGACATGCTGAAGAATAAAGTTTTCATCATTCCAGTGACCTGGATAGTATTTCTTCCCGAATATTCCTAATCTCCAATGGCCTGCAGCACAGCACAGGTCAGTGCAGCTGATGTCTTCCTCACCCCTGAAACGGGCCCCATTATAGTCCCAGTCCATATCAGCAGGGCCCTGCAGCCCGTGTCACACCACTTCCTATTGCTGATTTATGGCTACAAGGCTCATGGCTTTTAGCACACTGCATATTCTCACAATGACACACACAGACACTTATGACCACACAAAACCAACGAGGCACAGATTGTCCATGACCTGAGCTCAACTTGCTTCCAGAGGTAGCCAAACCTGTCTTCAAGGGCGCTATAATCACACCTGCAGTCCCCCTTTCACCTGCAGATTAGCACACTTGGCTAAATGGACTGGCCAGACTAGGATCCTATCTCCATTCACACAAATGAAATACAAATGGACTTAAATATATCTACAAAAGTTATTTAAATCCTTCTTTAATAATACTTAGGCAACTCTTTCCTATTTTTCTTTTTTCAGTCAAAGAGAGAAGCCGCTCAACCTCAATCCAGAAGCAAAGGGAGTCACCATCCCGGGGGATTTCTAGGAATGCAAACACACTGCAACTGTTGGCAAGCTGCTGTTCTCTGAAGATTTCAACAGAAACCGAGACATTTGTTATGGGCTCATTTCATTTCCTGCTAGAAATGTCCAACAAGACGAGCCAATGTGAGAACAAGCGTTTACATAGGAAATCTCAAAGGAAACCAAGCGTCAAGTTTTTCTGTGCACTGAATCGAGGATGTTTGGCGTATTTTGGGAAAAGAGAGGGAGGAAAGACAACACATGGTGAAATTGTAACTAGTAGTAACAGGTAAAATACTCTAGATGAATTGGTGACCACCATCAGCCATGTTTTTATGGAAACGACGATACTGATTCCCACAAAGCTGATTCTGGATACAGAATACAAGTGTAAGTAAAACACGTCTAAACTAATATTCCTTGTTGCACTCCCCCTGTTTCAGGCTTGCATTTCCCAAGGTGGTGCAAATATTTAAAAAGTTTTTATTCTCGGGGTCTTGCCGGGTGTACATGGCTGAGCTTTTCTCAATATTATACTGACTACATAGACGCGTGTCCGGAGGCGTTTCACATCTTATCCATATTTAAGGGCGAGAACTTGCTGGAAGGGCTTAGCCCCGGGCGCAAAAACATCGCAGTCATATATAGAGCGGAGACAGGGCAGTGGAAGAGGTCACTGTTGACCATTTATTTATGAAGTCAAAGATTTGTGGCAACAAGTTATCCACTCTCAAACGCTTATATCCGCGCTGAATATTTCATCTTTGGATTGCTCCTCTTTTTAAGTCTTCCTCAAAGTAAAAAGTGAGGAGAGTGACACAGGCCAAGTAAGAAATCGAGGACACTGCAGGTGATGCAAGACCCTTCTTGACCCAGTTGATGTAAACAGCTGTAGCTGGGAAAGCAAAAAGAGGAGGAAGGGATGGTAAATGGGAGAGTGGGTGCTGTTTAAAAGCCTCCTCAAGGTCGGACCAAGGAGAATCTTAGTATTCTCTCTCTGCCTCGGCTCATTCTTTGACTCTCGCTCGTTCTCTTTCACGCTCCTTTCCAAACTCAACCGTCTTGCAAACAGAACCAACACTTTTTATGTGTATAAAAACGCTCAGGGCCAAATGAATTGGCCTCAGAAAACAAAACGTTTCTGGGCACAGATTCGACATTCAACATCCGGGGAATCGTTCCTTCTCTTAAAAGGAATGTGTTTTTTTAGGAGCCATGACACGGTGCAGAGAGCTCCATCTCTCTGACAATATGAACGCATGCTAAGTGGACAGAGAGAGCTTACTTGTTCTCCCTTTCTATCATTCCACCACCTACTCCTCTGTCTCACTTTGCTCTCTTTCATTTGATCTGTCTATCCATGGTCTGTGTGCAAGAGAAGACGCGGCTGGCAGGTGGCTGTGTGCAAAGGTATTGAGACCTATGAAATATTTACCGAAGCAATAATGACTCCCTGGACAGAGCGAGTGCGGGGTGAAAGCTAAAAGAGGAGGAGGGGGATGGGTTGGGATGGGAGAGAAGAGAGAGGATGAAGAAGTGCCTGTCTTCTTTTCTGTCAGAAAGAAAAGATGAACAAAGATGAAAGGGGCAGACACGAGTCTTTTAAACTTTTTAAATTTGTCTGCGTAAAGATTCCAAATGAAATATCCAAATGTAGACAGCAGTGATCAGAGAAAGGACACTGTAATAATGAAGTTCCTTCTCTTTTTATGGCCTTTGATAGAACCAGAGGTGGTGGATCTACAAACATTCTTTACTTATGTACCAATACTGTTACTTCTGAACATAAAGACTCAGGTAAAATAGAGGTCATGATTCAACTTCTTTACTCAAGCAAAAAAGAAAAATTAAAGACTCCAAATATTCTTAAAGTTCTTTTGATGTGTAGTACACGTTGATGGTCGACCTCCACCTTCGCCATAACGATCCCTCCATGGGCTGGAGTCCACCAGTCCCTTTACTTCTAACCCCAGTCACCATGGACACACCACAAGATCATGTTTTCTATGTATCAAAATCTTGGCATTAGGATTGAAATCAATCATTATTTCAGCAAAGTGATGATATTAATGGAAAAGTAAAAATGTCTAAAGTAACAAGCATGTTTTGAAAAAAGGTGAAGAAAGTACAAATATTTAGGTTTAAATGTAGGTAAAAGAACATAGAGATAAACACTTACGGAAAGTACAGTTACTTTACTTAAGTACTAATATAGAATAACTTATGACTTGTCATTTATTATTTCCTACCTTGTAATAATACTGAGGTCGATGTGGGTATAACAGCAATGAAATATGATCCGGGAGATCATATTTCAAATGTGTGATAATTCAAAAACACAAATGAGTTTTTGAATCATCACAATAATACAAAGGATCTGCAGCAAGGATGATAACTATAGTTATCTCATTATATACCTGAATTTTCCGTGTTATAGTTAATTAGCTACATGGTTAAAAAGAAAAGAAAAAAAAAGAAAAGAATCTGATCCATTTTTTTATGATTAAAAGCTTTAAGTGTTTTGATACCACATTCAGTGATCGCCTGTCAACCATGAGTGCTGTTGTCAAATTTGCGATTTGCCAACTGTCCGGATCAGTTTTTGTTTTCCTGTGGTAATAACCACACTTTTTTATATCTGTAAAAGGTTTTCTTCTATGAAGCATCCTCTAAGCATCAGAGTGATGAAGGGAAGTGTGTCACTTGTGTTTAATTTGTGTCATTTATGGATAAGAGTCCCAAATTGGAAAAAAGAAAGAAGAAGAATTAGGGAAGTCGGAAAGATATGAAAACACACCTAGGTAAAACACACAATCCCTCATAATATTACGCTTTCTAGGATGGATGGAAAGTGAAATTTTTATTGGTTCCCCGCTGTGAGTCTTTTAAAGCACAGGCCTCCTCTTGTTTGCAGACTGGACTCGGCACCACACTGTGGGCCAGTTTGATCCGGACAGCCAGCAGAGGCTGCTTCAGAGGAGACAGAGGAAGGAAACTCCACTGCCGTGCTGCTGTTTTCCCTTCATAGCACTACCAGGATGTTGGAGCTGCTCAGAACAACAATGAACTCTTTAACTCAAGGCTCTCAGTCAGGGATGGAAGGATGGACTGCCTCGGTGCGGCAAAGGTAGGGGGTCTGTTTGGATGTGTCTACAGTGGGAGTGAGCCCCAGATGGAGAGCAAGGGTTGGGAAAAACAAACATCTAATTTTGCACTGTTTCACGCTGTGTGAGACTACAACAGATGGGAGAGAAAGAGTACTTATACTCTGAGTGGTAGGTAAATCATGGTAAATGTTTTTTACATTGAAACAAAAGAAAATAATTTAATAAAAATATCAAAAAAACAACATTTAAATTGTTCAACAGTAGAGTATTAGTGACTTCATACAATGGAATTATTGCAAAACCCCCCACAGTAACTGTAACGAAGCCCCTCCAAGCTACGAACGCCAATCTAGCCAGCAGCACTCAGCTGTTGCACAGTTACTTTGAGTTGTTGTTGCTGACATCTTCACCACTTTCCTGCAGCGTATCGACTCCACGGCATGTAAGCATGGGAGATTTATGGCAGACTGCGAGGATGTGTCCAAAACATGACACTCCCTGTGTACACCCTGCAGCAAGAGGCTACACTTCCCCATCAGCAAGTCTGACACACTGGACAGTTGACCTTTGACCCCCCACCATTTCACCTGAGTCCAAGAGCGACCCTGCAGACCATTCTGTGACTCGTTCAGGGTCGCTGGGGTCACAGTTGACACAGCAGAATTGTGTTATGCTGAGCTATGAGGGCCTTAACACATCGGCACTCCATCACTCAGGAAATCAGTGTCAAATCAGATGGAGTGTACGGCCATGTGTAAGTGTGTGTGTGTGTGTGTTTGTGTTTGTATGTGTCCTTTAACTTCTTCTACATCTTGTTCAAATGAAAAAAAAATTCGATTTTTTTTATTATGGACATAATTTTACATAACATTATAAATAATAAACACAGATCATGCTTTCTACATATTAAAAATAAAAAATATTGGTCATTCCGATTGAATGTATGCAGATATAACAACACTAGGATGAATGAGATAAGACAGCTGGAAAGAAAAGATTGAAAATCTTTTAATGCAAATGCATAATGAGGGTCTTCCAGATGAGCCCATCTGTATGATCCACATTGGATCACTGTGACGGAGTGTGTTGCTGCAGCGCTCACGGGCCGCATCTGACAAACGACTAGACAAGACCTCAAGGGCTGGCCTACACACAACTAGGAGAGAAAAAACCCAGAACAAACATCCAAGAAAGTGTAGGAGAAAAATCTATGCAGCCATAGGGAAACCGCATTTTGCCTGATGAGCGATGTTGAACAACAACTGGACTGTTGGGCAATTATCATGATTGGAGAGCCGTGCCTTCAGAGAGCCATCGAGGCTGAGTTAGTGGGTCTCCACATTCTCCCTTTAACATCGGTCACAGAGGCCCAGTATTCATTAGCATGCATGCTTTTACAGGCCTGGCCAAAGCAGTCAAGGCTCTCCACTTTATTTATTAGTAAATAGAGACAGATGGCGATGAGGAGGTGGTATCGACTATCCATAACCTTTTAAACAGGAATCAATGGCAGGGATGGAGCACTGAGACAGCGGCATTAACTCGCTAATATAGCCTTATGAAATGAGCCAGGGTTGCATTGTGGCCTCTAAAGCTGGATTTTCCCAAGTCTTCAAGCTCACATTAGGTTCAGGTTTACAATTTGTTATGGAAGGGGAAAAAGATGTTACAGGACCTGCCAGTTGTCAGCATATTTATAAGCGGATGCAACGTGACACACCATCGATCCCATTGATTAGCCGAGCGGGCGTGTTACAAGTTTTATTTTAGCGACGGAAACGCATTAGATCCTAACTCTAATGCTAGTTCTTCTAGGACTCAGCAAAGTGACAGCCTGGCTCTTGGATCGAAGCAGGTATGTTTTGTGGTTGTATGTAACAAGGTGGGCAGGTGTTGTAGCCATCAGACTGACTGATGCACTCAAACACTGGGGCGAGGCGAGACAGGGAAGAGACTGTAGGTGTCCAAACTTACATTAGCAGCATGCACGGAGAAAATAGTTGGTAGGTAGGTAGATATCCATATCTATGTTAATAAGTCTTTAACATGTTTCGGTACTATCTGCCAGCTTGTACCAGCCACAATCCAACACAGCACAACTCATCCCCTCAATAACACTGCAGCCCCCTGCACTAGGACAGGCTGAGCCGGCACCTAACACCACCCACTGCTGAGGCAATTAAGAGTTTAACCTGGATGCAGCCCGGGGAATCCAGAGAGACTCCCGTTAAATAGAGCAAGGCTCTGTAGAGAAGGAGAAAGAAAGATAGCGTGAGAGAGAGAAGGAGAGAGAGAGAAGGGAATGTATGGGAAAGAGAAGGGAAAGATGCTTCAAAACTAAAAGATGGATGGGAGATGACAGGAGAGCGTGGCGAATAGGAGAGGAAACACGTTTAAGTACACAGGAGAATGGCGGAGGCTGGTGGAGGCAGTGGGAGTGAGTGAGCTCAGAGTACACAACCCGATCTTCCATGTGAAGAAGGTCACCCGCTCTCTCTGAGGACTCCCTTAAATAAAGTCCCCTCTCCTCGCACTTTTCTGGGCAAACATCCTCCTCTGCTCTTTATTAACTAAATATGAGGGGACTTTGACCAGGGGACAAAAATTCAATATTTTCCCCCCACCAAATATTTAAACCCAGCAAATAAACAGACAAATAAATAGATCTCCTCTGCCAGGGGAGCGGGGGCCAGATGGTCCCCTGGATGTAATTTGACGGCCCACTTACTTGGAGGCCAGAGCCCTGCACTACTCAGACACTCATTTGAAGAGCTGTCAATCAAGCGGCAGCAGTGTTGACTTTGGGGATATGTGTTTGTGTGTGTCTGTGTGATTGTGTGAGTGTGTTTAGGAGGCCAGGCCAGAAATTCATCCTCAAGGTTGGAGCTTCCATCCCGATGAATACATCACACCTATCAGCTCCCAGTACCACCACCCTCCTTTATCCACCCCTCAGAACATCTGCCCCGCCTAAATCATCTTAATAATGACCCAATACTCACCGTTTTATCTGGCCCGTCTCCTGGAGATGCATTAAACATGGCTGCAGGGTAGGAGGAGAATGAGATGTGTATTGTCTGAAGGCCACTGTCGCCTTTGGTCCTTCTGTTAGTGTGGTTTAGAAATCGAATAGAATTTGGAGAAAATGTCTCACACTAGTATTAAAGGAAGACAAGTTGAGGCTATGTTATTTTTAGTTTGTTCCTCATCTTGAGCAACAACCTAGTAAAACAGCGCTATTGTTGCTTAAATGCTTAAATGTATTATAATGAAGCTTGGCAAAAGCTCAGTCAGGTGACTATCTCGGTGCATAACCTTTTATGTCATAAGCACGTTCCTGCTATTTTCAATGTTCTTCCTCCTCTCATCCAATTACAACCTACCATGTTTCTCCTCAATGCCAATCACTAGGTCTGAATTCATTTCTCTACTGTCATTTCAGTACGACATCACCACCTCAGCCCGGGGCACCTGGCCATCTCCAATCACCAAACACTCCCTCCAGAAGTTTTCATTCCATGAAGACATGCCAGCATCGAGCCCCTTTCCTCATCACCACCAGCCCCGAGTCTCCAGGAGAAAGTCTCATACATACCAGAAACATCTAATCTGTTGGGCAGCTTCCCTTGCTGACATTTTCAGAGGCTTTTCTAATTTGGCTTGGCTGTCCGCCAAGTGCCCGGGCACAATTATATTCTCCAAATGTTCGGCGATATGGAACCGTCATCGCTGCTGCCGCCGCGTCTGTCGCAGTGTCTGCTTACGCCACCGCTTTCACCACATATCCTTCTTGTTATCACGATAACTCAATAACTCTGTCATGGATTATTTTCAAATTTCATACCCCGCATAGAA
Organism: Lophius americanus; assembly: GCA_037951165.1. NCBI lineage: Eukaryota > Metazoa > Chordata > Actinopteri > Lophiiformes > Lophiidae > Lophius > Lophius americanus. Next base: position 11,418,072 of record JBBDHG010000014.1, on the reverse strand, counting down.
CCTGGTGCGAGGAAGAACTGGATGATTTTTGGAAAAACACGTTGTATATTACTGAAACTAGGGGAACTTTATCTCCAAAGGTTTTCAGGCAATAATTTCTCAACCGTTGGTCCGATCTAGTCCAAATTTGGTTCTTATGAATCGACTTGTGGAGATCCATCGTATAGATGCCATGATTACTGTGATGATGACTGTAATTGCTCATATTTTACTCACTAGGGGGAGCTTCTTTTTTTTCAAAAAACTATTTAAATTTAAATAGACAGATTAAGCTCTGAAGGCTACTTTCTGTTTATTGACAATGAATTTAATCTTACATCAATACTCTGGTTCTTATCTCTTCCTCGTATTTGTCCCTAAAGATTGAATTAATGCCAAAGCAGGAAGTAGTGGGTAGCATTACGGAGTGCGGAAAAAAGGCAAGAAGATGAGAAGATGTATGCCAAGTGACAACATTGCTTGCATCAGATGACACTAGTATTCTTGAACAATGTCTGTAGTCAATCCTTAAATATGTAAATTTCACTTGCTTTAACTGAGGTACTTATGTTTTTTTCCCTTTGTTCGTGTACCAGTTCATCACATTCATGTGTGCTGTCATTCCAAAAGCATGCCTCCCAAGAGCAGCTTGATTATTTCTCTTCCTCTTTCTTCAATTGTTCTACCTTTTCAAAATGAGAGGTTGCCAGCCAGAGCCTCCTCTCCTGCTGGCTGCAGAGAGGGCCAGAGAGGCCGGAGATATCAAAAAGTCCTTTCATCTATTTTAGATGAGATGCAGATGACTCAATTGTGCTTGGCTGACATCAAGACCACTTGGCGGAGAGGCTGCTAATGTTGGAAAACGATCCATTTAATCCCAATGATATGAATGGCGGAGCGCTAACAGGGCTCCTACGATGGTAAGAGAGTGAGACAGGTGTGAGCAGGGAGGCTTCAGCACCACTCTGGAGAAACAGGGCTCAGTGTATGTGAGGGGTGTGAAGAGAAGGGAGGGACGAGCATCATAGGAGAGAGTCTAGGGATGATTGAAAGACGCAGTATATTAGTTTCACAGAAGTGAGATCATCATACTAAAATATCTCTTCATCGCCTTTTGTCGCTGGTGATATGAAATTATGTTTGCGAAGGCGACGCTAGTTTACTCTAAAATAATGATGGTCTAGCAGTGATATCCAGATGATGGCTGGGGTGTATCCATCAATCACGTCTGATCAAAAAGGGACGGATGTAAGATATCTAAAAAAAGAAAAAAGAACTTGAGAAATCTATGCATGAAGAAAAGATATGATTATTTTTTTCTATTCTTGAGTTCTCCGTGATAGTCCTTCACATTGAATACATCTTTTGCCTGCGAATTGCAGCAATGAAAGTTGAAATTCCTAATAACCTGAGTAATATTATCCTTATATATCTTAATAGGGCAGCACAGTGGCACAGTCCTCAAAGGCAGTCCTCCCTGTGTTTGCATAAGTTCTCCTCTTCTCAAAGACCAAACATGTGCAGTACAGGTGAATTGGTGTCACTCACAATCACCCCGGTAGGTGTGAATGGCTGTCTCAATGTGTTACTTGAGTCTTACTTCATACTGGCTGCTGTACTTGTTTACTTTCACTCGACTAAAGAAGTTAAATCAGTATGTTATAGTACTGTACTTCCCCTTCAGTGAAGGATGTGTGAACCTTTGCCAGCCCTGTTAGTGTTAACTTGAAGACGCTACTAAGAGAAGCTCTGTTTGAGAGTGACTTTAGTGATTTTAAGCCGATTTTTCCTCTTTTTTTTTTTTACAGAGAGCCTCGTATGAAGATGAGGACTTAAAGTTAGAAAATGGGTCAGCCGCTTCAGATCAGGAGTCAGAGAGATAAAGCAAGCGAAGTCCTGCAGGACAGATGATATTGCGGCTGCTGGTCATCAGAGCTGGGGCCACAGTGACGACCCACAAACATGCTCCGCATTTGATCAAACAGCTGTTTGATCGGCGAGGTCTCTCTCCCTCACAAGATACGCGACACACACACACTCATCGCGCCGTACCCTCCAGGGCTCTGGGGCTGCAAGCCGCCAGGCTCCTGACAGCCTCAAAATCAGCATCAAGACTTTGCTAACACTTCACTTACACAGCCGCTCTAACACTAAGTGAAGTGGGGGGCTGTCAGCATGTCGGTGATCAACCCGCGCACCAAGAAGACAGCTGGTTTGCAGGAAAAGACTTTATGTTCAGACATCATCTAGAATCCTTCCTCTGACCAAAGTCAAAAAAAGGGAATATCTGGAATATATCTTAACCATGTTTAGTAAGAAATGTAGGAATCTAAATCGAACAAAGATAAATGCTTCCATGTGGCTAAATAAGACAAAAATGATGATGTTTGAAGATATGGTACCGTTGAAAAAATAAATCAATGTTGTAACTTTTTTTATAGCAGTTAAATTGGAGGAAAAGCTTGTCTTTCTTTCTTCTTAATAATAATAATAATACATTTAATTTATAATGCACTTTACATTTGGATCAAATCTCAAAGTGCTTTTTAATGACCTCAAAATTTCTGACCTTTAGATTCAGTAGCTGTAGTTGCTGCCTCACAATGACGCAGATACGAAACCACTGCAGTTTGCCTCTTTTATGACCTTTAGTACAATTAATAGTTGCAAAACATTAGGGCTGGTCTTGCTTCACATGTAGTCAATCAAGTCGGTGTTTTGTCGGTGCTGAGTGGTGTTTGTCTGTGTTGGTGACAAATGAGTTCAGCCCATCCCACTGCTGACAGCAGCCCAAGAGCTACGATGCTATCTTCATCCTGCTGCTGCAATTATTACTGCCTTTCTGGCCCCGGGGCCTCCAACACCAGCCTGCACTCTGGGACATGTCACACAAACACACACACACACACACACACTAACACTCAGACATTACACAAACCTAACAAGCTCATAGAGAACTGAACATGTGTATTCATGCTTTTAGACGCAAATCCTTTCACGTATTCTTCATACACAGAAGAAAAGCAAAGTCCAGTTTCTGAAATCTCCCTTTCATAAAATAAGAGTTGAGGTTATATTTCCTTGTGTCTATATATAGAATTGTCCTTTGCTGACATGGGTGGAGACATTACTCACCAAAATAACTTAATAAACCTGTAACGCGCTCTCTTCCTTGCTTAGAGTATGGGTATATGAGATAATAAATATATTTGGCTTCAAATCTGTCTCCTACAAAGCACTACAATCTTATAAACACCCACCGAAGCATTTGACTGGGACATGACCCCAAACTGATACCTTCACCCACCACACACCTGGTTATTTTATCTCTCCCTCTGCCTATTGTAAGCTGGCGGCTGACCTCGGTCAGAACAATGCATACCTGTGGCTCTCACCAGCCCTGTTTAATTGTCTCTTCAAGTGGGTCCCTTTTTCAGCTAGGCCCCGAGGGGCGAGCGCTCTCTACTCATCCATCACTCAGTCACTCAACCACTACAGGAAGTAGTTAACATGGGCGACCTCTGGGATAGAGGTTGACTGCTGGTGGGGGGTTCGGAGTTGGGATTTTGGAGAGACATACAGAACTTAAGCCATCACTTCAGCGCTAGGAATGACATCCCTCAATCAGCCGCTCCATCCATCAAGCTGTCGTTGGAGCTGTTTGTTCTGAGCCGGGTGGCTCCTTTGAAATCTAGAGGGAACAGAATGCAAGCAGTTGTCCGAAAAAAAAAAGAAGTGGAGCAGACTCAAATCTTTTCCTGTCGATAATTGAGCACATATGCATCATAATAAAGACATAAACACTTTATTTTTTAATCTAAAATACCAACATATTCAAAGACATAGTGCTAACACGCTGATGTTAACATGGTATGTTTGCTATACTGACTTAAGTGTGTAAGGGTTTTTAAAGGAGCACAGCTGAGACTCATGGGAATGTCATTAGTTATGCAGATATTTGCGTATAAACCCGAGTACTTGAGAGAAATGAAGTCGTTAGCTCTGTCGGTGGAGTTTGAAGCAAACGTCACAGAAAATCCATCCAATGTTTGTTGAGATGTTTTATTCACCGTATAAACACCCTTTTAGATGAAATATTTCATTTCACAGGGGAGGTTTTAGACTTACCTTTGGTACGACTAGACTGCAAGAAAAATCTGCAAAGAGGGCCATTTTGATACATTTTCTGGGGATATAAATGTCGCTGCCAAATAGTAATCCGCCACTCAAACTGACACACCCACCTCACTAACAAAGCAGATACACACAAATCAATAAAAACCCTTGAATGACAGAATTATTTATGGTCAGCAGTGGCGAATGTACTCCGAATCTCTACTTCAGTATAAGTACTAATACCACATTGTGAAAATGATCCACCACATCTAAAAGACCTGAATTTAAAACCTTACATTGGAAAAAAGTATTAGCTATTATAAGCATTAAATACTTAAAGTATCAAAGTACTCCGTGTCCAGAATAAAGGTCAGTTTCAGGGTGTTACTGCTGCATAGGACGCATCAATGTGTACTTCAATGCTTCTGCTGTACATGCTAAAGAATTAGGAAAATTAACTACTTTATGCTGTTGAGTAGTAAAATCTATAAGATCACTGTTTATATAGATAATCCAATGGTTTATAAATAACATGTTTGTCCCATAAGTAGGAGAATACTTTAGACAAATACTGTAGAGTATTCTCCCACTCCAATTATCCTTCAGTTGGAGTGTTTATAATTGTAATCTGAAAAGTAACCAGTGACTGTCAGTCAGGCAAATGTATTTGGGTATAAAGTAAAATATTTCCTTCCCTTTCCAAAGATGAAGTAGAGTAGCCTAAAATGGAAACGCTAAAGTATCTCAAATGTGTACTCAAGTACCATACTTCAGTAGCTGTTGTTTAGTTACTATCTGCCGTGGTTCATGATCAGTATATTTAGTCTATATGACATGATATGGTGGTTGTAATTATTTCCTACCAGTGCATTCAAGAACGATGGATAATCTGTTCTTGTGCTTTTAAAAATGTGACTCCTTGTGGAAAGAAACCAGCACTGGCCACGGTTCAGTAAATACTCTATATTAGTAATATAATACATATAATATATTACACATATTTATTTCCAGTTCTTTTAGCCAACCAACCAAATGTTTGCCAACCTTCAGTATAGATCACTGGTTGATAGACTTAAATAGGATAGATATTTTAGCTTTTTCAGTCACAGCACCATTTCATAGTACCCCAGTTTAAAATGTATTTCATTTTGTGTGTATTTGTATGTGTATTTCAGGAGGGACGACTGAGAGGAACAAATAAGAATGAGAGAAGTCAAGTTAGAGGACATTTATTGTGAACAGAAGGTGTTCTCTTTGCCGGGTAGAATCCAGTAGGAAGTAGAACACAGAGGGCGGCTGCAAGTACGAAGAGGAATTCCCACGGGGGTGTCCCTGATGAAAAATAAAGCTCCATGTTGGGATGAGTTCCTGGAAGGAAAACATCCGACCTAATGTTCTCGATGGAATCTTGGCCGAGCTGATATGACGGGTGGGTGACAGAATTTGGTTCACGTAAAAATGACATTACTGCGGCACTGTGTGACACAACATCTTCTCAAATTATATACAAACCAGTTCAATATTTCTTGAAATTTAGGGTATTGTATTATTGTATCTGTTCCGTTTGTTTTCTTTCCGAAAGAATCGCTTGTTGGAGGGGCTTTCCCATTCCCGAAAACTCATGAAACTGCACACTTATCCGGCAAAAACTTTCTGATTTTATGGGTAGCGGCAGAGGGCGTGGTAAAATGGCTCTACAGCGCCCCCTAGAAGTTTACAATAGACCCTCCACATTGGACTTACTTTAACATAGAAGCACGAAACTTGGTACACGGATATCAAAGCAGGACCTAAGTCGTCATTTTAAGGTGTTTTTAGCAATTTCCGGGTGTTTTAATTATACAAACTCGTCGTAGAGTTTTGACCCAATCGACTTTTCGGCTTCATCTTGAAGCCATAAGGATTAAAAGTTATCAAAAGCATGAGTTTTGTTCAACGTTCTGGAGGCAATAGGGCGGCGAATTAAGGGAGATCTCGCAACAAAAAAAGAAATATCCTTAACTCTGCCATCTGTTGTTATATCTGCCCAAATTTCACAGGTTGCATCAAAGTCCCACCTTGAGAGGGCCTACATGAAAAGGAAAATCCGCTTTTGTCATAGCGCCACTTAGCGGTAATAAGAAATGTCATGTTTTATAATATGACGATTACTCGAAGGCTATAAATCCCAAACATAAATTTGGACTGATGAGCTACAACAAGTTGGAGATCCATTGTTGTGAAGGATGTACATTTTTGAATAATTGTGTGGGTGTAGCTGGGCAGCTAAAACTGATGACTTGCCTCTACAATTTAAATCCTCCTAACTCCACTGTACTTAGACATATCTCCAGCAATCACCATCAATTGATGGATAAAGGTCTCACCCTGATGAGGTCTGAATGAAAGAAATTGGGCTTTTCTATAGCGTCAGCTACAGACAATAGGAAGTGATACACTTCTTACTTTGATGAATAACTACTGGCTTGTTGACTCCACAGACTTCATATTTGGTCAAATCAGTCAAATTAAGTTGATTGTGAACTAATATGCATATTTTGACTTTTTGATCAATCGTGTTGCTGTAGTGACTCGGCAAGCTATTGTGTGAACTTTGAACGTGCTTCAAAGTACACAATAATCTGTACATATGTCAAGGACCATATAGATTTCAGGGAGGAACGTGCCAAGCAGCCCCAGCCATGGGTTTTATCTAGAAATATGAACCCTTGTACACTTGTGTATCTTAAGAGGACCTACAAAAACCTTCTTGGAGCAATGACTTAAAAATAACCGGAAGTCGGCATTTTATACTTTGCATCAATTTTTTTTAGCAATTTCTAAGTGATGTATTTGATCAAACTCGTCCTAGATATCTTATCCAATCAACATGAAATTTATTGCAAATATCGACAAGTATAGAGGAAGAAAAGTTATCAAAGGTTTTTCCAGAAGTTCACAGATGTCTGAGTGACACTCGACCATTCAACCCGTGAACTCAAAATGATCATTTCCATTGTCCAATTTGTCCTAAACTTCACTTTTGATGATGTCCCACCCTAAAAATTCCCATTTGATAAAATCAATTTACAGTGCCACCTGCTGGCAACTGGAAGTTTGCCCTAATTCAGCCCCCATCGTGTGTTTCACCTAGAAATATACAATTTGGTACACATTGGCATCTTACTCAGATGTACAAAAAGGCCTCTTGGAATCATGACTTAAAATAATAATAATAATAATAATAATAATAATAATAATAATACATTTAATTTATAATGCACTTTACATTTGGATCAAATCTCAAAGTGCTACAAGGCAAAAGCAGATAAAAGCATCAATAAAAAATAAAATAATAACTATATAAAAGCCTGACCAAAAAGCAGCAATGTTAATTAAAGTTATAGGTTCTGCTAAAAAGGAAAGTTTTAAGTCCTTTTTTAAATGTGTCAGTCATCTGTGGAGCCCTCAGATGGTCAGGGAGGGCATTCCACAGACGAGGGGCAGCAGAACAGAAGGCCCGATCACCCATGGTGCTGACCTTAGTCCGGGGAAGGAGGAGGCGGTATGACTGGGTAGAACGAAGGGATCGTGTCGAGGTCAGTGGGGTGAGTAGTTCTTTCAGGTAGGGGGGTGCGTTACCATGGATGCACTGGTGAGTGAGGAGAGAGATCTTATAATCAATCCTGGTGGAGATGGGAAACCAATGAAGGGAATGAAGAACAGGGGTGATGTGTTCGTGTTTACGAACTCTCATCAGGATCCTTGTGACATTGAAAATATACCGGAAGTCTGCCCTTTTGAACTTTGCGTCATTTCTAACACATTTTTCAGTAATGCATTTGATCTAACTCGTCATAGGATTTGATCGGATACACATCAAACTTTTGGAAAACGATCTCCAAGCACGGCAGATGAAAATTTATGAAAGGTTTTTCCATAACTTCAAAGGCGTGGCCATGGTCGCATGAAACTCAACATTTACTGTGTGTGCTTAAAACTATACTTTCTATTGTCCAATCTGTCTGCAACTTCACATGTTTGGTCAGAGTCCTGCCCTTAAGATGCCTACATGACAACAATTAGTAGAATTGATAACGCCACCTGCTGGCACCAGGAAGTGAGACTTAATTGAAAATCATTGGAAAATTGAGAGATTTATGCTGTGATTTTTGAATTGAAGTTTGCACACAGACCGACGGGCGCATAGTGGAAGGGCCCATTATCGCTGCTTGCAGCTTTAATTTATAATGTTATCTTCCCTGATCTCTACGAGCATTAACTAGACACTCTGACACTACCGCAATCTCATTATTACTTGTGCTTGTGGGCTTTGTTGATTTTTCAAGTAGGGATCCTCACCCTTGCTGTCTAGTGACGCATGATTTGCTAGGCCTACCAGACACAGCCCAGTGAAGATGAAACAATACGACAAGATGCTGACCTCGTACTGTCTTTATTCGTCTGGCTGCTGGCCACTGCTTTGCGTGTTCCTAAATTACCACCAATATGATGTTAATGTCTTACATTCAGAGTTATCTGATTCTGCAGCCTTTGATGCCTACTGGACACCAGACGACCACTCTTATGCTGAGTCATATGTTGATATTGTGACACAGGGAAAAGGAAAATTGAGAAGAATTTGGATGATGTAGGAATTGGGAAATGAGCTGCATTTGTTTTGTTTTTTTGTGATTTTATGGTGTCAGTAACATCAGAACATATTTGGCGGCAGCCCCGACCAAGCCAGACTTTACCCTTTCTGAGAAGTGCTGCATGATGGTACCATTCATTTCGAGAAGGGCAGAGATTTTCTGTAGCTCATTCAACATGCCAACAGTGGGAGAATGCACCTTTTTTGAGACCGTTCACATGCCTGGATGCCAGCAGGAATTAAAAATAAATTGACAAAACACAGAAAAAAGAGGGTGAAGGTCGTTGGATGAAAGATTTTTGTTTTTAATTTACTGCCATTCCTATAGCTTCAGACAGACAAGCTGTGTTGCAGGGAGCACAGAGTGATTCAAACGAGTCAACTCTACTGCCAATCTATAAACAAATCTCTCTGACAACAACAAAGAACAGAAGTGCAGCAAAAGAAGAAGCAAGAAAAATAGCGTTTGGCAACCATTAACATCTAGGATGGAAGAAAACACTTCAGAAGTAAAATTAAAAAAAAGGAGTGCGTTCTGCATTTTTAATCGTAAACAGCCTCTCTACTTCATCATGAACTAGATTGCGAGAGGAATCAAATGAGGAGGACTGCTGCACTGCTTTGACTTAAGCCCTCTATTTCCACCCTGTTAGCATTTTTGAAAGTGGATTTTGTCAGGAGCGCTGGATGCTTCTCGCTCGCTCTCCGGGATGGCCTGCAGCATTACAGGGGAACGTGGTGCTCTACACACTTTAAGAGTAATTAAAAGCGATTGAACAGCTGTAATTATGAGAAACGGCGGTTGTGTTCCGGGTCATTCTGTCGGGGCTGCCTTTCATCAGAGCATGAGCAGAGGGGCCCTGCTGCTAGTTTCTGTTTCTCCATATGCATATCTCCGAGTAAAAACAACTGGCAGGATGCCCACAGGCCTAAACGCACATCACATTCATACACATGCATGTCCACGGAGACATGTGGGAGAGTGAATGTACATGCACAAACACGCTGGCCAACGACTGATCACATGTGAACCCATCAGCCATAACAATAAAACCACCAATGGAATTGGACAGCACAGAGTAGCCTTTACTCCCAAAAAGCACCGCTGAGCCCGGGTGTCTATGAATCTACCGTTTAATCACTAGCTGTCCTTCCTAAGTTCACTTCTTGGTTATAGGAAGGACACAAACCACCGTAGCCATGGCGCACTCAACAAATCCTGGATTTTGGAGATGCTCTGACCCAGTAAGTCCTCGTCCATGTTGTTCAGTTCATACTTTTTGCACATTTTTTCTGCATCATCAACTTTAAAGACAAAATATTCCCTTGCTGCCAAATATATCCCAACCAGTGACAGGTGCCGTTGGAACAAAATAATCATTATATGACTTAACCTGTCAGTGGTAACAATGTTATGGCCGTCATTTTCTATTCACATAGCTAAATTTCTACAGACACAGACACACAGACACAGACACACACACACACACACACACACACACACACACACACACACACAGTCAAACATCAACATGGCACCAGCCAGTCACAATGGTGATGTTGACCCCTGGACGACATTCATAACTTCCTTTTAATAATCTTTCTTTGGTCTTTTTCGGGCTCATTCCACCATCCGGTACAATGAAACACCTTATTTTCTTTACACAAGTGACTAATGCACTATAATGAGAGAAAAGTGAGTATTTTATAGCATTTTTGCTGTCTAACACTGTGACAAATAGAGAGCATATACTGTATGTGTCTACTGAATGAATCAAATACTGAGGAAAGCATGATCAGGTTACATGAGAGAAATAAACAGAATACACTGAAATAATAGTTAAACAATGTATGCTGAGACAGAAATGCGGTTTGAACTCACTTTTCGTTAGGCCATTGTGACACTAGTAGATTGTGGCTAAGCTTGCGTTGTTAGCATGTTACTGAAGTACAACTCTGGTTCTATTCCAGAATGGTGATGATGAGCGGGGATAGAGGAGGATGGAGTGTATGTATATGTGTGGGTTTGTGTATGTGTGTGTTTATGTGTGTGCATGTGTGTGTGTGTTACATGTGGGTAGATGCCCCAATGAAAAGAAAATCAATCTCATTGGGGTCAAAATGAGGATGTCTTCAGCAGTTTGTCCCCACATTCAGAAAAGCTGGTATTTCTTTTGCTTTTCTTTCTCTGTCACTTCCTTTCACCATCTTTCACATCCTGTTGGGACAAAAGAAAAAAGAAAGGTGAAAATAAAGAAAAAGAAAAAAGACAGCAAGGGCTTGTGTTCTTTACATCTGTAGATGTAGAGGACGTTGTATCTCAGGAGGTATAGGAGCCATCTATTGCAAGGTCCGTCGTTGACTGTTTGATCCCTGGATTCTGCATTCAACATGTCAGCAAGAAATTGAACCTAGATTTGCTCCCAATGGCTGATCAATAAATCTGTGAGAGTTCATGTGGTTATTGTTCCTGTACATTGCATATTATCGTCTGTACCAGTGTATGGTGGTGTATAAGAGTCAGTTCTAGGAGCCCTGAGCCATTGTTACTGGTGCCTTATTCACAGTGGCTATTTAGTTTGATCATGCCAAATTTCTAATTTTGACATTTCATGCATCAAACACTACAACCTGTCTGAGTGAACTCATAGGATAACCAAAATTCATAAATAAACAGATGGAATAAATAAAAGACTAACCACAGCTGAATGTATGAATGCTGCATTAGATGTTTACACACAAGTGCATAAACATTTCACATGTCAACATGTCCGGCCCACCTCCAGAGCAGTGACTCTACTCTGTTGATGATGTCAGTCAGATCAAAGGGCAGTGGCATGCTGGGGTCATCCACACCCCAGAAGGGTCTGTCCACTGGGGCCTCTTCAGGAGGTAATGTCTGGGCCAGACTCGAGTGGCACCTAAGGCAACAGGATACAGGAAACAAGTGCGCTCATTAACTCCTCCCTCCCATCAAAACCTAGACAGAATTTGAGGCGTGTTTGAGGTCCCTCACAAAACTTTTTACCAGCCAGCACTTTTATTTTTGGGAAAAATGTCTCAGCAAAATTTGGCAATAGCAAATCATATGAAACCAATATTCTCAAACATAATGTATAATGCAACTGTGAGGTATGAAAAAAAAAATAATTTCAGGGCATTGAATATTTATTTCAATACCCTGTAACTAATGCAGAGAGACCCAGTCAGTGAAGATGAACGGAAATCTTTGTATCAAGCGATTTTGTATTGACTGTTAGGGCCTGTGCATGGTCATTCTGCAAAAGTTGTCAAAAAGGTATGTTTGTGTGTCTGTGTATATATGTATACCTAAACATACTGTTGGTTTTTTCCACTTTTTATGGCCTCCAATAATAGTGGTCACAATTATAATGTCCAGGATCTGAGACAGAGAGTGTTCCGTGAATCCTTTCATACAAGCTATCAAATGTAGGGTTAGTGCAGCCCTATTCCATCCCACCATTGAGTGTAATCAGAATGAAACTATTACTTCCACGGAGGTAATAACAGAAGTGAATCTGTTTAAATGCAAGACAGAAAGGCAAGGGGAGGGTTGTGATGTTTCGATAATGTATTATGTGTGCGGCCCATAACCCTTAGCAGTTCAAGCAACATCTAGCTGCTTACTCCAACATGTAGAAAATCAAAACGTGCCTTCGAACAGGGAATACAGTATAAATTAAGGAAGCTACTTCACCTTTCAGATTTTAATTGATAACAAATCACTGCTCGATGCATATGTCAAAAGTCACACTAGACAACAATGCTGCCGTTCAGGAATCTTTGGTTGCCTTTTTTTGCCGCCCTTGTCTTACTCAATGTAAACAATTAAATGCATCACTGGGAGAGGCCTCTGTTGTGTTAGTCTACAATCTTTTGTTAAACATGTTTGTGTGATCAGTGTGTGAAAGAGACTGTAAAACATTTCTGTACCACTTTACACCAAGACTACCCTTATAAAGGGCTTTTGAATGGTTTATAACTATTTTCATAAGTAACTCATAAGATTTAAAAAAAAAAACAGTGACCTGTTTCTTACCAAATAGTGAATGTATATAAGTTATTGCAACATGTATTATAAGTTGCTCATAATAATTTATAAATGATTGACAAGGAATTTAATACTGTATTAATAACCTTGTTATAGAGCTTTCATTCTTTAAAAGGGTGGTCTTATTGTAAAGTGGTATGAAATAATTTGGTACCTTCAGACAAAAACATTTTCTTCCCCTTAAAAAGGGTTTATGGTAGTTGAATTGTTGATATTAAAGCCGCTTTCTTTGGCCTTTTGAGTTTAATATATTCAGTAAAGTTCATCGAAATAATGGGCATGGTGGGAGAAAGTGATATCCCAGGAAACCGTTTCTAAAACCATAATGGCACTAACAGTATTCAGTCGATGATAAATCATGATATCATCTGTGACGATTAAGGCTCCATTAATCTCACACACACACCGGCTCACAAAGCAGGGTTCTTTCTTCCATCGTGTTGAAATCATGAGTTGAATCAGAGCAAATGACAAATCCAGCATTTTCATGCCAGGGTTCAATATGTAATTAATAATCTGAGGTTAGTTGTAATTTCCTTGGAATCCCCACAGACCTGAGCCCCATCTTTTGTCACACCAGTGTAAATATTTACTGCAGTGACTTGGTGTTGCTCTTTGCTGTCATTGTAAATCTCCCTTCCCTCAGCCTCCTGACAGATGAGAGTGACCATTGACCTGGAGATCCAAGCGGGAGGGGTGGAGGATGGCATTTGTATGTTGTGAGTGCGTGTGTGCTTGTGAGTGGTGGCCTGAGAATTTAACAGTGGGGAGTGTAACTAGCCACAAGGTTGAACCCAAAATTGCTCACAAGGCCGGTTAAACTCCCCACTCAGTCATTATAGTAGAGTGTGTCCTATGATATCCCTCTACCCCATCCACAACCTAAAACATAAAATAACCATCTACCTCCTGCATGCTTGAGCACAAACCACCACCACCGTGTGGCCAGGGACAACGGGAGGGGATGGAGAGGACATCGACGGCTAAAGAGAGGGATATGGGGGTCAGTTATGGATGGGATGAGGGGATGTTAAAGTCGTCAGGGGAAAGCAACGAGCTGCCACAATTTGTGGTTATATATAAGTTCACCGGAGCCACTTAATGTTTCGACTGGCTCTCGGCCTAAGTGCTGCATTTTGGTGTGGTTAGCCCTTTAAAGAGCTCCTGTATTACGGTGGTGAGGAGCAGCATTGACATCCACTGTTCCAATATATCTTCTGCGCTCTGGATCAGGGCCTGATAATAGCATCTGTTAACATGCACTAAGTACCATTATGTAGCACATCACTTCATAAATAATACGATTAGGCGACCTTGGGGCTTTGCGACGAGCCGTGTGTTTAAACGTTCTCATCATTTATTTAGGGTGCGAATTAAAGGAAGCGCCACTTCAGAAGAGGAGGAGGAAGACATGGCTGGCATACATATCTGTTCAAGAGAGAGTGAGGGCGAGAAAACTGACCCAGACAACACACTTAAAATCACGCACACACTGTGTGGTTCTGCTGACATCAGTTTAAGGACACCCTAGGCCAAGGGAACTCAAGCCTCTGATTTGGTCTGATCAAGAATTCATGCAGTAAAGCTATGAGAGAAAATGTTTAACACTTTTCTGCGCCCCTGACTCCTACTGAAAGGCTACATTCTGTGAAAACCTGAATAGCTGCCTTTAGCAATTTATCTGACGAGGCATTTGCAACATTACCTTGAGGAGCGAATGCTCCTGGTTTAACGGATATTTCAAAGATATCAAAAGTGGAAGACTATCAAAGATAATCTAGTGTAGGTAATTCAGCACACACTTTTACACAATCTACTTCTGTTCTCGCAGCACTGTCTCTGACTTTTAAAATTGAACCAAACAAGAAGTCGATATGAAGCGAGGTGCCTTAAGCTCTCCAGGGCTCTTGCGAGAAATTCAGTGTTAGCCACAGTGGAGTACAAACAATGCTCACCATAACACTTTCCCATGGTATAGCAGCCCACCTTAAAGTTAAGGTCAAAAACAAAGATATGTGCAAGGCGCTGCTTAAGGAGAGAGAAAATTGTTTCTGAGTCCAGGCTGTTCCAGTGGATTAACCCCAAACAGATATGGGCCTAACCATCCCATCTGGTACACGGTCAAGAGAGATTGGCAACACAATCATTCATTTAAATTTGCCCTGAAACCTTATAGCCTGGCAGCCCCCCGCTAAAATGGTATGCTAATGTGAAAGGTATCTAGGATTCTATCACCTCTATTCCACAGAGGCCTTTCCCTTCACGGAGTACTATGCACTTGAACTGCGGCCGGGGCGGTAGCTACACGGCCCATGCTGCTAAAAGGACCGGAGCCGCCTTTGCGCTCAAACCAACCACTTTAGCTAAAGTGAGTGTTAATTATGGACAGGCAAAGCAGTCAATAAAAGGTTAATGTAAAAGTCAAAGGATAAATTCCTTTAAGCATTGCATCATTCCACCATCTCCAACACACTGGTCGCAGATCTCCTAATCAATACGTTTTACTGTAATGCGCTCCCCATCGATCCCCCCCTCCCAGGGCCATGGGCTTTATCACTTGGTAAAAGAGAAAAGAGAGAGAGGTAGTGAAAGAGGGAGACAGAGAGAGAGAGAGAGAGATAAAGAGGGAGAAGGAGAAATGAGTAAATAAAATGATTAACCTCAGTTTCACTTTGTTGTTTTCCTCTAAGTCTCTCGCTGAAAGGCTTGTTAGGGGAGTGCAGCGTGGTCCCATATCATCAGTACCATCACCGTCATCCCGACCATCGCAATCATCAGCATCATCAGTCCACTCAATCTCTGGCTACTGTGTAATTGTGTAGCGGTACACTCAAGCAGGTCATCGCATTAAAAAGGCCCTATGCTCTTTACAGGATGGAAATCCTCCTAATAGACAACATCAGTGCTTCCAACTCTTGCAATTACACTGATAGATGCACAATTGTGTCAGGCCAAGTGAAAAAGAACCCAGAGAACATAGATAAGAGACAACACTTATTGCATTATTGCTACAGGAGGTCATTTGTAACCGCATGGGACTGATTGACTCGAGGCATCATCTCAGGACATGGGCGGAGTTGTGCCAAGCTTTATGGAAGGGATTTACAAAGGCTCAGATATTTAATCTATCTTTGAAATGAGAGAGGTTTAAATTAACTGTCAATTTGTGTCCCCTAAATGTTCAACAAATAAAATGAAATAATAATAAAATTATGAAACATCATCACATTACTGTAAAAATCTATGAGGATTTTCAGGATTAAGGCGTAACCCAATGGCATTTCAGGAAAGCAACTCCAGTGAGAAGAATCAACCAATTTTCTACCTTATGCCTGGTTCAGATGACATGAAATTTTCGTCTTCGACAATGGTCTTTCAAGATTCATCATGTCGGACCAGAAGATTACAGTGCAAAAAATTTGTGCTGGTTTGATCCCGACCATTTGTACACGTCAAGTTCTGTGAAGTCAATGAGGAAGCGGGTCATGGCTACAGAGGCACTCTGTTCTCCCAACAATGCTCTTTTACACTGATGTGGTATTCCTTCATTGATTCTCTGAAAATGCAGTGGTAATGTTACCACTTTTTATGAAGACCGTTTTGCTTATTGTTGTTCTTCATTGCACTGGTGACATCATGGAGTCTATCATGTCATCCCATTGGCTAACTTCTGAGCAGTATGGGAATGATAGAAAAAAAAAAAAAAAATCTGACATGCTAAACTTTTCTACCTGACATCCCAGATGACACATCAATTTTCATTGATTATATCATACTTTAAGACCCATATATATATATATATATATATATATATATATATATATATATATATATATATATATATATGAATATATATTGGTGCCCGTAACTACCAGAATGTTTTTCACACTTCTTTGCAAAAATATGAGAATGCAGACGGTTAAACATTTTTCAAATGACTCACTGGTGAAGTTTTTGTCTAGAATCTCAACATGGGCAGTACATGTGGATCGTCTCCTAAATATTTGACTTGCCTTACTCATTGGCTACACAAGACCAAAATATGAAACCTAGGTTAAGATGAAATGATGCAGAACATCAATCATTCACACATGACAATTTCGGTGAGCGGTATATTCTTGATCTGATCGAGGGAAGCAAAATATAAAAAAATACCTCAGATCACCTGCTTTCTCATGTTCTATCTGCACTTTTTCTGACTCTAGGAATCCTGTGCAGGTGTGAATGTTTATGGTCTTGGCAACTGGAGTGCCCAATAGCTGAGAATGCAATCAAACAAGTCATGAAAAAAAAAGCACGTGTCTCATAAATCAGCCTGCCCCTGAAGGTAGAGCATGCCGACGCGTCCCGAGGAGACAGAAGAAAGAAAGAAGTATATTATCCATGTAGGTTCTGTATCTGTGCAACATTGTGTAAGAAATGAGTGATTGAGCACATCTGTCTTTGTATGTCATGGTATTATATTATGAGCTGGAGAGGGAGAGAGAGATAGCATTTATCTTTATATCTATCTTTCTACAGTGTTGTGCAAGATATAAATGATGTCACGCAGAGGGCAGCATAAGCGGGACACGTTAAGAACAAGGCCTGACCTGTGAAGTCTTAAACTTTGGCTCCATACCTATACCACCCAAGACTCTAAGGGTCCTGTGAACTCTCAGGGCTGTCCTCTTTAATGCCTGAACAGGGCCTCAGCTCCCCACCCAGTGCTATTACCCAAATCACTGCTACATTCAGCGATAAACATAAAGTAGTGCAGTGTGCACGCCAGCCAGCCAGCCAGCCAGCCAGTCAGACAGAAGTGCGGGCAGAGCCATGTCTTAAAAGTTTCCTCACGAGCAATCAAATGCCATTGTGTCTGCAGACAGCTGCTGACTGAACACTTTGTGAGTATGTGAGGTGGGCAATTGCGGAGAAAGAAACAAGAGGGTAGTAGGAGGGGGGCTGGGGGTCTGCCATCAGATGTGTGACATATGTTCTTTTCATTTTGATTCCCTCTAAGGAGCCTGGGCTAATAAAACTAACATCTGATGCACTCTTTTCCCTTTAATTAATGGTTGGGGAACCACACAGAAATGCATTAGCAAGAAAGAAGGCAAGAGAAGAGGTGGGTGCTGCATGGTGCTTTTGAACACTCTCCCCCACGTGCCACCATGACTCTGCTGCTGCCGGGAACAGTACTTTCTGCCACTGACTACGGGGACCTTTAGGTAGGGCAGCCCCTTCCTCGTTCTGTGTGAAGTGTCTCTAGTGCCAGATGTAGTCTGTGCTGCTTATTAAACCACATGAAACAAATAAGGCTTATTATTGGCAACCTCAGCCATTCCTGAGCTTGCAGCAATACCATGTTCTGCACGGAGAGTTGTTTGGTGCCTACAGCAGAGACAGGGAAGGTTTGTCATACCTACACAGACCCTGCCTCATTCACACCCAGAGTATTTGATGTGGCCTGGCTGGCTGCCCTGTCTAGAGCAGGCTGAACCAGATGTAACAGAAAAACACACACAAAGCTGGGTAGCCGCTAAATAGCCTCCATAATTGGGGGCAATAAAACACTATTGCAGTCTGGAAGTGTAAAGGAGGCCAGCCCATGAACTCCAGCTACTGCTCTCAAAAACCAGGTGGACATCCATTAGGTGCTTAACAGCGTAACAAATTAGCGAACACCCTGGCATGCTCCTTCTTCTCCTCGGGCTATGGGATGGAATGTGGCCTAATGTCAACACAGGCGTAATATTTACGAGCAGAAAACTATAGCTCAAAAGCAATCAGGCTGTATTAAAAAGAAGGGGCAGGAAAACAAACAGATAAAGCCCCCCTGGCCCCTAAGTCTTCTGCCAATGGGATGCAGAGACAGGTCGTCCCCTAAAGATCTGGATCTATGTATGTCAGTTTGTATCTTCTATGAGGAAGGTAGAGTCTGTCAGAGTGACAGAGCATCAGTATGTCTGTGTGCGTGTGTGTGTGTGTGTGTGT
This sequence comes from Lophius americanus, assembly GCA_037951165.1. Classification (NCBI taxonomy): domain Eukaryota; kingdom Metazoa; phylum Chordata; class Actinopteri; order Lophiiformes; family Lophiidae; genus Lophius; species Lophius americanus. The sequence continues at coordinate 11,399,296 of JBBDHG010000014.1, read as the reverse complement.
GTGTGTGTGTGTGTGTGCGCTCTGTGGTGAAGAGTGGCTGTGACTCTCGGCATACCGACCACCTGGGCCAGGCTATAGGCTAGTATAAAATATGCAGCTGGCTCAAAGGAAGAGTGGGAAAAAAAATAAGGACGAAAGAAACAAACATTCTAACAAACAAACATTTACATGGGGTCCTGCCAGTAACACAGATCAACAACAATCAGGGTAAACACAAAAACCCTCTTCATCATCATCCTAAAATCAAAACCTAAATTATATTAAGTTGTTTTGTTTTTCTCAGATGATGCTGATTATTTTCAAAACCCAGAAAAGATAAAAGAAAAGGACTTGATGGTGTGCGTAAGGAGGTTAGGAGCCTGCCAGAGATTGCACTGAATCATGGTTTGGCGGTAACTTTCAGTTTTCCAGGGAACACGGTTGCTGTGAAAACTTGTTCTTGTGAGTGATCTTGTAATGTTTAACTCCACTCCATCCACCTCTTATCCGATTCCACCTGGCCAAGCATCAATGCCTCATGGGCATCATTGGAATGGTGCAATATGGGTGTTGATGAATGAGGTTTGCCTCAACAGCTATGCACTAGAATCATGGGACGACATCTGACCACGGTCACATGGTGAGGTGAGATATAATGTGGGCACAATTCCCACCAGTCTTCCAAGTGACAATGGTGTGGTTGAGATGGCCTTGTTAATTATAGTCTGCAGTAACTTCAATTGCTTGGCTATAAGTCATCCCTGTAGCTCCAGGGGATGCCGTGTTATGTTCTGAAGCCTTTGTGTAAAGTTAAACTGTGAGATAGAAGCTTTGAAGTGTTGCACATCAGATATTGCGTTTCAGAGACCTGCATGTAAATGGAAAGAGAGGGACACTAACTGTATTATTCCCCATGTGAAATTCCCCATGTGATTTTCCTTGGTAGTTATTGCTTCAAATGAATATGAGCTTTATTTTAACCTGTTGAAGAAAAGTCACCTCATTGTTGACATTGCTTGTCATGATTAGATCACATAATTGGCTCAGCAAACTAGTGGCAGTAAACACGCCCTAGTGAAACAGTCATAAATCTTAAACTCTATAAATGGGACAGGTCCAGCTGTAAGCTATTATATGATCATCAACACGGACAAGACACTCTTGTAAAAGCAAACAGCAAAAATGTAACATTCAATGGCATTAATTGGGTGAATTTCATTATCTCATATTTATTTAATTACAATAAACAAAGACCTAACTAGGAATGTTTGAATTTAAAGAACAATATGCATGCTAAAAATAAAATAGGCACCATTTATTCTTGTGAGTACATGTATCAGATAGCTTGGAGGTATGTTTAAACTATTTGGGTGACCCTCTGACCTACCTTGTGGCACATCAGGCAATATTTTTATACCTTTTTAGGTGGGATTTGTATTCTTTATCTGATTTCCAGCTAGTCTCAGTTTTTTAGTTCAGTCAGACAACTCACGTTATCATTGTTTATTACAATGGGAAAACATGTCATTAACCATCTAGGCTCGGACCTCATCGATCCCCGCAGATGATTTACAGCAAGATTTTTGGCAAGTGATGAGCAAATATCCTAAAGCCCCTGTCGTAGCCTCTAGGTGGATGCTGGGGTGGTGGTGGGGCTTTAACAAGCAGGTAGCAAATGCTGATGCAGGGCAGTTCGGCATAACCAGAGCAGAGGGTGGAGATGGGAAATTTTATAATTTAAATAACGCCAAATTTTGGAGGGCGTGATTTGTAAATTGTTATGGAGGGTGTGGCATGTCATGTGAGTAAGCAGCGCAGCTCGAGTTGACTGACTGAACTAGATTGCAGGCGTCGCTCCTTAACGCAACCAATTCAAACTTTACTTAAGCTTTACTGGAAGAGCTCATTCTGAAAATGTTTGAGTGCCCAGTAACTATTGAGTCAGCTACAAAATGAAAGTCTTTACTTTATGAAGCTTGTCATTCAAACCTGCGGAGGTGAACAGCAGTTCCAACACAGTCAAGTGGGTGCATTCATGCATTCAAATGAATGCTTCGTGTGCATGCCAGAATGTTAGTGTTACAGGTGTTTGAACTCCTCCATCACCTGTGACTCATGCTGCAAGAACAGAAGTTTTGTATTACCCTATTTAGTAAATAGTGTAATTAAAGGGCAGGGACATTCAAAATACTGTGAAGCGGCAGCAATTTGTTTGTAGGAGCTGCCAGACTTGGCCCTGAGGCACTACAACAAACAGGATAGAGGGAGTGCACCTTGCAGGCCAGTATAAGGGTGTGTTTGTGTGGGTACATATGTACCTGTCTATGCAAATGGGTTTGTCTATGTGTAAATCACTCATTGAAAGTTGTTCTGTTTGTGGTCTAACGATTACTTAATAAAGTTCTGTTTTTAGTGACAATAGGAAGACATGCAATAACCGTATTACCCTCATAACTGAGGATTGTACTTAATGGAATGCAAACCTTTGCCTATTTTCGCACAGATATGGATCATATTAATACTAATGTGAGTGAAAAAGCCGCCAAAAATAAGTAAACACTGGCTTAGGTTCTCTGACAGAAAGGACAACAACAAGACAGAAGTGATCGTGACACAATAAATAGGGATTGTAGATCTCCTCATTACATTTCTCTCTTAATTTCCACCCAACAAAAACCCCTTGTCTGCACTACATACCCACGTGAGGATGCTTCACACTAAAATCTCTGCCCTTACTGTTGATCCAGGGTCAGCTGTGGGGAGTAAGAGAGGGATAACCTCTTTCTGAGCCTCATTGAAGCCCAGATGGCTGTGCAAAAGCCCTGATCCAGAAACTAGCTTACTTCTCAATCGCTGTGGCCATATCTCAAAGTCCACAGTTTAACCCTCTCTGATGTCAGCCAAGGTCACAGATGCACGCTTGAGAGGCAAAATGAGCCAGGAGTGAAGAGCTGCCAGGGTCGAAGGAATTAGATCCCAGCTGAGTGGCCCTCATCTGGCTAAGCCTGGTAAGTAGCAAGACTAACAGGCTGAGGCACGGTGGTTTGGGTTCGCAGACACACACATATACACACATATCCATGCTTGTCAGCTTGCACGCAAACAGACTCATACAAATATATTTGAAATACACACTTACAAAGTCCCAGACCGAGATCAGGAAGGACTCAGAGGGCTACAGATGGTGTGCCCTGGGCCTAGTGACTGGGGCTTTCTATGAGCTAGTTTTATATCCAGTCTGGAAGCTGTCACGACACACGGGGCTCAGCGGTTGGGGCGGAAGACAAAGACAAGCGGAAGGAGTGTAAAAGAGGAAGATAAGTGTAGGTGGGGTCTAACTCCTTTCCTGAATGAGAGCCCCTAATATTTTTACTGCAACATCAACATGTCACTGTTCATGTAACCCTTTGCCCGACCCTTGTGTCTCCCTACAAGAGTCCTTACAGTGCAAACTATATCAACGCACAGAGATACACTCACATACACTCTGGGAGCCATCGGCCATTTCAGTCGCAATTCCGCCTGACTTCCGCTGTCTGTCTGGTAAGAGACAGAGAGGGTGAGGACAACAAGCTGTGAATACGGGAAGAGACAGAAAATCATTGAGAACCTTGCCTTTATGAATCTTTGATGAGAGAGAGTGGGGGTTGCCGGGTGCTTGCCTCTGGTTAAATCAGAGCATAGCGTGTGCAGTGTGTGTATGACTGCCAACAGAGGTTGAGATAAACAGGGCCTGGACCGGACCCAGACAACTGCAAACCCTGCAGTCTGGAACATTTGTCCCAGCAATTAGTCCCTGTCCTCCTTGTTCATGTTCCAGGTAAGTGGTATTGGAAGCGAGCAAGGAGTTGTTTGTGTACAAGTCAAAGTCATTTCACCCCCATATTAAATTTTGTACAGGATATAGACAAAGTAAAAAAAACATTTCATTAACATTTCCTGCGTTCAGTTTCAGGATATTTTCCAAAATCTTTTGGCTTATTTATAATACAATGTTTGGCTGGATTTAACTTGTGAGGTCATCACTTTATTAAGTTTCTGTAAAATGTTTGTCCTTTTTATTTTTTACAAATTAACTCGTACAATGGGAACGGTTGATGCACAGACATGAACATTAAATCATAAATTGTTGAATAAAAACACTTCAGACTCTTCTGGTGGAATACATATTGTATGTTTCGCATCATAAATTTACTGCTGTAATACAATGTGACCCTATTGTTGTTACTTCTTCATATTCTTCCTCTTCCTTCTGCTGTTCACTTTTGGGGTCGCCATAGCAGAATCACCCATCTGCCCATGTCATCCGTATCTTCCTTTGTCAAACCAAGCAATTACATGTCCTCTCTCACTACATCAAGAAACCTCCTCTTCTCCTCTCCTTCTTTTTCTCCTGGCTGGCAGCTCCATCTCCATCTCCATCATCCTTCTACCAATTTATACACTATTCCAAACTTTGCACGTATCCAAACCATCTAAATCTGACCTCTACTACTTTGTCACCTACTTGTTTGCATATCTACTCTGGCTTTGAGTTTGTTGAAAATGAGAGGCACTGAATTCAATGAATACTCTGATGGTTTTAAAATTTAACTTTAGCCAAAACAGAACTTAAAGTGGAAGATGGGCGTTTAAAACTGTCACTCGTTGTGGTTAGCCCTAAGTGTGGGAAATATGTTGTTTTCTATGGTTGAAAATGCTGATGACAATGACAATGCTGGTAATAGCCTCCAGTTCTCATCGAAGAGAAGACCAGTTTGTCTTACATTAACAAGCCTGGCTTGCTGCCATGATAAACAACATGCAACTACGTACAATCAAGACAAACTAACAATACGAGGAGACAGTATATGACCGTCCTACACTGCAGGTTCCTAATTGACAATGATAGGTGTTGCAATGTCTTGTAAAAGTGCCCTAGCCTGCAATTACAGCGTGGGAAGTTATGTTACACCCACACTCTAGAAATGTCTCTTTCACTGTTCATTGTTCCACCCTCACACCTGTTCTGACATTGGACAAATGAAAAGTTGATGATGACTCAGAGAAGGTTGTTTTAATTAATAATACAAGGCATGTTACAACAGCCTTTCCTCAAATCTTTTTTTATAGATGTCAAACAGGTGCCAATTTTCTACTCAACATGACTTTTGGTTATGTTACGAAACAAGCAGAGCAGCATAGTATTTTTATCTCATCCGTCACCTGTGACAACTCGGAACACGGAGTCCTCCAGGAAGCTCGGCTCATGTTAACGTGTCACCAGCCAGGTCTTATTCAGACTCGATTCATCCATCTGTCAGTGTGTAGGGAGACTCGGCCGACTGACTTCTGATCAAGTGCTTGGCAATGAGATTAACTGTCTTAAGCTAATCAAGAATTTATTTTGCTTCTGTCTTCATCTGTCATGTAAAAATTTCCACTCCGCTGAATATTTGATCACATACAGTAAGGAGCAGGTATACTTTCACACTTCCGTTTAGACTAATTTATTCTATGCGCGAATTTACATGGTATTTCCACTTTCTTTCCTGAGATCAAGGCCAGGGACGGATTGACACTTGTCTTTTCTCATAACTTGTGGAACTGCCATGGTTGTTATATCATGCATTCCTACAGCCATAAGAGGAGATAAAGAAAAACTGGCAAGATAGCAAGTATGGCTCAGGTCATCCATTGGACAGGAGGGAATCTAACAGTGCCCCCTGATGGATCATACATGCGTTTTGCCAGCATTGGAAACTGTACTTTAGGTACGGTGAGCAGTTTGACTAGAAAAGCAAAATCAGCTGACATCAAGTCAGTCAAGTGAGTCAGTGTCCAGCCTTTGTTTGCAGTCCAAGGGAAGTGAAAAGAACAGTACTTAGCAGAGCAGCTAACCTGTGGCCATATCTGTTGGACAAATCAATATGAGTGTCTGAGAGCAGAACATAGTGTGCTGTGGGGCAGCTGGAGGGGCTACCTCTGGCCTGCTGCCCCCAGGCCCCTCCTGGGGTGTACCTGCCTGTCTTTTCACCCTCCATCACTTCTGCCTCAGTGCTCACATAGACATGGCCACAGCAATCCCACAAGAATTTGTGACATCTGAGGCACCATCCATACTATGAAGTACAACAGGGGATCCACATTGTCTAGACTACTGGGACCCGACTTGTTAAGGGTATGTAAGAGAATCTATGAGCAAATATGCACAAAAGAGACAATAAGAAACATACAGTATTGCCAAATGTGCACACACTCTTTTCCCCCTGACACCTTATAGTTAATGGATCACAATATGGGCAACCTTCAAATGGATTCCCATTGTAGCGATTGTTCCCACAAGAGGGCAGAGGAAGTTGTACCTAACGCACAACAGAATACCTTCCTCCAGCTGACTCTGAAGTCCGGAGACTCTTCTCCGGACTGAAGATGGGCAACCATAGCCGCATTACTCCTCTAAACTGAATCCAATTCCCTAAAAAGTGAAGACCCTTCAACTCTTCTCGAGCCCACTTGCTGCTGCCCACTTACTTTCAATCACAGTTAACATCACAGAACATGAAGTGGAGGGATGGGAGCAGGCGAGAAACAAGCCTGCTGCACAGTGCACTTGTCTGGCAGCTGCTTGCTCTGACATTTGAGGCCATTGGGACCTTGTTGAAAGAGCAGATGCTCACTGATGTACAGGCACAGGAACATGGCAACTACACAAGTGGCTCACGCAGGAAAAAAAATCTGCACAAACATATGACAGAAAAGAACAAAGGGGAATCTGAAAATAGCAGGCTCCTACAGAGATGCTTTCAATGTAGAAACACAACCACAGATACACAGCAGTGGACATGGCGCACTGACACACACACAGACAGCAGCAGACACATTGCAAAATGTGAAACTGTTTAAAAAAGAGTAAGTTACACTTGAATAGTTGTAAAACAACAAAAAGGAAAAAAGTGTATGTAAATACATACAGCCTTTATTAGAATAACAGTATGCTGACATACATACGTCAGCCTAAACAAATCGTGCAGAAGCACAGAAATCAACCTATAAACAAGTTCATATTTTGTGGGATATTATAAAAATATCATTCAGATTGCTACACCCACATGACCGACAACATGTATAATGAGATGAAAAAAAGACAGAGTTGGATAGGAATGAAGAGATAGACACAACGCAAATAAAGAACGAAGAGAAGACGAAATGGAAACAAAAGAGGGAAACACAAGACAGGGAATGCAAAATGAGATGAGAACAGAGCAGGAGGCATCTTGGTGAATCTCCGGCAAAGAGGAATTAGTTTCCGTTGAGGGCCGTGGGCAGAATTATGGAAATGGATGCCTAGCAGCTCCTATAGCTGATTGTAAACAGGATCTTGGTAAGGCATACATCTTCTGGTGAAGCCCGCGGAGCCTGGCATCATTGTGCTGTGTGCAAAGCTGCAACATTCCCACTGTCCCTCCTTCTCTATGTCTTGTTCCTTTGCTTCAACCTGCCCAAACTCCACTTGTGAGTCATTTATGAAGCAGGGTGGGAGTGATTGCGGAAGAGGTACGCGCACATCCTGACACCTAATACATGAAATGTTCTACATGTCGTCCCAGAAAACTACAAAGAGCCCTTTTGTTTCTACGGAGAAAAAGAAAAACCAAAAACTAGTTGGTGCACTCACTTCTCATTGTAAACTACTGTGAGCCAGGCAGTTAATGACAAGCCCAAGCAATGATGCAAAACAAAAAAATAAAAGTAGTTAACTGTAAGGATGGTTATCTCAATGCCTATCGAAGCTCTCCTAACCCTAATCCTAAACCAACAAACATGTAATTATCTAGCATGCCAGGGAACTATTAAGCTGCCAAGGTAAACCAAACCAAATACTTCCAAAAGGTTAAGGGCCTTGCCCACAGCAGCACCATCAGTGCAAGCAGGAATGTTTTTTTCTCTTACAAGTCTGATACCAGATCTCTGGAACAACAGGGCATTCAGTTAACCTTTGCTCTTACCTTATAGCGTATAAATCAATTCAATAGTCAAAAAAAGATTTGAGATTTTGTGTGAGTGTAGCTGCCCTATATGTGCGAGTGTGTCTACTCCTATGCCTCTTCAAAGTATAGCACAGAGGCCTCTTTCCTCCTAATAGCTGTTGCAAGCCCTATTACAGCAGGCCCGCATTATCTTCTCCATGTTGCAAAACAAAGTGCAGCGGCGTAATGCAAGGGCTCCCACAAAAGTAAACAACTTCATCTTGTGTCAGAAATATGTGTCATGTGATTGTGCAAAGCTGCCCATCGACACAGTTATGTCGGGTTGAAGAAGTGTCTTGTAATTAATGAGAGGGAGAGTCAAAGAGAAACTCGCTTTCCACTCTTCTTCTCCTTCAAACAAGCACTTCCTACGGGACTCCATTGTTTGGACTGAGGCACCAGGGGTAGCCTTATTTACAAATTTTAATTGCTCTGGTGATCTGTGGGTAAAACACCCTGTCGTAATCGCCCCACAATAGAATTGTTACTCTTCCTGACAATTGTAATAAAATGCTCTACAGCGTCCAGGGGAAAACGAGGAGGAGGAAAAGGAGGAGGGCAGGAGAAAGGAACACAGATGGTAGATGGTGTAGAGAAAAGAAAAAAAAATGGGGGAAAATAGAAAAATAAATAAGGAAAAAACATTTTGGATGCAAATCTTTTCAGCGAGAGGAACTAATCCGAGCGGGCGGGAAGCAGGAATGAGGATGGGACTGTTGTCCAAGGAAATGATTGCTCTCTCTCTTCGAAGTGACAACCATGAGAAGCTCACCAACCTGGACCTCCGAAGCGGAACCGCAGAGGAGACAAGCTCCGAAACCATCACACAAAACACACATGCACCTACGCACACAGAAAGATTGAGAATGAGGAGGTAGGTCACCTACAGGATGAGATTAGTGTCAGCAGGCAGAGGTGCGTACCCAGTACTGTCTACTGCAACTGTTTCTGATCTTAAAGAAGCAAGGCACAACTAACTTTCATGTACTTTCATACTGCTCTCAGAAACATGGGAAAACACCGTTTATTCTGGAGTAGTAACCAGACATTTTTATACTTTCTATTCAATTTAATAAACAACCAACTATCATCCCCTCAAATATAAAAAAAAATCTTTCAAAATTAAATAAATTACCTCATTTAAATGACAATATTCTGTCTGTATTTATTACAGTGTGTATTTATATTGTTAGTCAATGTGTCTGTGACACCCACAACACTGAAAAGATCAGATGCAGTTTGTTCATTCCTGCTAAGACTAGGAGCAGCGGCTTTTTTACTTTGATAAAAAACCTGTTTTACTTAAATGTGTCAAACGCTATCCGACTCTTATGCCAGGCGATAAAGGTAATACAAACACCCTGTGCATCAAAGGTCCATGGAAATTTCAACAGCCAATCACCTGGCAATTATTTTCTTTAATCTCCTGCAGGCAGCCAATGGGGATGTGCCTGCGGTGGTGGTGGCCTGGAAGCGATTCATGCCTTTGCTTCTGCACATTCCCAAATCCAAACACTTACTTTGCATTATGCTCAGCTCAGACTAAAATAAAGTACAGGCAAACTCTCTAACTGTTTTATTTTGCTTGAAAAAAACAGATAAGAAAAATACAGTATATTGATATATTAAAGCCAGATCCTTCTATCGGCATTAAGTTCCCCAAGATCATAGATCGCTTAAAGACATTGCAACTAGACATGAAGATGCTCAGTTCATGTTCCCAAGCAGCTGATCAATTGCTCATTAAAAGCAAAGGTTGTGATGCAATGATGGTTAGAGGAGTTTCACAAGCAGAGCTTAAGACGTATGTGCCGTTGATCTACGGTTGTCGATGCCGTCTGCTAAAATGCATAACAAAGAATTGACTACTTAATAATGGATTCCAATAGAAGCAGATCAGCAGCTTTAAACTCTTAGTGCAGCTGCAAAATAATAGTAGGAAACGGATGATCTGCAAACAGTGATGCAATAATTAGAAGATAACAGAAGATGTAGTTGCAAAAAAAAATACAAATATTTCTCCTGCTATTCTTTGAATCAATTTGTGTTTTGATCCAAAACAATTTGCACAGAAGGCTGTGTGCAAATTTCTACTCCAGTGACCTAAGAACACACGACGAAACACTGTTTGTATGTTGTACTGTTTGTATTCGTCTTTTCTAGTGCTATTTGGTTTGCTGTAGCCTTGGCTCAACCCAATAGTTTGATTCCCTTCGATCCTGTCCACTATATACTCACACAAACTGACTTCCTCCGTGTCCAATCGATGGCCGTGTGGAGACGCTAAATGCCAATGATTCTCCCCTGATCTTAATTAGAGAAACACATCAGATACAGATGACATCTCAAATCAATTGACAAGTACAGGTGAGGGAGAGGGACTGGGGTCATATGTAGATAATGTCTATGTCTTGCCGACTTAAATCCTATATCTTTAACTTTCTTTAACTACACCTTATGCAAATTTTTTGCAAAAAATTCAAAACCTGCACATCGTTATGAAAAAAAAAAAAAGTTCCAAATTGTACCGATGAAATATTGATGGCGAGACATGTTATCCAGTCAATACCTCACTTCACCAACTTATGTTCTTTCTTTTACTCTTCACCCCCATTTTCCACTCCATCTCTTCCCCACTCTGTCATGCTAGATGGATGGATGGCGGCATAGAAGCCCAAACGAGCTGAAAGGCTCCTTAGCCGCATGGCTGAGTGTATAACTAGCAACATTAGTGAACGCCTACACCCGAGGATCCCATCAAAGACGAGGGTATTTAGTGTGGTGCCAAGGGAAATACTCATGCACACGCACACACACACAAACACACACAAGTACAATTTCTGTGTCAAAAGCTTGTACACATGTTTATTTCCTTTACACACGTGCATTCATTGCTACACATGCACACACACAAACAAACACACGCTAGCACGCACACACAAACACACACGCAAACACACACAGCTAAGGAAGTCAATAGTGCTGATTTTCCTTGTCAGCTCCTGGGCTGGCAATGGTTTAAAGAGACATCAATCTGTGATGTCAGCACTTACCTAATGAACCCTCCCAGATCGATGAAAGAACTGGTCCACTTCACTGCCTGTCTACACTGGATAGACTGTTTTTATGTATACTCTGACTCTTTTGGGATCTGTGCTAAGCCATGTCCAGGTGTGTGTGTCCATGTGTGCCAGCAGCTGCCTGGATGAATTTGTGTTGATGCATCAATTTTTTCTGTGTGTTTAGTAAAGTGTCGTAAATGTGTACAGTACAAATAAAAAAGCTGATCAAAGGGCTCCATCATTGTTTTATGTGTAAATTTTATCACATTCAGAGCTGCGTTTTATGCACCTTATTCAGGTTTCTGTCTAACATGTCCTATTTTGTACTGTAGTGTATGTGTATGTGGGGAAATATATGTTCCCTTGTGTGTTTGTATGTGAGAACTTACAATTACAATAACTTGGTTGAATGTTTAAATGTGCCTGTGTTTGTGTGTAGGCACAATCCAAAAAAATAGCACCTAGTCATCATCGCTATAGTTGTAAACCTTTCCTCATATCCTTTCCTTCCTCACAAAATGCATCAATTATAGCCTGACTGACGATGCCAATGGCAATGGAATTGGGAGCAGCATGAGATACTATACAATTAGATTAGCTCCATTTTCTTTGATCAGCCTCACCCTGTCCCATCTTGCATGTGACACTTTAAATTCAGGAGGCTTCCTTTTGCCACTTAATTGACCAGAATAAACATATTATATTGTGATAAGTGTCGCAATTGTAACAAATTGTACGGCGTGACTGACACAAATCATGGCATTAGCCTTGCCTCTCTTATCAGCTGCCTCCTTGTGCCTTTTCAATAAACCATCTAGTCAATGGAAAGAGAGAGAAAGGCAGAGCGATGGTGAAAGGAGAGGACAGAGGGAGGGATTTATGGTTGGTGAGGCAAAAGGGAGCACTGTGGCTACGATCTAACATTTACCCGCTTAACCATTCAAAAAGTCATCTTCCTCCATCAGCGCCTCACTTGGTGCTGCATGAGAAACATTATCTTTCCACAGGAGCTATCATTCACAGATGGCGTCCCCCTTCTCAGCAACCTGCCACCATGCATTTTCAACAATACATTTAATATTTTGTATGAATGTGTGTGTGTGTGTGTGTGTGTGTGTGTGTGTTATACAGGGCAGGTGCTCTGTATATTTGTATGGGTATGTGAATTGTGGATAGAAAATAAGAAAAGGAAGAAAACAAGATGATGTATCTGTATTGATGAATTTTTTTGAATTTTGTTGTATTGATTGTATTTTTATATTTGTGTGTTTGAAGGGAGAGAGGGATGGAATGAAGAGAAGTGCTGGAGAAATGGTGGGTGGTTGAGGTGAGGGAGGCTGACGTGTTAATCAGTGAATCAGCGTCCATCCACTAATGTCTGCCAGTGTAAATAAGGCCCTCATCTCCCGCCGTCACATACGCTGGCTTTACAGCCCATTAGGCCCGAGCTGGCTTGCTGAAGCGGCCCCCTGTTCACTGGAGACTCATTTACTTGTCTATAGGCATCTGTGGATGGTGATAGGGAGCCCACGTGAAATTAATGGGACTATGGGTGCCGCCAGTCAGCTAGCTCTGCCGCAACCACACACACACAAGCTCTTTACACACAGCACTCACCAGCATGTATGCTTGAATGCATGAGCTCATCCACCCACACATGCACGCACGCACACATAAGTGGAGAAACACACATGATACAGTGGTTTTTATGCATCCTCGGTAAACTAACCTTTGCATTAAGGACTTAGCTTTATTAGTTGAGGAAATGGCTGTAATTAAGGATAATTCATAATGACTGCTTCTCCACTCCATGGTAGTAAAATTGGGCCGGCTTAATTTAGACTGCTTGTGTTTGTGCACTAAAATACTAAAATTGGTGCAGTTGGGGAAATACATAGATCAATAGAGAAGTTGCAAGAGGCCTCCGCAAGGTTCGGATATACCGTTAGGTTAGGTAGCTAGAAAGGGGTTAATGCCATATGGTTTTAAAACATCCTTTATGAACTTCAAAATTTTTCACAATGACATTATCACTCTGACATTTTCCAAAATCAACAATGTTCATGGAGCATATACTTTGAGTCTGGTTATAGAATAATACAGGCACAGGAAGGCATTTCAACAGCTACAGCTTAGAAATCTTTCAGAGTTTAAAACAGTGTCATTAACAGAGTCTCTTTTGTATGATTTTGGACTTTAACAATAGCACAATGAGATAATAAAAAGGTAAACACACCAATCACCTCAATTTTCCTTTTCATTTAATAGCAATAAAGAACAAATTTTGTGCAATCACAGGTGTTACAGCACTTGAGGAAATCTCTAAACCATAACAAGGCCAAACACTCCACATCCTTAACAATGAGACGCTAACGTCTCAGTGCCAGGTGGTCGGCTAGCCAGGACAGAGGAAAAAGGGGGCTGGGCACTTTCCATCGCTCCACAGAGGAGTTATACTTCTGAGTTGAGCCCACCTCCTTCTCATCTCCCCCACTGGAGGTGAGGCACGAAACCAAAGGATGAGATCAATAAATCCACAGATGCTGCCAGCTCCTTTCACTCTTTACCACTGATGAATAATAGAGGACACCACCCACACACTCATCAAGATTCCTGTCCTCCCTGCATGCACACCCATACAGAGACACAAATTAAATGCACAGGAAAAGAGACTACAGCAGGAATTAGAGGACAGGAGTCAGATCCAGTTTTAACAAATGTGTCATCTATGCATTTTATCTCTTTCCTCCAACAATTATGGAACATCAACTACTATTAGTGCTACATCTAACAGGAGAGTATCTCACTTTCTGCTTTCTGAAAATAAGGAGGCTACACGAAGTCGAAGCAACAGTAAATAACACAATAATCGGCCATGTCTGGTAGAAAATCCCAGTGTGAAGGCGAATCGGTTTTGACTAAACACCATCTTCAATAGTATGGCTTTCACCAACTCCAGAGGTCGTGGTATGAGCAGCTGTGAGGCACTAACTATCAGCACTGGAGTTAAAGAGAAAAACAGTGACAGATTCAAGCAATGCCCAATCAATTATAGAGTAGCAACCTGTCCAAAATGTGATTTCCACACTGTCCACTGCATATTTCACACCATTATTGATTACCTTCGGTTGTAACATTTTCTGTTAATTCTGTTCACTCACACAAAATCCATATGTGTGCATTTCAAAGCAGGCATCTGAGGCTAGCAGAGTCTGCCCCAGTTCTGCAGGCCAGACAATCACTGTC